>OY720451.1:13352239-13952239 GCA_963082715.1 Harpalus rubripes
AATTTAAGGGCTATCTCTTTCTATCGCTGCAAATAGTAAGAGAATGGCGCGAACAACTGCCAGTTGGGCTGTCAAACGAAACGTCAAAAATATTTCAGTCATTAAAATATCTGTATTCTCAGTGAAAATTTGCATCGTTAGACGTTTTACCTTCAATAAAAGCTTTTGTAACTTATTTCAATAAGATTTTTTAAAGTTATCTTACATTTTACTTCTATTTTTTTTAGAATCAAGCGTCATAGATCTCAGTTGTTCTTACTATGCGCAGATCCCCATTGCGCATATCTTCTATCTCTTTAAATTGGAAAGGTCCATTTAAAAAAATAATATTTATTAATATAGGCTTCATTTTATGAAACAGATAAACTATTGAACAAACTACGGATATTATGAATCATAACAAGCCTTTGATGTCTTAAAATCCTCGCTCTACGAGCTCGTATTTCAAACCGACATTTGCGGCAGTTATGATATACATAACATTCCTAGGTATGTTAATAGCTATTTTCAAACAGTTTGGCAACCTTGAACGTGTATATCGCATAGTATCTAACTCATATTTACAATATTTGGACTATAGATATTTTCGTCAAGAGCTTTTCAATTTGTCTGTCTAAAACATTTGCGAAGGACAAATAACGTCGATATTTATCTTCTGTTTACCTCTTGGTAAAAAGTTCAATAGCAATTCTTTTATATGCGTTCAAAACTAATAATATATTTTATATTTATCGATACAAAATAAAAATGGAGCATACCTATCCGATTTTTCATTGTTTTTACTTGTAGTATTATGTTGGCACAACTTCTCACTTATTGTTAATAAGCAAACGTACTGATTATTGTAATAGTTGGAAATACTGTTATGGCGAAATGTTTGTTTCAAGTTTGAAATGTTATTGTTGTTCTAATTACTCCAATGAATAACTAACTCCCAACTATTAATACATTTCTGACAGTTTTGCGTAACAAATTACTAGAATTTAATACACTTACGAAACTTTTAAGGATTTACTTAACGAGAAATTGTTGCTTAATATAAAAGATTTATATTACATTATCAAAATGAAATTTTGGTAAAGTAGTACTATATCAAATTACATATTGATTACTAGAGAAATATATTAATCATAGAACAAGTCAATAATATCAAACATAACCTAGATAAGAAGAATACTTATTTGTTCTACAAAATTAAAAATCTTTTGTAAACAACAAGACATAAGTTTTATGGAAGGTACACGACAACTGAGCGAAGGGCAAGTGGGTGATAAATTTCTTTCGATTATACTTTGTTTCACGTAAGAAAATAGTGATGAGAAGATAGGTGTAGTTTGATCTTGTTCTTTGATTGGATAATATCCCAATATTATCCAATCAAAAAACAAGATCAAACTGCACCAACCCCATTATCTTACGTGAAACGAAGTATGGTTCAAAATGTATAGATTTTAAACTTACAAATACTGAATATGTTATTCAAATATTCCGCCATTTAATATTGGGTTACATCGTCTTTATTAAAGGGGGTGTAAACCTAAAAAAAAAAAACTTTGCACTAAAAAATAGAAAAAAAATTCTAAGAGTAACAGTGAAAACCTCAGTTTGCTACAGACAATACTTTTTGAAATATTCAACCGCGAATATGTGACAGAGTAGTGTGTGACGTCATACCGACACGTGTTGGTTGAGCTTGCCCGCTGCATATGAGTGCAGTTGCGTAGTTTCGGTTGTGTAGACCTTACAAAGTTTACTAATATTCTTCGCTATTTGTTGTCATGCCGCCTAATTGTAATAACAACTTAACGAATTCTACCGTAAACATGACATAATTTTCCCCGGAAAGAAAAGGATCCCAACGATATAACGCTTGGAAAAATTGTATCAATCGGAAGCATTTTATTCCCAATCATAACTAGTTCGCAGTTTATATTTTAAAATTGATGAGTTTGAAAATAAATATTGGAGTTTTATATTAACCCTGTAGTGATGGCGTCCAAAAATGTAATGTTACCGGTGCCGCGGAGTCTGACTCCGATAATATATTCTCCTTTAATATCTGAAAGATTTTTTTTTAATATAGTATTTATATTAACATTACACCATTTAACATACATTAAAGTTGAATATGAAATTTGGTTGTTTGTTACATTTTAGAAAGTATTAGGTCTAAATTCATACATTTTTATAAACTACATAATCCATACAAAATGTACATAAAAAATAAACCATATTTCTTTTTTCTACATAAAAATAATTAAATTAACATATAATAATGTTTATTTACATAACGTTAATAAATCATATTTGCATGTTTTAAACACATACTTATTTGAACACTCCTGTGTCTATTTCGTTGAAAAAACTCATATTTTTTATATGGAATAAATAGTACATTCACAGAAAAAGAAATATTTATAAGTAAGCAAAAGTAACCATCCAACATTTACACGCTATAAAACATTGCTATTCATAAATTTACGACCATGTAATTGTGTAAAACAGTCGTTAAATCTAAGTACCAAAAATATACAATATGGGAGAGTGAGCCTCATTTTGAATAGACAATAAAATTGTTTAAACTGTTTAAAAGCGCGTCCATTATCAATAAAACAACTGAATAATAGTTTGAGAACTGTTGTTAATTTAAAGTAAATAAAACAAACATAATTATAGGTTTATTTTAAAAATGTTTGGTATGTTGGGAAAACAATTGTTTATCTAGGTCGCAGTATAATGCAAAAATAATGTTCCTCTATTTATATTAGACAGACGAAACACCTTGTACATGTAAAAACATCTTCCCATGATGCGTATTATTTTAAATTATAATGACTACTCCTCACACAAATTATTAAACCACTGTTTTGCAACAATTTCAACAGAGAAACGCATATTGTATCATGTTTCAATCATCTACACTCACTGTTGGGAAATAGTAGGTGAGGTAACGAGATTTTTTATTAAAATAGATGATTGCCTGATGACGCATAATGAAAACGAGGGAAAAAGATGAGAGATCCTGAATTTGTAATACACAATTCACCGTCTGCTGAAAATGGAAATTAATTTCATTTTTTCTTTTTACTTATGTATGTATAAAGGGGGTAGGTACCAACATTAGGTTTTAGGATAGAATTAACATATTAGGTTAGAAGAAATAATTATTTTTAAAAAAAAACATACAAGTGTCCCAGATAACGTTCGCAACAAAATTTAAAAAGTTATTGTTTTAAAAATATTGGACGTTTTAATGATCCTAACATCTGCGTCACACATCTACTCTATTTTCCTTTAAGTTATAATATTTTTAATATTCTATGACGTATTTGTTAACTCAAATTTTTACCTTCCGTCACTTTTAGGTAAGGAAGGTATTATCTTTGGTCAAAAAATTCGGTGGTGAGTTTTTGATGAATAAGCGCGTTTTAGGGTCCCTAGAATACGATTTTACTATTTTTACGATGATGTCTGTAGGTGTATGTGTGTGTGTGTGTGTGCGTGCGTGCGTGCGTGCGTGCGTGTGTGTGTGTGTCTGTGTGTGATAAAATTTTCTAATGCGATCTCTAATACTACAATTCCAAAAATTATAATTCTTTCGTATTCCTGTTCGTTAAATCCATGTGAAGAGCTGATTAGATTTTGGTTATAATTGGTCAACCGGAAGTACCCTCATTTGAAAATTTTAACAGTTTTTCTTGAAAAAGCTGTGTTATATATCATTTATTTCATATTTAATGTTATTGTAAATATTAAAGAATATTTTATTCTCTATAAAAAATTATAAAGAAATTAAATATCATATGTATTATAACTCTATAACTCTGAAAACAGCTGCTATATTAAGAAAATTCAGATTGAAAGGTGTCAATGTCAAGTGCAATTGACAATATGTTTGTATTATAATTTTACTGGAAATATATAGGATCTTTTGTTAGAAACTTTCTGTATGGAATTTGTATAAAATACATACAATGTCAAGTGCAATTGACAATATGTTTGTATTATAATTTTACTGGAAATATATAGGATCTTTTGTTAGAAACTTTCTGTATGGAATTTGTATAAAATACGTACAACTGCCTTAAGGTAATGTACAAGAAATAGAATCTTTTGCAAGGAACTTTCTGTATGACATTTATAAAAAATACACTGGCTTGCAAAAAATCGCGTACACCTTAAAAATGAAGTAACCGATATTTCGTATTTTTTTAACTCTGTAATTAATATAAAAACGTGGTAAAAACTAACATTGTTGTCTCTGTCATCACTATTTGATCTATTACGGAGCTAGTTCTTCATTGCGTTTAATATATCTACTGTTAAGTTACAAATATATTCCGCAGAAAAAATGAAAGAACAACCATGTATGTATTTGATTTTCTGTTAATTTTGATATCTTAATTGACACTAGTGACATTGACGAAATAAAAATCAAGATCGTCTCATTACAGCAGAAAATAGGTGTACGCTATTTTTTTGCAAGCCAGTGTATATAGAACTGACGGAAGGTAATGTGCTGGGTGCTAGCCACATCAGATTTTTTTTAATAAAGTACGAGAATAAAAAAATCGATCATACTAGTATAGTCCTTTAATATTTTACTGATGTATCAGAATCAATAAAAGTCAAATTACCATTGTCTCATGTCTCATAGCTCACTTTGAAGAAAAGAAAACGCATATATACCTAATCATCAGTACTTCCCTCATTTTGTATCATACATTGTCCGTGTAATTTACGACAGATACTATTTCTATTACAAAGTATTCTAATAATATTTATGTCAAAAATTAATGAAATATCCTCTTGTGTGTTATTATTCAAATTATCTGGTTATTTATTAGCATAAATCAGATAGTAAAACTTCTTCAACCGTTGCGAAACTGCTCATATAATCTCCTGCAAGAACCTTACCGGTTATTCGGTGACTTACCGATACCGCATTATTACAAACCGATGAGTTATCGAGTTACTATCCATTAAGTGTTATGGGATCGTAAAGAAATAAAACTGCGCGAAGTTTTTCAGAGATACTTAATTTTTTATTTAAAAATAGTGTAATTTTATATAGATTTATTTAATATTAAAATTGAATAACATTAGTCTTTAGTTCACCATAAGGTGTGACCTTTAAATCCGTACCATTAGAATAACAATACAGTGAAGTACAAATGTAGAACTTATACAAATTACAAAAAGAAATGTTATGGGATGTTCTGGTCAAAATTTAAGGACAGCTTTATATTGAAAAATACAGTTAAAAGTTCTGAGCCATTATTTTCTCCGGTTCTATAAAAACCCCAAATTTTGAGAACTACTGAAATAATGAATAATAATATAATAATAATAATAATAATAATAATAATAATAATAATAATAATAATAATAATAATAAAAATAAAAATAATAATAATAATAATAATAATAATAATAATAATAATAACAATAATTAAAACTATTTATAACAGTTTATACGATGAAAAAAGGAATAATTTCAGCAGTTCTTCAAACTTGTGCTACATAAAAAAATCTGATGTGGCCAGCACATAACCTCTCGCCAGATATTTTACCTGGTTGTACGCATAAAACAAAAAATATTTTTAAATACAAATACATATATTCATGTCTCACTGCAAAATAATTCTCACATATATTTGAAGAATCTATGGGATATTTTAAAATAAATTATGTAAAATACATGCATATTCTTTATATATAATATGCTGAAATTTTCTTTTTCTACTTTCCTTTTCTTTTTCTTTATATTCGTCATTTTTTCGCAAATTCCTTTTACATTCTTTTTTACGTATATTCTTTTGCGTTATTGACTTTTTTTTATTTTCACAAGCTTCATAATTATGTACAAATATTTTTGACAGTGACATACAAATATTTTTGTCAGTGACATTTATGTGTCAATTACAAACATTTGAATTTCTTGCCTTGAAGTAGTTTGATCTGAGATTTTTTATATCAAATTATTTTATATGCATATCTTTATCTAAACGTTATTATTAATTTGTGACAGTGACATTGTGACATTTATCTGTCAGTTATATACATTTGAATAACTGCGCAACCAAGGAGTTTTGTTTGTTTAAAGCGTATAAGCTCCGGGATTTAAATCATATATAATTTTATAAATTTATCCACAAAATATATAGAAATCTGCAGAAAATGTAATAATCTTTAATTTTTATAGGTAATAACATTAATTTCAAAAAATAACATTTAAGGGTATTTTTCGAAGAAAATTATTTTGAGCTTCTAATAAAGTACCATTTCCTGTTATCCGATTTACACCAAAATCTAATGGGCTCTTTCCTTAATAGTAAAAGTTCGAAATACCAAGTATTCAAAATTTTCTGAATGATAGTATTTGAGTTAGAGTGGAGAATCCACACATACACACAGACATCATCGTGAAAATGTTAAAATTGGATTCTAGGAACCTTAAAACGTACTCATTTACCAAAATCTCGATATGCAATTTTTTGCACGATCTCTATATCTCCCTTACCAAGGGTAGCGGGAGGTAAAAATATTAAATGCATACCTGTAGAAACTTCAATAACTTTAATTATTATAATAACATATGTAAATTACGAAAAAATTGCATTTAAAGGTATTTTTCGAAGAAGAACTATTTTGAGCTTCAAGTAAAGTGCCATATTTCCATTTATCCGATTTACACTAAAATTTAAGGGCAACTTTTAACTATTTTTGTCCGTTGATTTTACTAGAAAATGAATAGGATGCAAAAAATTTAATTCAATTCTGACAAAAAATTGCTTTAATTATATTTATAATTAATAATTTTTATTTTATTTTCAGCGTAGTAAATTTATATGGCGTATACTAAACACCAATTAAATTTTTAAAGTTTATAGCGTGACTTAAAATAATTTACATAAAATTATATTCCTTTAGTGTTTAAATATTGCAAATTTTATAAATGATATTCAATTTAATAATCACATTAACCTAGTTTCTAATTCAGTAAGTGTGAAATAATATTTTAATTGATTATTTCATACACATATAAATAAACATAAATTGAAATTTAAAAACTCATACAATTTTTTCTCATTGTACATTTGCTGTCAAGGAAATCAACTCTTTCCAAACGTCGTGTTACAGTTTTTGTTTATATATTGCTCAACCTTCTAAATGTAGCTCTTGTAACTAAAAATACATTTGTAGCCCAGTATAACGAAATCCTTAATTTGGCTGAAAATGAATATTTTGTTATGAAAAACGAGTTAACCTCTCGTCAAGTCTTTCGGTAGACAGTTAATTGAGTTAATCAACCTACATATTCCCTCGGTACGCAATGAATGATTCAAGAACGCAGAGATCGATTTACGAGTTACTGTAACTCGAGACCAAATAACACCTGATACCTTAATGAATTATTGCTCGGATCTCGTGAGATTCGAGAGTTTTAACAAGCGAAAACAGTTAGCAAAGCAGATAAAAAGTCAGGAGTGTGTACTACAGAAGAAATTAAAAAGATCACAAGATAAAACAATTTAATAGACATTCGAGCTTCAAAGATATTTTGGTGTTCCCTTGTGTCAGCAGTTTTCAAAATTATTGTGAGGGCAGTATTTGTATTACTTACTTTGCAGAGTTTCACAAATTTATCACATAATTAATATTGATTAAATAATTTGCGTAGCACAATTTATTCTCCATAAGGTTGTATCACCAACTCTCAAATTCATATTTTCAGATAACAATACATAATTCTACGCGTATATGTACGACTATATGTATATCGTAGCCAGATAGTACATAAAAAACGTCTTTATATAAAACGACAATAATTTACTTCGGCCTGAATATTCCAACCGTATCTTTTGTGCGTCAGGTTAGGTTATGCTGAGATATATTTAGAGAAATATGAGGATTCTGTAAACTATTGATAGAAAACAAAATTTTCCAGAAATAATTTTTATAGTTTTTCGAAATACTCTCCTTTTAACTCAACACATTTATGCATTTGTGATAAGGCGAGGGTAAGAGCAATAACAGTAAATAACTTTTAATAAACTTTTCAAAATTTTAGTTTCAATAATCATATTTTAACTCTGTTTATCTATTTAAGTCAAAATTCAGTTTAGAAATTATTGTGTATATGAGGTGCTACCCAAAAGTTACCGAACTTATTTTTTTTAAAAAGCTGTATTTATTAAAACTTCAAACCAACAAATTATCTCCTTCAAAATAATCCCCACCTACAGTTATACACTTGTCCCATCTTTTTTCCACTGTTCAAAACACTTTTTGTAGTCATTTTTTTCAATAGCATTTAGGACCTCCTGCGATATAGTTTGAATCTCCTCAAAAGCAATGTGAAGTCCAGTTGATTGTTTTTTTCGACTGCAAGGGGTTTGTGCACCGCGAATTTGTGCCAAGGGGTACCACAGTAACGGGTAACTTATACGTGGACGTTTAAAAGAAAATGTGAGGCGAAAACGTCCTGAACTTTGGGCAAGCAAAAATTGGCATTTCCACCAGGACAATGCACCGGCCCACACATTTTTGATATCCACGCAAAGAAATGTTCTTCCCCATCCCCCTAACTCACCAGACCTTGCTCCTTGCGCCTTTTTTGTTTTCCCAAGAATGAAAACCAAGCTAAAAGGCCAGAGATTTGAGGCTGTTGAGGATATTAAAACTATATCGCAGGAGGTCCTAAATGCTTTTGAAAAAAATGACTACAAAAAGTGTTTTGAACAAGCAAAGAAATGTTCTTCCCCATCCCCCTAACTCACCAGACCTTGCTCCTTGCGCCTTTTTCGTTTTCCCAAAAATGAAACCAAGCTAAAAGGCCAGAGATTTGAGGCTGTTGAGGAGATTAAAACTATATCGCAGGAGGTCCTAAATGCTTTTGAAAAAAATTACTACAAAAAGTGTTTTGCACAGTGGAAAAAAGATGGGACAAGTTATATAACTGTAGATGGGGATTATTTTGAAGGAGATAATTTGTTGGTTTGAAGTTTTAATAAATACAGCTTTTTTTAAAAAATAAGTTCGGTAACTTTTGGGTAGCACCTCGTACGTGCGTGACTTTGAATGCCCTAGCCTATGTACCCTGTACCCCTAAGATAATCCTTCCCTGAAGATAGCGCTTTGTTTTTAGATAGTCGACATTAGTTCGTCGAGTCGTGCAGACGTTTTGTTGTGGGAACATGTAGTGTTTTTAGTTTTGGGGCGCATGCTAAACGCCCGCCCGCCGGATTACGGAAGGTAATCATGTTAATAAAAAGTTAGTTTAATCAGTAAAACGTTTAGTCAGTAATCAGTAAATAACTAAGAATTTGTCCATGTCCGTAGTGTTCATCAAATGTAAAGTGTAAGTGTATGTGTGTTCTTCCTTCTCACGAAATCCTTACCACCAGTCAGTGTGTCATCATTGGGAGTAAACAGCAGTAGAAGAAGTATTAGCATCCGCTTAGGAGCCAACAAGGAACCAATTCAGTTTAGCATCATCCAGATCCACCCCCCTCGTGTTACACATTCGATAAAACCAATCGTTAAAGCAAGAAATCCATTCTTCTTGAGATACTTGGAGACCATGTTTTCGAAAGCTTCAACCACTTCATTTGCACTTGTATATCGGAACCCACACATTATTTACTTTAAATAGGAAGAAATAAAAAGGTCTAGGTCAATACTATATGGTGGGTGCTCCAGTAATTCCACCTTTGATTCTTTTAAATAGGCTTTAGTTTGCGCAGCAGAATGTAAGGATGCATTGTCCTGATGCAATACTAGTTTACTTCGAGGCCTATTTTCACGTAATTTTTCAAACACCCGTGGCAAACAAATTGTTATGTACCAATTAGAAGTTACTGTTTTCCTATCTTCTAATACAATATTGATAGTAGGACCGTATTTTGAGAAAAGGAGGCAATCATTTTTGTACCAACACTTCGAACTCGTTTTACTTTTACAGAATTGGGGTTTGTTGAAAAGACCTATTGAGCTGATTGTCATTTTGTTTCAGGTTTAAATGCATACATCCATGATTTACACCTGTTATAATATTATACTCTGCTTTAGATATACCTTTTTTAATGTTTTAATGCATCATTACACTCGATGTTGCTTTTGACCATCATTTAAATTATGAGATATCCAACGGTAACAAACTTTCCTGCCTTTTAGATGATCGAGCAAAATTTTATTTATAGCGGTCATTCCAATGCCCAAAGTAACCTGTATAATTCTATATGTGACACGGTTGTCGTCTTTAGTCTTTGTTCGAATAGCAGCTATGTTTCATCCGTAACTGCAGAAATTGGCCGATCTTCGCGTAAATCATCATTGAGAGAAACTCGATGAAATTTAAATTCATTGTACCAGCTGTGAACAGACCTGATATACTAGGTGCTTTATTTCTAAAAGCATCTCGAAGCTTTTTGATGCATTGTTTTGGAGAGCGAAATTTTCTCTTGTTAACTGCATTTTTAGTACGACGTGCGTACTTTAAAACGGCATGGAAAATTACTGTAAACAGATAACGAATTGTAACAAGAACTACCATGCTACCTAAGGATGTACGTTTGTTTTGCCATGCATTCTTCGTAGCTACCTTGGTTATATTTGTTTGCAGAAACTTTCGGTGGTACCCTCGTACCGTAACGACTACGTACGCGTTTTATAAAAAGACGTATTTTAGAATCTGGCAACTACATGTATGTACATAATACTAGTTTAACAGACCGATGTAAAGGATACAACCAATAAATTTTCATTTTACCTAAAAACAAGTAACATTTCATATATTTTACAAATTCGTGAGTATATCATAAAAAGTGGAAGTAGTTTGTCATTTTTGGTAATAGATTATTTTGTAAATACGTCAAAATGTCATCCGTCCGGAAATTATATTTCTTTTATCGCTACGAAAGAAATCTTCAAGTCACCACATTTACATTTAGCATTGAACCTTTCGAAATCCATGCCAATTATTTATTAATTTATTTTAGCGTGTCACTCGAATTCATTATGTTGTGTTCGCGATAAAAAAATTGCAGGGCAATGAGTCACTCACTCTGTTTCTTGCGTGTGTTTATGTTACAGATTAAATTTTTATGAACTAATGATTAGCAGCAACTCTAGGGATTAGATGACTAAAACTTTGCTATCGAAACGATACATCAAACCGTATAGTTAGCGTGGATAAATAACCATTTAGGGAATATTTCACGTAATAAAAACTCAAACACGAAGGTGGATTAAAAAGTTTGCGTACTAAGGCAGAGAAGACAGCACCAGACCCACAATTATTTTATTAGGTTAGGTTATGGAATGTCATTACTGTTTCTGCGAAGTTTTCCGCTTACTCAATGCGATCCGGTACTAAAAAGAAGTTTTGTCATATTATGAAAATATGACAAATTTTAAATTATTTTGTATCAAAATATTTTTAAAATATAAAACTATTCATTCATAATTTTAATAAAAACTATTAGCGCTATAAGGATGTGACATCACAACTGCAATTTTGTTATAGTCTACCAAAGGTAAAGAACATAATTTTATATTATTCAAACCTTTTGAAAATAAATTCCATATATAGGTATATGTAGTTCTATTTTAAATGAAAATCTTTTTTTTTAAATAAAACATATTTATTCAAAATCTTTATAACAGATTTTTTTTGACAAGGTACAACTATAGTTTTCTGAAAGTGACAGCTGTCATAAATTTACCCACCTTGACATCAATTTTTGGCAGAAATAATGACATTGACAGATTTAAACAACTTTTATTTTTTAATTGATTTAGACCTTTGTTTTTTTAAACAATTGGTCAGGAGCAATGTGTTTTTATGGTTTTAAATTTCCAAGTTGATTGCCTGGATAAATGTCACAATTAATTTTGTTATTCTATTATTTCCCTCTGTAAACAACTTTAGTCAGTAAGCAAAAGCTGTATTCTTTTTGGACAAAATCTCAGCTCATCTCAGATCACTTCAGATAAACTCAGGAAATCGTTGTTCTTTTTGACACAACTGATCTGAGTTGTTCTGAGTAAACTCACTTCCCCCCTTTCCGATGCTACATTATCAGTTTACAAAACTCATGGCTCGTACCACGATCTCGGTTTTAACTAAAACGTTTTAAGAAATGTCAAATTTCGTTATTTAATAATAATGATAATATCAAAATATGAAGTAGAACATAGTTTGTATTTAAAGAAATATTTTTTTTAAATCGTTCTTTGACCGTAAGGGTTAAATTAAATATTGAAATTTGAATTTGACATTTCTTAAAACAGTGTTATAGTTAAAACCGTGATCGTGGTATGAGTCAAAATGATTTGAAACACTCAGTTTGCACTTTAAGGGTAGGTATATAATAGAACAAATTTTATATTCACATATACAGATATACTTACAGTAATATATTTATTTTTAGCATTATCCATTTTTCGTTTATAAACAATATCATAGATCAGAAAATAAGTCAATAATTTTGGCAGCTGTTACAGCAAATACTACCGAAAGAAGGGAATGATAAAATGGAATTAAACTTTTCTTTTACATGAAATAAAGTGGTAATATTTACATTTTGAATGGCTGTAAAATTTTACATCTGATCAAAATTAATGTTATTCGGGTAAAAATGGTGTTATTTATACATAACAGTTAATCATAAAAAATAAAATAAAGAACTATAGAACGAAGAAATAAATACCAAGAAAAATATTAATGTCAAATTGGCCTCTGTGGTGGAGTACGACCTCCACAATTCTTCAAACCATTTCATCCGATCATTAATAGTCTCGATTCGAAATTTTTATGTAGATATCTAAAGGCATGTCTACTTCTAAATTTAACAACAATTATAAACACGCCTTAATTAAATTTAAATAAATATAATAGTAAGAAAAATAAAAAATCTTGGAACGGAAATAAAATATAACACTGCTACTCGTATTTACAAATATATTTAGCAAGTTAAGGACAGCAAGCACCCCCACTCTCTACACCAACCCCCCCCCCCCCATCAATGAACACCCACACAAATTTTGAAAAGTCGGCGCCTCCGCCCTTTAAATTGTGTATGAAAGACATTTGCCATCTCTTCATAAATTTGATTCGGTATTTATTAAGCCCTTCTGTGCAGCTATTTCATCACAGCACGCGATGTTCAATTTTTTTCATTTTAAAAAAAACGATGCACAGGTTAAATCAAAAATTTCAATTCACAAAGAAAATTTTGCAGAGACATTTCTCATAACCTCATAAAAAATAATTGTGCGTTTAGTGCTGCCCTCTCGTAAAATATGTTTACTTTTCAAAACACTTTGTCAAAACCACAATTGATTAACTAGAAAACTCGGCCTTAACTCCGTCGTAACCCAAATTCAAATTCTACTTCCAGAGAAACAATTTTCTTCTTCATTAGAAGAAACACAAACAAACAATTGGAGGTGACTAAACTAAGATCATTGTTCTTGTGGGAACATTACGAACTAAAGAGTTACATCCGTAAGTTGATTTCATCCACATTCATTACGGTTGTATCTTCTATCGTAACGATATGATGAGTGTTGTTCTAGCAATGAACACAAGTTAATCACTTAATTAAATGGTTATATAGGTGCTCGAGATAACAAATGACATATTGCTGTGGAAATTGGTTATCTTGGTGACGATACAGTTTTTCGAGAGAGATGTAAACAATGGGATTATATAATGTTTTGTTTACTTCCTATAAATAATGGGTACTCAATTTTTGTAAAAAAGAATTTATTAAAGATGAAAACACGCTTGAAATTTTAATAAAGTTTTTACCCCTTCGACGTTGGCAGGAAGTAATTATTTATTAAAAATTAAAAATACTTGAAATTTCAGACTCTTATCTTTTTCATTCATTTTTATTATGTACCATAAATAAAAGTAACGATAGCTGCAACTTCTTTTAACTTCCGTCATCCAAACACACAAAAAAGTACAGACTCGTGTACCATGAGGTCCACATTATTTTGAATGCTAAAAATAACACTACAATTTATTTTAGTGTTCCACAGTATTAAATCAATGACAGGATCATTTTCACTACACATTAAAATTATACAATAAAAAATTAACACGGGCGTAATTTTTGCTTTATTGTTTTGGTCAAAAAATTCTATTGTAAAAGAATAAGCACGGTTTAGGTTTAGAGACTCTAGAATACGATTATATTATTACTACAATCCAAAAAAATATTATTTTTCGTATTCTCCGGTTTTGCATAAAAATATAACTTATATTTTACATTTTGTTGTTAGAAATATTAAAGAATATTTTAAAGTAGTTCAAATATTACTTATTGACAGATGTCAGTGTCGAATATAATTAACAATTCATGAAATTATTTTACTGGAAATATAGAATCTTTTGCAAGAATCTTTCTGGATGGAATAGGGGATTCCACCACTTTTTTTATATAATTTCATCAGAAAGTATAAGTAGAACTAAGACTATTGGTGAAAATCTGGTGAAAAAATCCTTTTAATAAGCGAGTTATGGTCCATCGAAGTTTGAAAGTATAGATGTGACGTTACGAATATAAGTTTTTATATAAAACTGTTTTCTTCGTGGATCTAAAATGTTCTTGAAATGTATGCTATTTTTAAATTATATTTATAAAAAACAATTTATTATTATAACACTGTACAAGTCTACATGCTTTATAATTACAAGTGTATCATAATTATTAAGTTTAATGCAAGAAAATTATATTCAAATAAAAACTGTTTGAGAATTGCAGTACTGAACTGGTAGCCACGTGTCCGCTATTTGAATTTGTCTACTTCCATTGGTAGTAGACTCCATTCCCTAACTCGGTATTCGTTATATATTTATAGGTGGCCTTTGAGTCGCCAATCAAAATAATATATATGAATTTCATATGAGTGACGAGCTGCTAAAACAAAAACCCCCTTATTTCCGAAGTATTTCGATTATATCATTTAATTTCTTTATTAATATTCAATATTAAGCATCTACTTTTACTATTTTTTACTAATTTCTCTTAATTCGATTGAGCTGTAATCCCGTATCATATAAATCAGATTTTTTATTCTTATCCATTTTGTTTATGTACAATTAAGACCCTTCCACGTATGAAGCAAAATATTTTACTTGAACTTCTTTACCCGTACAATTCTTTTATTTGGATCTTCCATTTTTAATATTATTATTCATTCAATTGAAGTAGGTGCTAAACAATTACTAATCTAGATGCAACTTTGGTTTTGGTTTTACATTTTAACAACGTCTAAAAATAGTTATTTGCTTAACTAAACTAGGCAATAAAATACCAGATTTACAGCTGATCAAGCTATAAATCTGTGTTTAGTGCCGCGTTGAACACATTTTTATTTTTTTACCGATTGAAAATAAATATTAATTTAGTGATTATTTTTAATACATGTTTTGAAAGTTTTCGCTATCAAATTCCGTTGCTATGCGTTTGTTGAACGATTGCTATGCGTTTGTATAGCGGTTGCTATAGCCAGTAAAAATATTTTTACTGCCAAGGCAATAAAAGAGACATTTTACAGACAATTAGCTGTCAAAAAAATCGCACTTTTAATGTCAATCGGAAAAAAAGTAATTTCTTTAAAGAGCTTTAAAATCGCTAAATAGAGTGATAAGTTATGAAACAAATACATACTATAAATATGAAATAAACTCATTTTTCTTTTGTTGTCTGTAGAAATGTTCCGAAAGTTTTTTCTTTTGTATATTCAAAGTTTGTTTTATCATGTATTCCAAACTAAATTGCATATTTGAATACAGTGTCTGTTGGTTGCATGATTTGAACCAGAAAATGCAATTGCACAAGCATTGCATGTTCTAGAATGTGACCAGCATAACATGAATGTATTTTGATTCATGTGGCAACATATATTAAGGCGTAATTCATTTGAGATTATCTTGCACGCTTATGTGTATGATATACGAGTACTCATTTTTCGATAAGAGAACCAATTAAAAGTTATTATTTTATATATCGCACAATAACCTAACTTAGCGCAAAAAAAATTGGCTAGAATTTTCCAAGTAGGGTGCACAACTGTTTTAGCTAGAGAGAAAAGCGCATGGGTTTGTGGTGCCAAACTAGATTAATACGCCACTGCTTTTAGGTTATGGTGAGAGGTATTTAGAAAAATTGTCAACGAAAATCAACGAAGATTTGACAACCTGGCCGCGTTTTTAAAACTACGGATTTTTACAATCTGGCTACGACATAGTAGTACATTATTTAATCAATAATGCAACAAAAGTTTTGAGAAAAAATTGATTACTAAATAAGGTGTAATCTAGTTGTCACTGGATATAACATACCGTGTTAATATTGCCAGAAAAAGGTTCGAAAGGAGTGATACAAACTTGAAATTCGCCAATATTTCTATAGGTTATTTGGATAGATAGCTGAAACGTGAAATTATTAACGTTTTTGTGAATCAAAATATTGGACGGTCATTCAAAGTGCTCAAGACAAAGTCAGAACATCATCGCGTAAATTAACTCGACAATTTAGAATTTTAAGATTATTATTAGCATAACTTTGGTCGAAAATGTTTTAAAATTTCCAAAAACAAATAATGTAACCAAATGGACTGCGGCCCAGCCCGCTCAGCTTGAGCGAATCCCCAAATATTGCAGAGCATTAGAGAGAAAACATTTTATAGAAAAGAGAGAGAGACACACACACACAGAGAGAGAGAGAGAGAGAGAGAGAGAGAGAGAGAGAGTATAATTCCCCAAATGTTTCTCAGGCGCGATTCATTGAGGACTTTTGGGCATTTCTTAGCAGAAAAATATACAATAATGGCAGGGAATACCAAAAAAACAACAGTTACAGACAAGAATATTGCTGACGATTCGGATAAATGTAACATCGTCCACAGAAAATTAGACAAGGTATTAAAAAACTGCGTCGCATTGAAGATAATGGTCCCCTATCAGTGTTATAAAATAGGGCTGTTGCAAAAAAATTTATATGCCTTCTAAGTATTAAATTTAAAAATATATCATTATTTAAATAGCCTCAAATTTGAAAGTATCACCAAATATCCATTAGATGTTCTACAATTAATTTTTGAAATTTGAATATTTTAAAAAAGTCACGTGATCTGAAACAGAATGTGACGTCACAACACATACATCTTCATCGGCTTCAATTGGTCCCTTATAGTGTCATTTGTCATGTATCATTGTGGTTTGTTACAAGTGTTATGATAAATATATTGTCAAAGTTGTCAAACAAGTGTCAAATTTTTGAGTTTGGTTCGTGTTAAATAATACAAAATTCAATATAAAATGAGTAATTTACAGTATCGTATTCTGTAACATGAGGGGGGTGGGGAGTAGAATGATGCTACTGCTTCTTACTGTTTACTCCAGTTTACTACTGATTTCTTAATGCTCCAACGATGATACACTAACTGGCTGGTGATAAGGAAGAGCACACACACTTTTACACTGTAACTTTACACTGATGAACACTACGGACATGGACACTACTTGTGATTTAATAACTAACTCTTTTATTTACATTTAAACTGATACAACTATAACTAACACAACTAATAAGTTACATTCTATAACCCAGCGGGCGGGCGTCGCCCCAAAACTAAAACACTACATGTTCAAAAACAAAACACGTCTGTCCGACGCGACGAACCCCATGGCTCTCTAAACTCGACTATCTTAAAACATAACGCTATCTTCAGGACAGGATTATCTTAGGGGTACGGGGTGCATAGGCTAGGTCATCCAAAGTCACGCACGTATACAAAATAATTTCCAGACTTATGAAAAACAAAAGAATGTCGTGACTATCATAATACAATATGGATTTCTAAACTGCATTTTAACTTAAATAGATAAACAGAGTTAAGATATGAATATTGAAACTATAATTTAGAAAAGTTTGTAAAAAGTTATTTATCTATTATTGCTCTTACCCTCGCCTTGTCACAATTCTGCCTTCTTGCAAAAATGCGCTATGAACAAACCTACTATTGAATTTATAAATATGCCAAAAAATGCGAAGAAAAGAAAATTGTGGCTGGAAGCAGTAGGTCGAAAAGCTGATGGTTGGGTTTTTACATTTTATTTTACCTTAACTCTTTAACACCTTATTTCGGCAACAGTAAAACAGTCGTTTTCTGATATAAATTCAGCCATCATCCAGCTTTCGATTTTCGGTAAACTGTCCGACAGCTTGAGTGTATTCTGTATCTGTATTAGCCATTATTACTTATCTATAATGGAAGATATCAGCGTCAAATGTCAAATTAGAAGTTTGTTATTAACATATGACATCTAAATAATGTATGTGCTTCTACGGCACAGGAGCAGGGGGTTGTATTTCATTACTATTTTTGGCGCCAATATTCGTATTTAATTATTTACGAAAATAACAACAAATTATTAAAAAATATATTATTAATAAGAAAAATATTGCATAAACTTTCATTTAAAATACTTTTTGAAAAATGTGAAACAGGCTCATTAGATTTCTTATCTCCTTAGTTTATAGGAACAACCCCTTATCAATAAAAGAATTATTTCTATTTGATGAAGAGGTCTAACTTTTTCTCCAAACTTTTGTTACATACGTTACTAATAACTCCTGTAAAATATATTGTCCGAAAAATGAGAACGTTAGCTACGTGCCTGATATTCGGTGTAGCCACAAGAAGACAAAGAAGAAAGAGACGTTCATTTCTATTCTACATTTGGCCGCATATCACTATTAGATATGTAAATGCATCCAAGTTGAATTTCTCGTATAATGTATTATTACTTCGTATCAAGTTCTGGTGTGGAGTGTGCACTCTAAAATGCAAACTAACTTTGCTTGCATCCCGCTGTTGCCATTATTATTCAGCGCACGAGCATAACTACCATTTAGAAAACATTCTGCTGTATGGACCCTTTACATATTCATAACACTTATTGTTTTATAAGGACACTCGTTTTCAAATTTAGGAATTTCTTTCAAGCTCTGTGACACTGCATAAATTTCAAAAATGCATTTACATTTTTTTGCGCAAGTGTCTAAGGTGGAGACTATAAATATTAAACAACGTAGACAAATATAGTAAACATAAAAGATAAAAGCGTCAATATTTCACTTTGTATTCAGGCATTTTTAAGATATTTTCTTTTCTATTTATGAGTAGAAGAAAGATGACATTTTACATACCTATTTTACATCAGAATATAGTTATACAAGAAGAATACAAATAAAATAATTTTGTAACTTATTATCTAATAAAACAAATATTGCATATTAATTAAAGATAATCCATAGTGTAATCTCAATTATGCAAATTAATATTTGAAATTTCCTTATTTCTATATTTATATAATATTGAGCATATTAGTTCCTTATAAGCTTAGAAAGTTAATTTCATTTGTATTTTAATGAAATATGAATATTTTGTTTCAAATAAATTGTCACAGAAGTTATGTTATTATTAAGTGCTATTAGGATTATTTGCATTCGTCATATATATTTCATTAATCAATGTAATAATAAAAATAATTAATAGTTATTTTTGCACCATCGTTTTTTTTACCTCCCGCTACCATTGGTAAGGGAGGTATAGGGATCGTGCTAAAAATCGCATATCGAGATTTTGGTAAATGACCACGTTTTAAGGCCCCTAGAATCCAATTTTAACATTTTCACGATGATGTCTTTGTGTATGTGTGTGTACTTGTGTAGATCCTCAAATACTACCTATTCAGTAAATTTTGAAACCTTGTATTTTTACTTTATTCTAATATGGGAAGAAGCCATTAGATTTTTATGTAAATCAAATAATCGAAAATGGCACTTTACTTGAAGCTCAAAATAGTGTTTCCTTGAAAAATACCTGACATGTTTTTTTCGAGATTTGTGTTATTGTAAAAATTAAAGATTATTAAATTTTCTACAGATTTGTATAAATACTTTTTCTATATATTTTATGTATATAAATTTATAAAATTATTTATAATTTAAAACCCGGAGCCTACCTTTAAACAAGTACAACACCTTGGTTACACAGTTCATATCACAAATGTATGAAACTGACAGATAAATGTCGCTGTCAAAGAACTAATCATTTTAAATTAATAATAGTAACGTTTCAAAAAGAAAATAGTAAATAAAACCATAGTTATATGGCATGAATCTTAACACAGTTTCCAGTATAACTAAATATGTATATTTAAATTAATAAAAATTAAATAGCGGGAGGTATAGTGTTGGCCACATCAGTTTTTTTGTTTACCGATAGGGTTACCAAGGCAGTAAGGCGGAGACGGTAAGAGAATAAAAACAACAATCAAAGCTTACTTGAAAAATGACAACCAAAAATTATTAATATGTAATTAGTATATTAAAGAACGAATGTCCATAATTGTTATTTTATTTTGTGAGAAGGAAGTTCGAACAAAATAATCGACAATTACGAAGTTAGTTCTTTTTAATATTTTTTCTATTTTTCGGCTTTTACGCGCTTTTTAAATGAAAAATCGTAATTTCAAAATTTAGGGAATTTTGTCAATTGGTGATTAATGTGACGTTTGACTTTCAACAATGTAACCTTATTTTTGTAATTACTCAGACCAAACATAAATTTATGTTTGGTCTGATATCAACTAGCTACTATATATTCCATTTATTTCTAACTTCACTACTCTATTTTTTCTCTTCTTATTATATTAACTTATAAAAATAATATTGTTAACAATCGTTTGTGTTCGTTTAATTAACGTGATTTTACATTTGATATTTTTTGACATTTATAGCCACCAACCTTAAAAATATTAATTGTACTAATCTATTACAGCATTCGAATGCGCTATTAACGAACTCTTTTGGGTGTTATAATAGCTTTGTTACAGGCGCAAAATAAAAAGAAATAATTTTCAAATCTTTTTTTTATTTTGTGCGTCGATTGTGCAAAAAATAAGCATTGCGGTCAGTAAGTGCCCTTGAACCGGTATCGGATATATTGGAGATCTCGATCTCCAAAATCATCGTCAACCGGTAAAAGGCACTTAATACTTAAATAAATATTAAATATTATTTAATCTCCAATTCATAAGATTGTAAAAATAGCAAAATCGTATTATTCTAGGGACCCTAAACGGGTTTTTTATTGAAAACTCACTATCCAATATATTTTCTAAATACAATTGAACGCGCTTTTATTATAAAAATAAATAAAGTACTTAAATAAAACTCGCTATTATATTTTATTATAAGACAAGGGTTAAAAAGCAAATTCAGTATATTTATAAAAAGACGGGAGTTAAAAATATTAATGTTGTGATAATAATTTAAGTAATTTAAAGTGTAGAACTTTTTAACCAATTCTTTTCGTTTTAATTCCGTTAAAACTGTTTGTAAGTGGAAATGCGCTTAAGAAATAGCCATTTTATTAGATTTAAAAACGACGATAAATCATCGAAAAACATAGAGCAAGTGAGCTACAAAATTACACGTCAGACTAGTAGAAGAAAACATATTACAACATGACACGTTAAGGCATTAAATCTCAGTCAAAGTAGCGTTGAATTTCGCGTGTTCGCTTTATTTCGCAAAGTGAACTCTAGCGATCTCGTATCGGTCAAATGGGAGAGGTTATGTCACAACAACTAATTTCTCCTGCCAACAACTAGATCGACTACATCAACATCGCCCGCGTTCATTTGTAATATTTCACGGAGTAGACGAGAGGTTGGTAACTTTCAAGGTAACGTCGCTATCGTACTCAACTTGATGGAGGTAATTTAGTTATGATTAACAACAACAAGGAACTTTATGGAATAAATTTTTAAATACAATGAGCTATTACCAAGTACGTAAAAGCAATAACAGACATGGTTCAATAATTATTGTGTTTGAGTAGGGTTGCCAGATTTATAATTTCACAATGCGGGACAAATAGCGATGAATTCAAAATTTGTAAGACAATTTTGAAGGGCTAACGTGTTTTAATACAAAGTACGACAATATAGTCTTTACAATGAAGCAAATTTAACAAATTCTTAAAAAATTAAAATCGGATGGAAGTCAGGAACTAATAATTTATTTTATTGTAAAGAAACAGCTACAAAATAATACATTCAAATAAAATATTAACAAAATTAAAAAAACTTCTATAACAAAAGTAACATTGTCAGCCTTAAATATTAAAAAAAAATTAAATTTATATTTGCATTTTTATTTTTATCCCGCTACCCTTGGTAAGGGAGGTAAAGGGATCATGTTAAAAATCGCATATCGACATTTTGATAAATGTCCACGTTTTAAGGTCCAATTTTAACATTTTAACGATGATATATATGTGTGTAGTGGGAGTGTGTATGTGTGGTTCCTGTGTACGGTCTAACTCAAATACTATCATTCAGAAATTTTGGAACCTTGTATTTCTACATTATTCTAATATGGAAAGAAACCGTTAGATTTTGGTGTAAATCAGATAACCGAAAATGGCACTTTACTTGAAGCTCAAAATAGTTTTTCTCCGAAAAATACCTTTAAATGTTATTTTTTCGAGATTTATCTTATTATAAAAATTAAAGATTATTAAATTTTCTACAGGTTGGCTTTAATCCTTCTATATATATTTTGTAGATAAATTTATAAAATTATAGGTTAATATTTTTGTTTCTCTTTTTAATCTTGTACGAGTATAAGTTAAAATCCTTCAAAATCCTACTAACAAATCGAAATACGTATTAAAAGTAACAGGACCACACAACTTGCAAATAATAAACATGAGAGGCAGGAAGACAGAAAATGAACTAATGTAAATATAAAATAAAACAAAACTTCCTCGTATAATATACAAGTTACATTCTTAACTATGCTTCTCTTTCTCTGATGTGGCCATGATGTGGCCAACTCATAACCTCTCGCCAGATATTTTACCTGGATGTACAAATATTTTTGACAGTGACATTTATGTGTCAATTACAAACATTTGAATTTCTTGCCTTGAAGTAGTTTGATCTGAGAATTTTTACATCAAATTATTTTATATGCATTTCTTTATTATCTCTAAATCTATAGAAGATATAATAATGAATTTATATTTATCGAATAAAGAATTTAACGTTCTTTAATATAAGTATTTACATAAATTTTCGATAAATAATATTAAGATGATTTTTTTTCTTGAAACTACTACTTCCGGTTGTCCAATTGTTACCAAAACTTAATCAACTCTTCCCATTATTGTTAGATTGAGGAGTCCGTAGTTGAAAATGTCTTTAGTCTTATAGTATTTGAGAAATCGTGGATCCAACATCCACACACACATGCGGACATCATCGTAAAAATGTTATAACCGGATTCTAGGGACCTTAAAACGTGCTTATTCACTAAAATCTGGATATGCGATTTTTAGCATGAATTCAATACCTCTCTTGGCGAGAGGTAAAAAAACATTTTTTTTAATAATAGTATATTGTGTTATTAGGAGTAAAAGTGATACTTTGTGTGGCGAGCATGGAAGTTTGCACGACGAGCGAAGCAAATCGGACAATTGCATGCGAGGCACACAAAGACACTTTTATTCCGAATGACACATTAATTTTTTTTTGAAACGCACTGCTTTTCTTTTTATTCGCTAATTCTTTGTAGTTTCTATGGATATTTTTATATTTTATTTCTACGAAATTTCCAGCGGCGTAGAAATTAAACTTCTACCTTGTGAATCAAGTCACAAAAAATGCCATTTCTACGACGTTTGAAAAAAAAAACTTGTTTTTATATAAGTTTTCAACATAACATTAGGTATATAGTGATAGAAAACGAATTTTCAATACCCCGCAAAGTAGCCCATTAATATTGCACTCCTTTTATATGAATTCTGGGTCCGCGCTTCCCGAATGCAGTTCTTAATGTGACATTTTTATGTCTCCAAACTTATTACTCCTACTACTTTACATTTTATTAAATTTATTGACTTTTTCAATCGCAAAAGTTTGCTTTTTACAATTTAATGGCGCGGTACGGTACGACGAGACATACGGTCATAAATATGCTCCTAGTAAAACTTACAGATTTATAGTTGGATTCAATAGTGGAAACGGAATTTAATTATTTCTTCTCTGAAGTTAGGTGCACGAAAATTGTTGAATTTGTGATTTTATGCTTTTCAAGTTGGGATATAAAATTTTTATTCTTCGATCAAACGCTGGGAAATGTGTTTGTTTATGAACTGAATAGTGAAATCTGATTTTCAGCAGCTTTATAGTTTGGCAGTAAACGGGTTTGCAGTAAAATGCACGGAAGATCGATTTATTTGGAAATTTCTTATCAAGAAAATCGAACTTCAGAAATAACTTTTACTACACTTTTCAAGATGTTTTATTTTTTCGCTACGTACATAGATATTTTTTATCTTCATTTTATTTATTTACCGGTTTCAGAATATTAATCCATTGTTTACATGTACAAAAGTAGGGTGGTAAGTAAGTAATAACTGTATTTTTATGGTAATATTATTACCATACTGACTTGTCAACAACGGTCTACAAAATGAAAATAAAATAAAATGAAAATATAATGCTCTTCTTTAATACATACAGATAACGTTAGCCTATCGTTCTAAATACGGTCTACTTTATTCTAAAGTAATAAACATGTGGAACAAAGCACATAATTTGAATATTTGTCATATTGACATATGTCAAAATAATTGTTCTGTTAACCATAGCAATCTGAAAGTAGCATTAATGAGAACATTTCAAAAAATGGTATTTATCAATCATGTCTTAATTTTCTGAAACCGATAAACTATTGAACAAACCACGGATGTTATTAATCATAACAAGCCTTAGATGTCTTAAAATCCTCGCTCTACGAGCTCGAATTTCAAAAGACATCTTCGGCAGTTATGATGTACATAACATTCCTAGATATGTTAATAGCTATTAAAACAAATGTTTATCTTACGTTTTCGTATTGAATTTACTATTACTATTTTAAAATATGTAGTTTAAACTCTGTTTGAAATATCGACAGAGTTTTTGACAGATTTTATTGGTCGAAAGAAGATAATTTTTGAGCCGAACTAATAGGATGACTTTGTATCATAAGAATCTATCTGTCAAAAATTCTTTCGATATTTCAAACAGAGTTTAGGTAAAGTAGATAGTGGAATAATGTGCCACATTGTCGGTAAATGTAGAAACTTGCCGAAAACCCAAAACTACTTTTTTCTTGTAATTAACCAAACACAACAATAATCTCACCTAATGCACAAAAGTCACTCTTGGAGTGAGTTTCGGCTTTAGGTGAGGTTATTGTTGTTATATTTAATTGAATTGTAAGCGAAAACAATTTTAAGCAATCTCTTTGCCAAGCAATGTGCATGTGTCTTACTATGTACATTTACTGTAACATAACTATACGCTACACTTTTAAATCCAAATTTCGTGTATTCTCCGTAAAATTTGCTCAAAACTAGTTTTGAACTCTTGAAAATTCTAAAAGAACTGAAAAACGTCGTAACCAAGGCCGTAACATTATCGTAAGCTTACCGCGGGGGATTTTTCGAATATTTAATTTTTTTAAATGTTAAAATATTTTTAAATCGGAAGCGTTATTTTTATATTTTGTAAAATTTTAAAAAATGCAGGAATTTTTTTTTATCTTTTGCAATATGGCGTACATAACAAATACGTAACATCAAATAATGTGCGACATACGTGCCCAAACCGTACTTCATAGAAAGAGACAGAAGCAAAACACGGCCACCTGTTTATGTTTACATTTGACACTTGACAATTTAATTTTTGTGTTTATCGTATTACCTAGGTTTTATATTGACATATTTAAAATAAAATAATTTGCTTTTTGCGATTTGACATTGAATTTTACATTTAAATATCAAATATAGAAGACATACGTTCATAATTTCATTCTATACTAGCGCTTGTAACGGACAACTACGCGAACTAAAGATGCTGCATACGTCATCGTATTGTGTATAGCTACTAGATAAATTACAGCCGACTCGTCCACCATTTTGGAGCCACTTCAATCATTCAATATCAGTGTTACAGTATTATTATTCATAGAAATTATCCACAATGACTTGTTATTCTGTTCCAAATTGTACAAATCATTTGACAAATGGTTATAATTTTTACAAGTACTTATTGCAATACGTGTATTTTTCTCTAACCTCAAAAATCTTAATGAACCGTATTTTTTCTTGCTTTATTATTTTAAATAAATATAATACGGCAAATATGGAAGTTATATTTAATTATGAAAAATAGTTAGTACATGAATTTATAAACAATGCACTTTTATTTCATAATTGACTGTGTTCATTTTGGCACCATAATGGTGGACGAGTCAGCTATGTATTATCTACTAGCTGTAGTATTGTAGTAGTATTTAATATCGTCTGTACAAAAAAATACACTATATTTTATTACTTTTATTGCATTAATAGTAATAATGCATTATAGTATTGCAGTAATGTGGAAAAATCATTAAATTTCAATATGACTAAATTTCCTCATTATTATTCAATTCTGATTAAGTAATATCCATTGAAGTTAATAAAATTCGGATTTGAGAATTTTTAAGTGTTCAAAAGTAGTTGTGAGCAAATTTTTCAGACAATGCATTCGTGTAGAGTGTAGCATATATCTTTCGACTGAACACGAGTATTTATCAGAATATAAATATACAGGGTGAGTCTGGGAAGACGCCCCCCCCCCTAACTTTTTTATTATAAGTAATAGAAAAAAATGGCTCATATAAAAGTTTTATTATTTTACATATACTATTTGATGGCAGATGTAGATATTTTTTATAAAAGTCAGGTTTACAAGATACGACTATCAACTTTTATTTTTCAAATGGCAACCTATAATTATTTTAATAAAATAGAAACCGCCACAAAAATTTCGAGAAAAATGAAATAATTTAGAAATATTAGAAATAATTTTTAAACAAGTATTAAAGGTGGCTATGTGAAAATAAACAAAACATAACAGTGCTATACAACTTAGCAAACTAAAACAACAAATTTAGTAACAAAAACAACTTAAAACAAATGTTCAAAATTACGACCATGTCTAGGAAACCGCTCCCGGTAAATTCTTTTTGCTCTTCTTATGATACCAGTCGATTCACCAATTATTAGAATCATATCAATTAATTCGTTCTTCGTAAACATTTCAAAATGTTTTTTTTTTGTTTACAAAATAAGTTAGATTAAGTAACAAACAAATGTGTATTTTTTGACATTAATTTAATTGTTTTACATTGTTACGTTTTGTTTATTTTCACTTAGCCACCTATAATATTTGTTTAAAAATTATTTGTAATATTTCTAAATTATCTCATTTTTCTCGAAATTTTTCAAATACATTAATAAAAAATAATACATCGTTGAAAAGAGAAAAAAATGGCGGTTTCTATTTTATTAAAATAATTATAGGTTGCCATTTGAAAAATAAAAGTTGATAGTCGTATCTTGTAAACCTGACTTTATAAAAAATATCTACATCTGCCATCAAATAGTATATGTAAAATAATAAAACTATTATATGAGCCATTTTCTTCTATTACTTATTATAAAAAAGTTAAAGGGGGGGGGGCGTCTTCCCAGACTTATCCTGTATATAAATAATATTGCTATAAGTTAATTTCTGTGTTTTATTTATTTGTTATTCTAATTTTCTTTTTTCTTGCAGGAACATTCTTCGCTGATTGGTTTCGACGAAAACCTGGGCCCAGTATTAATATCCATCAAAACAGAAAACTTCGCTAACCAAGAACACACGCGCATTTTAATCCGGTTAAAAACCGGAACCATGCACGAGCTCGTTCCCACTTCCTGCCTCGGTTCAAATCCCAGTCCCGCCAAAATGGTCAAACTCCTCAATGAGCAACTCACCATCGAGAGTCTAACCCCAGTTCTTTGTCCAAAAGCGTCACAGCTGATCGCTAACTACGACGAGCACGTGTTAGTCTCTAATTTCAAGTTCGGAGTTCTGTATCAGAAGTATGGACAAACAACAGAAGAAGAATTGTTCAGTAATAACACTACTAGTACTGCTTTTGATGAGTTCTTGTCGTTATTGGGACAGAGAATACAGTTGAAGGATCATAAAGGTTATAGAGGTGGACTTGACATTCAAAATGGACATACCGGTGATGAAGCAGTGTATGAAGTATTCAAAGAAAGAGAGATAATGTTTCATGTATCAACTTTACTACCGTATACTGAAAGTGACCCTCAACAATTGCAACGGAAAAGACATATTGGAAATGACATTGTTGCAATTGTTTTCCAAGAATCAAATACTCCTTTTTCACCTGATATGATTGCTTCACATTTTCTTCACGCGTTTATTGTTGTGCAAGTATTGGATCCAAACACGCAGAATACGAGGTGAGATATTGATTCGAATGTTAGACGTAGTGTAGCAACAAATGATCCATAAAATCTGATGACTAAGCCAGTGGAAATATGTAAATAGTAAAACGATAACAAGGCGAGTTCTGCTACTTTAGTTTAAATTACTTTGATTGTTGGAGGAGATACATAAATTTTATTGTAAATTATTGTTATTGTAGATTCATTTACATATAGTGAAAATTGTTTCACTTTACTGGCCCTTTAATTATGAGAAAAATGGTTTCCTTGAATAGCCATAGCTAAGTTGAAAAGTATATCTAGAAAAGAAATGTTTTAATATTCATTAAAAATTTATAAAATTAAATAATTCATCATTTCTCTGATTTAAAATTTTACTTTTGATTATTTTAACTTCAATTATAAAAAATATATTTTTATTCTTAATAATAATTTTCTGAATATAACTAAAACTAATAAAATTGCCCCTTAACCTTAAAATTAATTTTAATAAGACTAAATACCTATTTCGAGAACTAAATTCTCATCATCAATAGTAGAAGGGAAAGTTAAACAGAGTAGTCAAGATTACTCAACATGTCAACCATGCCAGAGGTCCTAACAACTCTGTTAGAACCAACGACCAAATATAACTAGACAAAACATTCCCTATCCCTTTTCACTGAATGTTTTGATTTCGGCTGGCCAGATAGAGAAACTAGAGGTAGAGATATATCTTGTCTAGTTCGAGTATTGGCGACTAAAATTAACGTGAATCCTTCAAGCGGACGATATTTGCAACTCTTGAAAATGGTATTGTTATTCAACTTTACAGTAAATATATATAGTGCATAGGATTCCTTGCCGGTTTTTTGTTTGTCTTTTTATTTTAAAGTACATATAAATTACTTTGCAATATGAGCAAAGAACGAAAAAATATTAACAATGTCAATTGCTGCGTTTATGACTGTCATTCTCGGGGTAGTAAAAATTATCTATCCCAAAAATTGGTGAGAGGAAGAGTGACATCCAAAATAAATTTGGTAAAATGCAGTCTATCGACAAAAGAGAGGGCTGGATTAGGAAAATACGAACTGGAAAACAAGTGACGAATCATATGATGTTAACAAAAATGAAAAGTATTGTACTATTTCCTGACCAATGCATGAGTAAAATAATACACTTTTCACTTTATGTGTAGCATTCAATATATTTCTTACACTTGTAATTAAAACAATTTGAAAGATATTTGACAAGAGTTCCATTTTAATTTTCTTAAATACATATTTATTTAACATCCATGAATAATATATGGTACTATTTTACTATCTTGTACAAAATATTAAGACAGCTGTAATGTGTTTGCACTGGCCACATGATGGCTAGCTATACAAAAGCATTTTGTACAGAATCAATTGTAAATTTAAAGTTCTTCTAATTTTATGAGGATGTGACGTTAGAGCACTTGTTTAAACACAGCCCAATTTTTTTTTTGTCTGTAGCTTTATGTTCATTAACGCCACATAAAAATAACAATCCACGATTCAACAATTCTCCCCCTTCTATAAAACTGCGAGAAGAATTTGTTGCCTAAAGTAAACATTTCCTTAGAAATAAGTCTAAGATAAGTTTCTTCGAATTTCATTATAATTTACACAAAATTATTACTAACACTATTTATAAAAAGTTTAATGAATTTGTTAGTATACTTCAAAACGAATGTTGGTTATACAATGTTTATGTTTGCGATCTTATAGCACAATGCCATTTTCAGAGCACGTGTATGCTACAACACTAGCGCCGCTATCGGTAGTTTTAGTCGCCACTAGTTAACCACGAAATTTTAAGTAAGAACACTTGCGCGTCTAATGAGCAACTAGACACTGATAATCAACGCGGCCGCAGTGGTGACCTCTAGTGAGAAATACTCAAACTAGACAAGGTATATCTCTATTTCAAGTTTCTCTGTCTGGCCCATAGACAAGGAAAGATATATACTAGACCGAGTATCCATCATGACGGCAATGTCCAGCTTTGTGCCGAATTGAACAGATTGTCGCCATAACGAGACGCTAATTCTAGTGTAAATTCTGCAACATAATGAAAAAAAGTAACTATGCAATAACTTAAAATATGTATTTTATATAATTCCTTCATTTCAAAATAATAGAGCTCAATTGTAAAAAGTACGACCAATATTTTTCATTATTTTTTCAATAATTATAATAAATATTTTCCTTGGTTGTAGTGAATTTTGTTTAATTTATGTTGGCAGTCCAGAAACCTGTCATTTCTGTTAGCCAGCCTCTTTTAAGTTTATTTCTTTGTTTAATATTTGTTTACAAAACTTTGTATCGCTATTTGTTTCATGTATAAATTTATTTTATTATTGAATTTGATTGTCTTCAGCTTTTACAGTGTACATGTCTATATTTTGTAGTTTAAGAGAACATATTTTTTCCTACGTTTAAATTTCGCGCCTTACAATTAGCGTCTCGTTATGGCGTCCATGGGTTCAATTCGGCACAAACGCTTAACATTGTAAGCTCAGTCACAGCTCAGTCTAGTAGTATATTGGGATTTTCAAATAAGAAAACGCTAACTAGCGGCGAATATTAGAACTACAAACAGTGGTACACATTTGACATTTACATGAAACTACAACTTTATCACTACAAAAACTGTATTATACATGCTTGATTTATAAATAATAAATATTAATAAACAAGAAAATAATACGAAAACTAAAGAAACACAATTGACAGCAATGCGACGTTTACAAATGTCAACAAAAATTGTACCATTGTTTAATGCGATCAGCGCCATCTCTTGATACTTGAAAATCCCAATATTATATATCTATGGTCTGGCCAGCCGAAATCAAAACAAACAAATGAAGTTTTGTCTAGTTATATTTGGTCGTTGGACCTCTGGCATGGTTGACAAATCGTTCTGATTATTTATATTTTTTGCAAGTAAATGGTTTAAATTTATTTTGAATGCTTTAAAATAAAATGACGTACATACTACATACTTTACGCTTTTAGGTATTGTCAAAAAAGGTTGTTTGTTCATTACTGTTTACAATATCATTTAGCAAATCATCAGATTTCCGTAATAGGGTAAATTTAACAATCTATTATAAAAAGTAAAATTATACATAAATTAATGAGTATTAGTGAAAAAAAAAGCTTGTGTGACCTTTCATGTATTAAGCAATTTGATTGGTTGTCTGACTTTAAACGAGACGAGGGCTCTACCACTGCTGCGTTTGAATTTTAAAATTCTTAGTTCATCCTGTTCTTACAGGAAAAAAAATACACTTCATATTCAATATTTTCAATCATTTTGAATCATAAATCACCATAATTCTAATTATATATTTTCAATGATTGCCCTTTTCCTTAGGTATAAAGTGAGCGTCACCGCTCGAGACGACGTCCCGTTCTTCGGTCCGACCCTCCCAACGCCCGCCGTTTTTCGTCATGGTCCGGATCTCAAAGAATTCCTCCTGACAAAACTAATCAACGCGGAGAACGCTTGCTATAAGGCAGATAAGTTTGCGAAGCTGGAACTTCGCACGCGATCATCTCTGCTGCAGAGCCTCACGGACGAGCTGAAGGAGAAAACCAAAGAGTTCCTTGGAAGTGATCCGACCCCGTCGGCACCAGATACCCCCAAGTCGGACTCTGGAGGACCTGGATCGAGGTTTATAGACACCGTGAAGAAGGCGTTGATAGCAAGGGTTAGGAGTCAGAGTGTGGATAATAATTTAGCAAATGCCAATGGACATGATAGGTTAAGCAGTAAAAAGAGCAATCCGCCTACTATTGCTGAGTCCACTACACCATCGGTGAGTTCATTTTTTATTTACACGCGGAATAATATTGATTTTCTGATTCATATTTTAGTTACTCCGTGTACAAATTTATTTATTCACTATCTTATTCCAGGAAACACATTTAATGCTTGTAAATTTTGGGTTTTATTGTTTTAATTATTTAATGGGGAATTTTGGATATTATTGTACAAATTTTATTCTAATACATTATTAATATCATGTTATAATGTAATTTTAATAGTGATCCTTAGATCTTTAGGAAAATTGCATTTGCCATTTACCGTTGACGAACGCTAAATAACACAGCAATGAGCAACTGTCATATAACAAAAGAAAGCGAAATAGGTTATGTTGAACGCACTCGTTATGAACAATATCTTGCGAAAACTCCCGAATCCCAGTCATTAGCAATGCTAGCGCCGCTCTTGGCCGCTCTCGAAACCAATACCAATTCTTTTCTTATGTAAACTTTGAAAATTAATTATAAAAAATAAAACTATGCAAAATTTTGAACTCTTAACTATCTCTACGACACATCCGGAAGCTGAAAATATGGCGTGAATGTGTAACATGGTGTAGATTTGTATAGACGTGAAACTTTCACTTTTATATATAAGATCATATTCCAGGAAAAACATTTAATGCTTCTAAATATTTCATAATTATTTTTTGACATTTCTTACAACCAATGAAATGTTCCATTTTGTGTCATGTGTCTGCGTTTTAATCAATTCTGTCATTATTATACTGAGAATAAAGCTCTAGAGATTATTCCCGGGAATAATCTCTGCAGCTTTTGTTTTTGTTGACATATGTCTGATATTAATCAACACATAAGTAAAATGAGCGAAAAATACCAATTTTATGCCATTTCTGATCATGAAATAAACCAAAAAATTATAGAAACCAGTTCAAGAAATATCATAATTAGAACAGAAAAGTGTAACGGTCAAACTTAGGCGCGAAATTCAAACTCAGTTCATAACGCTGAGAACATAATTTCAATCCCCGTGTATTTCTTACCAAGGAAATTTTTGTCCAACTTTAAAGGCCGAAAAATCTCATAAAAGTAAATCTCATGCAAAGCATTGTATGTAGTATCTAGACCGATCCTTTATCTCCAGATTCGTACAATAATATTCACATGAACTCTGCACAGTTTATAATTATTTAAATAATAATACAACACTACAAAATTCATTGAACGTATATCTTAGTTTGATCGTGCATGCTTCATCTTCTATTCTGCTGTCCTATTTACTGGTGGGTCAACGACATACGGTATCCTTGCTTGCACCAAGCATTTTAATTTCTAATAATTTTCTTACTTTACTTTTTCTATAGGTTTAAACTGTTGCAATCTATTACTGAATAAACAAACTATCGAATTCTTAGCAAGAGCTGTTTAATTTCTTTTACAAAATATCTTTTTTTTGTCTGTAAATTAAATTCCTATATGAAACCTATACTAGGGGATTCAAACTATGAACTCGCGCCAGAGGCAAATTCTAACCTAACTTTTCTGGTCTATTATATCTTTTGATTATTTATTTTGCATTGTCAAAGTGTGTTCCAGTTGTCAAACCAGACTTACCAACCAACTGAGCCATGTAAATGAATTTAATTATGACAGTAGATAGCGTTACAATGACATTACATGACAGCCTAATTCCGTTATTTGAAACTTGTGGATCAAATATAATCTAATTAAATATAATTCGAGAGTTCCATAAATTAGAAAATAAATTTTGCATTCTTCTAAAACTATTTCCACCAAAATCATTCGAAAGAAAGAAAGAAAAAAAAATGAATTAATGAAGTAGATATAAATAAATATAATAATAAAAATTAAATAATGTTTTTCCTTCCAGAGTGGCCGTTCTCTTTCCATCGTCTCCACGGGCAAGAAATCCCCATCTTCATCCGCGGCTAGCTCCCCAGATCTCACCACACATGCACCTCTGAACTCCCAAGCATTATCCGAAGCGAGCGATGACAGTTCCCTCACATCTGAAGACCTGGAGCACCTGGCCGGCGGTGCCTACGTGGACAGCGACACAGGATTGGAAAGCATGTCAAGTGCAGAAGCTGGCGCGAAAGCTTGCTCCATGTGTCAAGACAGACCGGGAAGTGCTGCGGGGCCCAACAGTGAGGGATTGAGGCAGGAGGTGACGAGGTTGAAGTGCGATAAGTTGGATCTTCTCAGGCAGAATGTGGTAAGTGGAGATTTCAATATTGCACCATTCATAAAAAAATTTACTAGATTTTTTATATCACCTTTGAATTATTTAAATTAATCGTTATAAAATTTTGAAAATAAGAACGGATTTAAATAGTGTAAATGAGGACTTGTACGATTTTTTTCCTTGACTTTGGTTGAAAAAATAAGAAAAATTTCTCTCACTATGTTTTATTTGCGTTCGTAGGTATTAATCTTTATTAATGAGAAAATTTTCATTGAAAGTACATTAATTTCATTTAATATCTGTCCAATTTTGTTATTGGCTAAATGCTAAAATCCTAAAACTTTTTTGTCCTCACAAGCAGAGTGATTTGGCCCCGATTAAAATTTAGTATTCTTTTAGTCCATAGCAATATTATTTCTAATTTTTAATACCATTTTTCTGGAAATGTTATACACAATATTTATATCGTTGAAATCAGAAAAAAATCTCTATATACGGATGAAAAATTTATCTAGGGTCCCATTTAAAAAAATATATGTTCTACCGTTTAAAAAATAACTTGTTGAATTTTCGGCTTGTTATTGTAGTTTATAAAGCGATGTTTGAAACTGCCTTATGCATAGTTTACAACCTTTTATGGAGGGTTGGATAGCTTAGTGGTCAGGAGTTATAAATTATTCGAACTTGAAGGATAAGAAATGGGCCATATTAATAAAATTTATTTCGTCTAAACTGTTTGTATTAAAAATTTATATTTGAATTTATCGTAATCCCTATATTATTTTAATCTCTTTTCACTGGTTGTTTTAAAAGAAAAAGGAAACATTGTTTATACAGAAATATAAAGATATTTAATAATACCATAGAACGTACTTATTTGAATTTCAGAAGAAAAAAATCTGATGTGGCCAGCAAATTATCTTTCGTCAGTTCTATATGTATTCCCGACTGAAATTGACCCATAGCCACCAAGCGGCAAACTTGCGAACCCTCCGAATTGGAAATGACAACCAATCACACCGCAGGAAAAACTAAGTCGGCCATCTTAAATAAACGCAGCGTCTCTATAGGACATTTCAGTCGCTAATTTTATAGAAATTCCATACAGAAAGTTTCTAGCAAAAGATCCTATATTTCCAATAGAATTATAAGACATACATACTATGTCAATTGCACTTGACATTGACATCTTTCAATCAGAATTTTCTTAATATAGTAGCTGTTTTCATAGTTGGCTACTTTATTTGCTATTTAAATTCTTTTTAATTTTTTTAAACTCTATACCCATTTAATATGAAATATAAAATGCAGTTAAATCGTATAGAGAATAAAATATTCTTTAATATTTATAATAATATTAAAGGTGAAAAAACTATATTTAATAGTTTTTTCAAGAAAAACTGTTAAAACCTTCAAATGAGAGTATTTCCGGTTGACCAATTGTAACCAAAATCTAATCAGTTCTTCATACGGATGTAATGAAGAAGAATACGAAAGAATTATAATTTTTGAAATTGTAGTATTAGAGTTATCGCAGACGAAATTTTTGTTACACACACACATACAAAGTAAGGAATCGAATTTTTTGACCAAATACAATACCTGCCTTACCTAAAGGTGACGGAAGGTAAAAAGATAAATATAAATTTATTTTGCAAGACATTCCAAATTCATTTGAGAATAACTCATCAATGGACTGTTTTCAAGATTTGTGTGTTAACAATTTATTTCTCCTTCCAGAACTGCCAGCGTGATATTAAGAGGCTCCGCGAACGCGAACTCTCCTTGCAAGGTGACCTAGCAGCCGCGAGCAAAGAGATCATGCGACTACGGGAACTGCTGAAGGACTACAGCCCCACAGGCGACACTTCTCCCATCTAAACCTCTTCGCCTCTACACAACTTCTCTCAAATAATTTATTTTTCTTTTCTGTTACTAAATAATAACATGAATTGTTTTTATTTTTAACACATCTTTAAATACTGATCTTCTCATTCAGTGTTACAGTACTGACTACTGATATAGATAGTATTTAACTTTTATATGTGTATTATAATGATATTCAGAAGTGAATATTATATATGGAAAATGTCAATTAATGTTGCACATCTAAAATTTTGCACTATACACATCACAACATAGATGGAATCTATACTTACATGTATAATAATTATATATGTTCGTATATTTCTCTAGAGGAATTGTAGATCAAAATTATTTCTTTCTAAATGCTTAAAGTTTTTCAGAATATTTATTAAAAGTTGAGAATATAGAAAATATATGTTCTGATTGATATAAATATGAGCTCTGATCAAAAAATGTGCCAACTTTAATAATATCACCATAAACAAAGAGCACTTAAGTACGAAGATATTATCAAAGTTAAACTTCTTTTTGATCAGATCTCATATAAAATTTCTGTTGTGATAAAGATAGCATACTCTGAAGATTATCAAATATTCTTCAAAACTATGCACATTACTTTATTTATAAAGTAGCTTCTAGAAGTATAATACACCTTACCTATTAGAGTAAATTAATTTATTAATATATAAAATATATTACCAATCAACAAAAATGATACCAAAGTTAACATTCCCCAAAAATATAACTGTTTGAAAATTACGATGTAAATGTAAATAACACGCGCTGTAGATAGAGTTTAGTTTGGATCAGTATTTGTAAACGATGAATTACATTTAAATGGATTTTAAGTTTAATTCATCGTTGTGCTTCGAAACAGATTGATTAGGGAAGGAACTGATCAATTGTAGAAGTAATAAATGACAAGATAGCGTTAGATTTAGCTCGGGGTCAAACGAGATGTGTTTAGCCAGGGCAAGAAACCGAAAAATAACGATTATTTATTGTTTAACTGAAGACGAAAACACAATTTTTGAAAAAAATATTTGTTTTGCTTAATATCTGAAACGAACATTTTTGTTACCAAACAAATGTTCAGCAACATAGTTCGTGAAGAATAATTGTTGGTAAGAATATTAGTTAACACATGATGTCCACACTACTATAACAAAATACGTTCGACACAATTTTAAGAAAAGGAAGAGGTTTTTATTTTGTTAGATTTGCAAATCGAAGGCGGCAGTGGCTTTAAACTTTTTATGTGAATGTCACCATCAAATTTTTAATATTTAATAAATTTTATTGGTTCCGAACTTCCTCGCCAAAACACTAATTTCCAGAAAAAATATTGCTGTAATAGGGTATTTGTCAAATTTTGGGAAAGTGTTTTAAATTGCACATATACACTTAATTATAGATGCAAAATTATTATTATATATTTTTAATCGTTAATACATATAAAATAGGGTTTATAAATTTTTGTTTAAATTTCCCGCTAAAACGCTTTTGTCGCTCATGACGTCACGATCTAGTAGTTTAGTAAATACTTTGTAAAAATAAGAAGTTCTTTAGTGTTTAATCTGTATTTTCTTTCTCTGCACACCACATACAAATTTTAGAATTCATTTTTTAAAGAAAAATACTGATAAACACTAAAGAACTTCGTATGTTTAGAAAGTATTTAACTATACCTTGTTCCATTTAAGCCATTCAGTATTGCGGAGCATAGGGAATAGTTTTGACCTCTCTGATTGGCTGAAATTAGAGACAAGTTTATCCAATGCAATGTCGGCTACTTCAGATTTGCGCTGTTGCCAGTGCCATCTACTGAATGGCTTAAATGGAATAGAGTATAAACTACTAGATCGTGACGTCATGAGCGACAAGAGCGTTCTAGCGGGAAATTTGAAACAAAAAATTAAAAACCCTGTATTAAATGTGTTAACGATTAAAAATTGTATAATAATAACTTTGCATATCTAATTAGGTGTAAATGCACAATTTAAAACACTTTCCGAAAATTTGTAAAATACCTTATTCAAAACACTTAATACGAAATATACATTTTATGCATACAAGACATAGATCTACAAGTTTGAATATCATAACATTTATTTCTTGGATGTTTACCGCATCTTCAGGGAATTTCTGTTAGCGAACATTGTTATTAGGTCGCAAAATGTTGATTTCAATGCGGATCAGGCTTTTCGTTTTTAGGTAAATAAATTCATTGGTTTGGCATAAACTTACAATACCGGTTTGATGCCCTGGTTATTCCCCCAGAGTTTGATAAGAACGCCGAGGTGTGTATATAGTGTTAGAACGAACAGAAATATACTTATTAATGTATTAAAACCTACCACTTAAATTAGACAAAAGTGTTTGTCGTACATAATACAACAGATCAAATAATATGTTGATATTTACATAGCATTTTATTAATGTTACGAAACTCCTACATACATAAATATTCATGGCCTTCTAGGTTTAATAGAGATGTATAGTATTTTCTTGACACTACATTACACCTGTTTCTTAATTAAAATTTATTCTCGTATCGAATCAGAGTATATTATAATTTCGAGTGAAATTACTACGTTGTCTACTTGTTTTGTAAGTGTTCTTAGTTTTTTACGTTTGAATATTTAACAATGTTTATGTACCTTGTCTGTATTATCAGATACTGCAATATATAACTTAATAATATCTTATATGTTTGATTTTACAATAATTATTATTAAGTTGGACGTATATTTCAATGGTTTGCTGGGCATTAGAACAACTCATCATAAATTATTTTCAGATTTATTAAAAAATTTAGTAACAAATAATTATGAACAGAATTATAACACAAATCAAACTTAAAAGACTTGCTTTCAGGTTCCGTGAAGGGCCGTACTACGTCATCTAACGCTAGAATACCGCATCTACAACGCTAGACGAAGATAACAGATATTTTTTTATAAGAATAAATAAAAGTGTTTCATTTACCTTTCCTATGAAAGAGATATTTTTTAATATTAAGTTCTCTTGGTACGAAAATAGCCATCCGATAGGAGTCCGCTTATTTAAAAAGGGCTCATTTGATCCCTTAAGATGCCAACCCAAAATCAGGAATGGTGCATTGGAAATGGCTTTAAGAAGGCACAAGAAAGTTGATGAAAATGTTCTTGAAATGCTTATTTTTAAATAAAATAAATTGATTTTCTAATAATTATATTATTTTCTTTATTCTTTTTTTTCTTTTTATTTATATCATTAAAAGGCTTTACTAGTATACCAAGAATTTAAATACAGTATAAGAAATAAATCTATTTCTAGTTTGAAAACATGTTAACATTAATTAACTGAGTTTAATAATGTTTTTCTTTATGATTACAGGTTCTATAAAGGCCCAAGGACTACTCTGGATAAGTATACTGAAAATGAAATGTTATTTGTAAATTGAATGTAATGTATGTATATACAGGGTGTATTTGCGAAGACGAACCCCCCCTTAACTTTTTTATTGTAAGGAATAGAAAAAAAATCTGATGTGGCCAGCACATTACCTTCCGTCAGTTCTATGTATTTTGTAAAAATGTCATACAGAAAGTTCCTTGCAAAAGATTATATTTCTTGTACATTACCTTAAGACAGTTGTATGTATTTTATAAAAATTCCATACCGAAAGTTTCTAACAAAAGATCCCATATTTCCAGTAAAATTATAACATACTGACAACTGCACTTGACACTGACACCTTTCAATCAGAATTTTCTTAATGTAGCAGCTGTTTTCAGAGTTATAGCCAAGCTGACTAATATACATGATATTTAATTTCTTTATAATTTTTTAACTCTATGTCCATTTAATATGAAGTATAAAATGCATTCAAATCGCATAGAGAATAAATAGTTCTTTAGTATTTATAATAACATTAAATATGAAAAAATTATATTTAACACCGTTTTTTCAAGAAAAACTGTTAAAATCTTTAAATGAAGGTACTTCCGGTTGACCAATTATAACCAAAATCTAATCAGCTCTTCACATGGATGTAACGAAGAGGAATACGAAAGAATTATAATTTTTGGAATTGTAGTATTAGAGTTATCGCATTAGAAAATTTTGTCACACACAGACACACACACACACACACACACACATACATACACACACACACACACATACAGACATCATCGTAAAAATAGTAAAATCGTATTCTAGGGACCCTAAAACGTGCTTATTCATCAAAAACTCACCACCGAATTTTTTGACCAAAGACAATACCTTCCTTACCTAAAGGTGACGGAAGGTAAAAATGGCTCATAAAAGTTTTATTATTTTACATATACTATTTGATGGCAGATGTAGATATTTTCTATAAAGTCAGGTTTACAAGATACGACTATCAACTTTTATTTTTCAAATGGCAACCTATAATTATTTTAATAAAATAGAAACCGCCATTTTTTTCTCTTTTCAACGATGTATTATTTTTTATTAATGTATTTGAAAAATTTCGAGAAAAATTAGATAATTATGAAATAATTTTTACTTATATACTAGGTGGCTATGTGAATATAAACAAAATATTTATTGTTTTTTGACTGAATTTTATTATTTTTTGATTGAATTTGTTGTTTTAGCTTGTTAAGTTGTAAAACATTGTTACATTTTGCGTATTTTCACATAGCCATCTAGGATATTTTAATAAAAATGATATCTTAATTATCTTATTTTTCTCGAATGTTTTCAAATACATTAATAAAATATAATATATCGTTGAAAAGAGAAAAAAAAGGTGGTTTCTATATTATTAAAATAATTACAGGTTGCCATTTGAAAAATAAAAGTTGATAGTCGTATCTTGTAAACCTGACTTTATAGAAAATATCTACATCTGCCATCAAATAGTATATGTAAAATAATAAAACTTTTATATGAGCCACTTTTTTCTATTCCTTACAATAAAAAAGTTAAGGGGGGGTTCGTCTTCGCAAATACACCCTGTATAATATAATGAAGTATTATGTATTTATTACGTAATATATAATAAAAGAAAATATATCAAAATTTTGATATTTCTATCATATTATTTCCTGTATCTTCCTTTCAGCAATAAATAAAACAAGCAAAGGTAAGTCGTCTCTTTTTTATCATATTTCAAACGTGAATTGCGGGTTAACATACATGATAGGCGATTTATTACAAATACGAATTACGTAAGATTTGGACGCCGGATTCGAAATCCTTGGGGTCGAATTAAGGAGTTGCCGTGTCTAACTCAAAATTTATTTTCCCGATCGGAACTGAATAAGGTGGACTATAAGCCTTGAAAAAACTTTTTGACTACAATTTGTTTTAAATTTGGTATACGTAAACTAGGTAGGTACAAAGGGCTAATGGATAGCCAAATCTGAGCCCATAGGGCTTAATATTTATAATATTTTTGTGGTGCATAGATGTTACCTCGTAGTAGCATCTATGTACGCTTAAAAATGTTTTGTGGTACATAGATGCTACCTGGAAGTAGCATCTATGCACGCTTAAATATTTTTTTTGTTGCATAGATGCTACCTAGAAGCATCCATGCACGCTTAAATTTTTTTTGAGGTCCATAGATACTACATTGAAGTAGCATCTATGCACGCTTAAAATTTTTTTGTGGTGCATAGATGCTACCTAGAAGCATCCATGCACGCTTAAATTTTTTTTGTTTAAAAGAAACAAGGGTTGAAAAGTCGGGTATCGCGTGTATTTTGAGCCGCTCTTTCTATTGGCCTGCACAGAATTGCTTAAAAGTCTATAGTTTTTGATATACTTACCCTTTTCAGATTTTAGGGGTTGTTCTTAGATAACTCCGTTATTAATAGGGCTAGAGAAGTCGGATAAACTTTATTAAGCTAATTCAGACTTGCTGATTACGAATCTAATGTCAAATTTTGTCTTTTTGCCCTTTGTTACGTAACTGGATTTGTTTTATTATATATTGTCATAATACAACCTGAAAATTGAGGAATGGAATAGGTTTTTTTCAAAGAAAAGTGTTTAACTTTGACACATTTCATTGTGCCTTTATTCTATATTACATAATACATACAAATATACATTATTAGACACAATTATTCATTGACATTGCAATAATGTAAATAAGCAGAATTATTTATGTCCTACATCGTATTTACCACATCTAAATTCTTGATACGCCCTATTAATCCTTTGGCCCTGTAAACAGAAAGAAATAATAAAAGAAACACAGTAAAAAGAAAAGTCGGAAAAGAAAATTTTTCAAATAAAAGTTGTTTAGAATTTAACTTGCAACAGAAAATCCTAATAAAACTTTACCCTAAAGTCCATAGTTGTCGTCCCATTTCCAAAAACCCACTTTAGACTTCAATAACTCCCTTAATATCAACCCCTATGGGCTACTTTTTTGTTTTTACTTAAATTGAAACGTTTATCGACAGGTGCTGCACCCTTGTGGCCTTTTTAAAAACTACATACGTGTAAACACTGAAAAAAATCATTCTTCCTTGCGAGAATCTGCTGAACTCTTTCAAAAAAAGCTGTCAAATGGGCAATTTCTAAACCCTAGGCCCTACGCCCTTTAAACTTATATATGTTGTTCTACGACCACTGTTTTTCAAAGGGTATCTCACTGAAATCCCAGCCGTTTCGGGCCCTTAAAGTTTTTAAAGGGTCTTAGGCTCTTATTTCAGCTATTTGAAGGGTTGAGGTGCCGGAAATAGTTTATCGGGTGCAACTGAACCCACTCTTTTGATTGGCCTGCTCAGAACTGCTAAAAACCCTTCGGTTTACAACGTGCTTAGCCCTGAAGTTCGTGGTGAAGGGCTTGCGCTAACTTCTGTATTTGAAGGGCTAGAAGGGCCGGACAAAATTTTATTAGACTAATTTGAACCCCCTGATTACGACTCTGTGTTCAAATTTTCTCTAAGGACCTTTATAATAATAATAATAATAGTTTATTTTCTTTAGACAGTACAACATGTATAGAAAACGTCAAGGTACACACAATTTACAATAAATAATAGAGAAGCAATGTAGATAATAAAGTAGTATCAATTAAAAAATTCATTTAAGTCATAATAGTTGTGTTGCAGTAGGAATATCTTTAAATTTTTTTTAAATTTTTTAATATTTATTTCCTGTTTTAAAGAGACAGGTAAATTATTAAATATTTGTAGACCAATTCTATTAGGAGAATTTTTAACTATGTTTAATCTAGATTTTGGTACATAATAATTATTATTATTTCTAGTATTATGCTCGTGTACATCTGAGGTCATAATATATGAAGTTTTATTCTTAAAGATAAAAAGACATATTTCCCAAATATAAACGCAAGTTAAAGTGAGGATATGAAACTTTTTGAAGAAATCTCTACAGGATGTACTTTGACTGACGCCCGCAATACATCTCAAAATCCTCTTTTGAGCAATGAAAACGTTGTGGGCAGCATTAGAAGAACCCCATAATCAAATACCATAACGTAAACGAGATTCAACACACGCAAAATAATACATTTTAAGTTGATTAACGTTTAAATACTCTCTCAAATGACGTATTTGATAACAAGTCGAATTTAGTTTTGTTACAAGTGTCACACAATGTGGTTTCCAATTAAGATTTTCAGTAACCAACATTCCTAATATGTTTGCTTGATAGACACTGCTTTTAGATTTTTCGCCAAAAAGAATATTTATATTGTTTGCTGCATTATTATTTGGATGCATGTTAAAATTAAGAATTTTAGTTTTATTTTCATTTAAAAATAATTTATTTTCATTACACCATGATATTAAAGACTCCACATTATTATTACATTTGTTTAATAATGCATGTTTCTCAGGATCTGAGATTAAAAGAGTTGTGTCATCGGCGTAGAAGGTAGGAATGCAATTATCTGAAAAAACTGTGCAAAGGTCATTTATGTAAATAGTAAATAAGACAGGTGCAAGTACTGTCCCTTGAGGCAAACCAAAATTTATTTTTACTAAGCTAGAATTTATCGTATGAGTTGCTGAATTGCCATTGTAGCTAAAGGATACAAACTGCTGTCTATTTGCTAGAAAAGTAGCAATCCAATTTAAAGCAGCCCCTCGAACACCTATGTATTCCAGCTTTTCTAACAGACGGGAATGATCAACACAATCAAAGGCTTTACCAAGATCGCAAAATATACCAATGGGATGTTCGCCTTTATTTATATATTCAATGACGTTATTATAAAAATAATGTAAGGCATCTGTTGTTGAATTATTTGTTCTAAAACCAAACTGTTTATCATTAATAACACTATATTTGGTTAGAAAATTTCCAAGTCTGTCTAAAAAACAATATTCCAGGATTTTGGAGAACCCGCAGGTTAAAGCTATGGGTCTGTAATTATCCATAGTTGTTTTTTCACCTTTTTTATAAACAGGGATTATTTTGTTCGTTTTTAAACTTTGTGGAAAAGTTCCGTTTTGAAAGGATAAATTCACAATGTAAGTAAGAGGCTCAGTTACAAGATGTGCAACAGTACGTATAATAAAGTTCGGTACATTGTCTGGTCCACTTGACTTCTTATTTTTTAATTTATTTACAATTATTTCAAATAATTCTGTTTCATCGAAAGGATTTAAGAAAAGGTTATAGGATGAAATGTCATTTTTGCGATTATATGTACTTGTGTTGACCATTGGAATTCTACTAAGGGTGTCCAAGGGTGCATCTCTAAAGTGTTTATTGAACATATCAGCAATGGTATTAGGTTCTATAATTACTTCGCCATTAAGAGAGATTTTAAACCCAAAGTCAACTTTGCTCTTACTTTGAGTTGAGACCGTAAGAACATTTAAAAAATGAGTAATTTATTACGTAAAGTGATACAAATTAAAAGATTAGACAAGAATATCCTTACAAATATATTTTTATTACAAATTTCCATTACAAGAGATCATTGACCTCTAGCACTATTGAAAATTATATTAATTATAATTAATATTATATTTTAATTATATTATACAATATATTTAATAACACATGATTAAGATTATTGTAAATTAGTTTCTAATACAATAAATATATTACACATACCTCCGTTTAGCTGCTGGATTTTGTATTGTAAATATACCTGATACAGATCGAAGAATTTTCTGGCTGTACTGAAACTAAAAATCAAGGTAAGTATGTATGTATTTCTTACTCCTTACAACGGCTACATGGGTACAGCACCTGTCAACTCAAAAAATCGTGCATGAATGCTTCCTTTTTAAACACATTGAATCGTGCATGGATGATACCTTTTAAACTCAGTGAAATGTGCATACATTCTACCTTTTAAACTCAGTGGATCGTGCATGGATGCTACTTTTAATATGGGACATATTGCTAAAGGGTTATCTTTTAGAGAAAAAAACCATACTCCTTACTGGGAATTTAAACTCAATGATTCGTACATAAAAGCTACTATATGATAATGAAAACGAATAAAAAAGTTTGCAAAAAAATCTAAGGATTTCGACAATTTTTTTGCATCTAATATCTAATTGGGTTAAATGTATATAAACAAAGTAAAACATGTTACTTTTTGTATGATTTAATGTTGATGATGATAGTCCACAAATAGAGTTATACACTTACGAAATTTTAAATATTTTATTACCTTGTACAGACACAATGCTTATAACTGGATTATAATTCTTTTTAAAATTATCATTAGGGAAGCTATGGGACAATTTATAATGTGTAAAACATACGTGTATAATAAATAAACTTTCATATACATATAAGAAACAACTCTTTTTTAAACTTTTCACAGTTAAGTAAATATAAGTATATAGGTAAATGTATATATTACAGGATAATCTTACATATACAGTGCATTACTTGATAACAAGTAATAACATAATTATCACAAGCACCTATCCATATATATTTTGTCTCTTCTCAAAGTAGTAGTAACACTAGATTGCAAAATTCATAGTACATACAATCAACTCAATCGCTAACAGATCTAAAACGTGTCAATTCATTTGTCATGTATTCAAGTTAGGCCTAAATATTATATAATGTGAACATTCCCAGAATACAAAAATACCAAATTTTGAGCTATTGTTTTAACGATGTAACGCGTGGCGTGAATACATACATAATAAGACACAGAATTCTTTATAAAGCAATCCATTGGTATTATCTACACACGTACCAAACATTAAAATAAACAATACAAGATAGTACATTAACTATAAAGATTTACAACATATACATAATGGAGGAAGAGAAGAAAATTAACATTCCCTATATTTTTATTTGTTGTAAAAGCGCGGACGAGACGATTGCGATTGCGAAGACAACGATTGCACCCCGAGTACGACAGAACAGGACTATGTTACTAGATAATCACAGAGCGTCTCGATGCCACACCCACGTTTTCTTCGTGTGATCGAATCTGTGGGCTAGCCATTGCTGCTCCAACAACTGGAATCTGTCTTGACTTAGATATAATGGTTTGCCTCTTCTGAAAATCACACGAGCCATTAGTGTACACACCTACATTGACACCATTTCATACAAATTAAAAAATAAACGCCCCTAAAATATTACAAGAAAATTTCATAGCACACTTACTACAAATTTTTTTATGCTTGCAAAATCACAAGGTATTGGGACCCGCAGAATTCGTTGGCGGCGCTATAAGCGCACCTGTCATGGCGGCCAGTAGGATATGTCAGATTTGTTTAGATCTTGAAAGAGCGCTTTCTGACCCAAAATAATGTTAACAATTCAAATCAACACAGTTTTTAAGTTTGTTTAATCGAATGGTTCATTAAAAAACATAGTTGAGCAACAACGAGTCATAAATTCGTGATTAATTACTACTTGTAATTAGATTTACGACAATTTTGACTTGGAACTACGGTTTGCAGGAATAAATATTAGTAAAATCAGTGAAACTATAAATTTTATTTATAAATACTGACAATAATTGTCTTAAAACTACATACCTGCAAAATTGTTTATAATTATTCTTTGTGAAATGCAAGGAGCAGTCCGAATTTATTTATCAGTTTAGAGCTTTTCCATATATTTAATTTTCTTTCCCATACATTCAATCGATCAAGTTTTTCTTCTTTGCCAAAAATTATGGAATATATCTTGAATTTTTTGCGCTCGTACTCCATTTTATTCGGCACTTTTTAATTTATATTATGTAAATTATCTCTGTTTCATTTATTTTTCGAACATTTTCAAAATAAATTATAGAATCAAAGCGTGAGAATTTATTTTTCTGGTAAACAATACGAAGTTCCGCTGGTGTCGCATTCTATTCTGCGAGTCCCAATATCCCCGAAGTATAATAACTAAGGAGTGGACAAATCGTATCTAGCCGCTATTGAAAAGTGTCCCCCAAAATGTAACATAAAAGACAGAGGGTAGAGAGAGAGTTAGGTTGAGGCAGGCCTACATAGCCGGCGATGGCTGACGCTGATACGACAACGTGACGTAAAATTATAAAATGGGAAGATAGTGTTTTGTGCCAAACTGCAAGAATGGGTATAAGAGTAGTGGTGATAGTTTCATTATTTTCAGTCCCCAAACCCAGCAATGGGTAAAATGCCGTGATGATATATTTATTTATTTAAAACTGCTAAATAAATGGCGTCTTATTATATCACGAAAAGACAGACTTTTAAACGTAAAATATTATGTTTGTGAGAAACATTTTAATGAAGAGGACATTATAAAAGAATGGAAATCTGGAGATATTAAGGTACATAAAACATATTTAATTTCATTTATGTATAGTACGTATGAGTCACAAAATTATTCTATGTCGTCAGGGACGCTCCGTGCGGGTGGGCAGATGGTGCCCCACACAAAGACGCTTGATCATAAGGGGCCTTATTTCAAGACTGTATAAAAAATAATAGTAATTTTTTTTGCAAACTGGGTTCATTTGTAAAGGATTATTATTCTACCAAACTGATATTTTTCTACCATTGTTATATTGAAATAATAATTGTAAATGTGATGATTACAACAAAGAATATTTTGATTATAGCTCAGCAATATTGATTACAAGAATGAATCCAACAATGAATTTAGTAGAAAAAAGTAAAATAAATATCCTGCTAAACGGATAATTTTCTGGCATTGTTATGTTGCTAGCTAAAACTGTAAAATTGTTGACTACAACAAACGTTGTGTGTTAAACGCGGCCTGCTTATATCTATCTCTCTCTTTACTCGCCTGTTACATTATGGGTGATGTTTTTTCTAACATCTTGTCCACTTCCTACATATTATATACTTCGTAGTATATTCATAACAAAATTTGAAAATTTCAAGTTAATTTAAAATTGTAATTGTAATTTATAGACAAGTATGAATTCAACATTTTGGTTTGGATAATGTTTATATTTGAATTCCAGATCCAAATTACAAAAACACGATAGCAGTAATTTGCTTATTATTCAAAATAGAAAGACAAATATTTTTTTAAATTTGAATAATCAATGTCAATAATTTTTCGCTTCACATTCCTGTACATACTTCTGAAAGTTCTTCAATTTACTAACTATTCATTTACCACTCACTCTTTCAATAGTATTTTAGCAAACGAATGAAACTGGTAAACTTACTTCAAATCTCGATCCTCCTCCTCGAAATCATCCAAGTAGAGCGAGCCCCATAAACAAGCCCTTCGTCCGCGTATTACAATTATGTACGTAGATGTGACTACCAAATAAATTCCGGTGCCACCGCCGCAGTCTATTGAATGTTGCACGGCTTCACACACATTCTGCTGCTTACAACAGTTTTGTTTCAAGCACACTACGGTACCGCACAACAAACAAATGCTAGTCTCCTGTGGCACGGATTGACACTGACTGCATTGTCTCTCGTGGTAGTACTGAAAAAGAAATATTTATAAGACATTAATAGCTATTTGGGCAACAAGTACGGAAAAGTAATATTTTTCCATTTTAGGTGTGAAATTTTCTACAATTGTGTGAGAAGTAAGTATACTTAAACTCAAAATGAATATGGGAAATAGACAATTCCCGTACTAGTAAGAGAAATAATTGAAATATACGATTTTTGTTTTGTTGTCAGTTGTCATTGAAGCAATTATCGTGATCGCTTAAAAATGTCATGCATAGCCGCCCAGTGGTAGATAATAATGTTAAAAATTTAGAATACTCCGAAATTTTTCTAATTTTTACACGATTGCAATAAATATATTTTCTCATGACCGCATAAAAACATATTGACCGTTAGTATGAACAACTGATTAAGGGTGATTATCGAGCATTTGACTAGCATTGTTTTATCTCTGTCATTCGTTTATGGATCCTTTTAGAGGAAAATACTTCAAATAATAGTTATAGAAAAATTAATTGCCCGCATCTTTTATTTGAAGAATTTTTCTCTAAAATAATCTCTAAACGATTGACAGAGATAAAACAATGCTAGTCAAATGCTCGCTAATCACCGACATACTAGCGACCATTGTTTCCACACGATTACCTTGGTACGAAAATTGACAATATCGTTTATGTATCAGAAATCCTAACACACTTACAGGCCTATACTGTAAACAAAGTGGTTAATTTTTAATAACTGGTTTTTATCCAGTAAATATGGGGGAGTTAGTTATGTTTGTATGTTAAAATATTTTTAAATCTAAAGCGTTTTTAATTTAAATTTTGTAAAAATTTTAAATACCGGAGAAAAAACCTTTGCAATATTTTCTTCCAGCCATTATGGCGTACATAACACCAACTATGTGCGAGTTAGGTCTCGACATATGTGCCCAAATCGTGCTTCGTAGAAAGAGACAGAAGCAAAACATGGCCACCTGTTTATGTTTACATTTGACAATTTAATTTGTTTATCGCATTTTCTAGGTTTTACGTTTACATACTTAAAATCAAATACAGAAGACATACCTTCATGTTTTCATTCTAAACTAGCGCTCGTAGCGGACAACTACGGCGAACCAAAGATGACGCATACGTATTTCATATTTTTGTTGTTTATGATACAATTTATTATATTTTAATAATACATTGTTTATATATGTATTCTTTGATGTTACTAAAGAATAAATATTTATTTACTATCATTAAGCATTTATTTTAATTATTATTTATTTTAATAATAAAGAACACTTCATGTAATGTAACAATTATTGACAGTGTTATCGACTATCGATAGTAACGATAGTTTTTTATCTCACTATCGTACTATCGATATTTTGAACTATCGATAGTTTTCCACCTCTAATTGCGGGCGATTTAACTAACGATAGATTTAATATTGTTTGTACAAATACGTTACATACCATTGCTTTTATTGCATTAATAGTAACATTGCATGTATGGTATTGCAGTAATGTGGAATAGTATATTCTATAACAAGTATGGAATAGATAATTATTTCCGCGCAAGCGAGAAGTTTGTAGGCCGAGCCGTAGGCGAAGTCTACGGTTTCACGAGTGGCGGAAATATTATTACATACTAGTTACAGAATATACTTTCTCTAACACTGTTTAAAAAATATATTTTGCTCATCACGATATTTTTACTAAAAATAATAAAATATTGGTGTGTTACAAAAGCAATCATTTTTTATTTAACTTACCATATAAAAACTTCAAAACGTGGTAAAACGGCGTATACTTAGATTTTGTAGACATTTTTAATATAATTTGACAGTTATGGCAGTTAAGGTGATAAAATCAAAGAAACAAAGCGCCAAGCCGGTTTGATTTTGAAAACAATTGCATTTTCCCATGTATTTTAAATGGCTGAATTGAAAAACTAGTGGTGCTTGATATTTTGTAACAGTGTTAAGGTGGATTCATACAATATTCATTTTAATTTCATTACATTTTAATTCTAAAAAGTTAAAATAATGAAAATCAGTGGACGTGTTCATGCAAGCGCATTATTCATTTAAACTACATTTTCATTACATTAATACATTTCAATGTGAAACAACTTTTAACTTTTCATTACATTTTCACTAGAAATGTAGTGAATAAGACAACTGCGCACCTGATATTGTTAATAAATTTAGTTATAATAAAATATATAATGAGTACAAAACCAATAGCCAAAGATAATGTGCGGAGATCTATTTTAGTATACACAAATATAAAATTACATAGTGAATTTGTATGAACACTCTACTTTTTTAGTGAAAATGAAATTAAAATGTAATGTAAATAAAATGAAAATGAATGTTGCATGAATCCACCTTTACGGAATGTGCTCATTCTGTAACTGAAAACTGTTACAGAATGTGTGAATTTCACAGTAGTGTTAGAGAAAAATCATTACATGACTAAACTTCCAAAAATCCATTTTTTGTTATATGTATATCAACATACTTGATTGGTTAATTTTTTTAACCAGTTGTTAAAAATTAACCACTAAGTTACAGAATAGACCCGTTAATGTGTTATTATAACGCATACGAGTGTTGCCAACTGACCGGTAATTTGACTTTGATTTCAGGTTAGAATCGTTCGAAAATATACCGGGTGTAGAAATGAAAAATAGTGCATAGCGATTTCTATGTAATTTTTTTAATACTGCTGTATCTCTTTACATATTTATTTTAGCGCAAAGAAGGTAAGAATACATGTTGTTCAGAAATTAAAACGCCATCCTATAAAGGCAACTTAATTCATATTTCACGAGATATTAATTGTTAGTGTGCCTTGAAAAATGAACAACCTGAATAAAATATTCACTTTAACATTTCTTATTTGTTGCATAATTTATTTTAGGTATAAACTAGTTAGTAAATTATTATTTGGATAAAAAAACTTACTGTGAATATTTTTTCATATTCCCTGGGCAAACTTAATAACCGTGGAGGATGCCACAGTACATGTTGTTCTACTAAGAAGTTCCTAGCCGCAATCTGACTCCTGGATGCAAAGGCACAAAGCTGTTCACACCACAACCTCGGAGTTGTAATCGCCGAATTGGTATCATGTGGCCAACTTAACGCCACTGCAGCGTTAAAACAATCCCAATCCATGCCTTCCGTCACCAATTCCAAGAAATAAACCAAGCGGACAAACTCATACTCCGCTGATCTAACTTCTGGAAGTGGTTGTTGGTACAAGTGATGCCTTAGCAACGCAGCCACTCGTAGGAAAGGAAGGCAGAGCTTCTGCACTTGCTGCTCCAAAGCGTTCATGTTGAGCTTGAGAGAGTGACTAGAGGAAGTTGAAGCGCCGTCGTCCTCTATGTACAGGTCGCTGCGGCCCAGTGCATCAACGACTAGAGACAGTGCCCCAGCGAGGGTGTCGACGCGTTCGTGGACGCCTCGCGAAAGGACTTGGGCTCGCTCAGCACTTGACATGCTGCAGGATAGTTGAGCTACTACTTGGTAGTATAAAAGGTTGTATAGGACTTTTACGACGCACGCGAAATATGCTGAAATAGAGAAAACTTTAATTAACACAAAAAAATGAGATTAAAACGTACAAAATTTATCAAATAAAAACCAAAACGTAGCTAAAAAATAAGCCTGTTGATAGTTGAGTGAAAAAATATTACTAGGTTAGTCATTTTATTTCGGCAAACGATTTTTATAATTCAAATTAGTAAATAGACAATTTCAAAAATATCCGCGACGTCAACGTGTTTATTTTTTTAACTAAATACTTAGTGCCGTTAAATGACGGAGTACGAATGTCAAAATGAATTGAAGTACAAAGTAAATAAAATGTTTATGTGGAAAATGAAATTTATCGAAATAAATTTATATATTATGTTAATACGATAGATTTGGTATAAATAACCTATTTTTACCTTCCGTCACCTTTAGGTAAGGAAGGTATTGTCTTTGGTCAAAAAATTCGGTGGTGAGTTTTTAATGAATAAGCACGTTTTAAGGTCCCTAGAATACGATTTTACTATTTTTACGATGATGTGTGTGTGTGTGTGTGTGTGTGTGTGTGTGTGTGTGTGTGTGTGTCAGTGTGTGTGTGTGTGTGTGTCAGTGTGTGTGTGTGTGTGTAACAAAATTTTCGTCTACGATAACTCTAATACTACAATTCCAAAAATTATAATTCTTTCGTATTCCTCTTCGTTGCATCTATATGAAGAGCTGATTAGATTTTGGTTATAATTGGTCAACCGGAAGTACCCTTATTTGAAGATATTAAGTTTTTCTTGAAAAAACGATGTTAAATATCATTTTTTCACATTTAATGTTATTATAAATATTAAAGAACATTGTATTCTCTATACGATTTGACTGCATTTTATACTTAATATTAAATGGATATAGAGTTAAAAAATTATAAAGAAATTAAATTTTATAAAGTAGACAGACATGTCAGTGTCAATTGACATATTCGTAGTATATTTGTGTTATATTATAATTTTACTCGAAATTTAGGATCTTTTGCTCGAAACTTTCTGTATGGAATTTTTATAAAGTACATACAACTGTCGAACGGTAATGTACGTATAAGAAATTTAGAATCTTTTACAAGGAACTTTCTGTATGGATTTTATAGAAAATACATAGGCATTTACGAAAATTCTACCGGTAGATACCGCATCTACCGACTGTGTTCGAAAACACGACTGGTAAAAAGTTACCGTGTTCGAAAATTGTACAATATCTACCAAATCCATCTACCGGATTCATGAAGAATCTAATCTCAAAAAAAAGGTAGTGATGCAAAGCGAAGTGCACGCGTTAAAAGTGGAAATGTGTTCAATGTATGACTCTGCTCAGTTTGTTAACTACATCAAATTTCTAACCTGTTTCAAATTTTCAATTTTTTTTAAAGGTTATGGATCTACCACTTCTTAAAATATCGATTCCGGTAGCTATAACCTGATAAACAGCTGTTTACTGGTAAAAGTTCACAGGTAGAATTTTCGTAAATGTCTCATATAACTGACGGAAGGTAATGTGCTGGCCACATCAGATTTTTTTATTTTAGACTACTCGGCCATGAAGAAAATATTTATGATATTTGATGATTTCTCTCCAGTAATATAAAAATAAATTCAAATTCCACATATTTTATCAAATTTTTTGGTATCCATTGTTGTCTATTCTACGTTTTTTCTTGTGTAATTATTATTACAACGCAACATATAGTACCCGTAATTACTATTATTAATTACTTTTTTTTACGTCGTAGAAATGGCATTTTTTGTGACTTGATTGTTGCAATTTGGCATTTGACCGAAAAACTGAAGAATAAGAGGGGGACTAATTTGATTCTTGTAGAATTACAAATATACTTCCTTATTTTTCTTGCTTTACTTGGTTTTTGACAAAACTTTATTTGCTTACCATGTGACGCGACCGGAACTGAATGATATTGTTCGACTCTTGTGGGATACCCTTCAATTGAAAAGGGTTAGTTTTTATCCTAAAGAAACTACAACTGGTGGCCAAAAGCCTAAATTTCTAAATATATAAAATATATTTCTTACATTTAATTTAATTCTAATGAAAAATCAGATAAAATTATGAATAAAACTTTAAATTTCATAGCATTTTAAAGAATATTCGAAATTAAAATCAAAATATGAGGTATTAAATTTCTAATAAAATCCATAAAGTTGAATTTAAATAAGATTTTTTTGAGTGTTAAAAAAATGCGAATGATTAGATTTGAATGAATAATTTGTGTTTTTAAATTAAAACTTTCTGTTTCTTACTTTGATCGATGTGCAGAGGAAGCAGCAAGGTGAACTGAATGAGTAAAGCAGTAGGATCCCTATAGAGTAACGGCACTTCTCTTTCGATAGGCTGCAGAGCCATAGGTGAACTGGGCGAATCAGGCACACCGGATAATTGTTGCCACGTAGACCAAAATGGCCACTGGGCCAATAACCGCGCGTGGACAGCCAGCACGTGTAATAAAGGAACTAAAACAAAAATTATTTAATAACACAAAACTAAAGCCGGTATCCCACTGTAAAAAAATTTATAAAAATTTTTATACATTTTTTTTTATAAAAACATTCCATGAAAAGTACTGCATCCCACTGTAAAAGATTTTTACGCGTTTTTATGGAGTGTTGCATAACTCATGAAAGAGAATTGGCGCCAGAGATACTACTAAACTTCATTTTGTGGCCGTTGTTCTGCAGAGGTAGTTGCGTTTTGTAATTTTATTATGAATAACGGCAATTCAAATAAAAAATTGTTAGCTGCAATAATTGTTGGAGAGTTGGAGCAATGGGTTACACAGTTATACAAAAAATATAAAAAATGAGAACATCGCTGGTGGACTAGTCTGGCTGGAGAAAAGAAATAAAAATCGCAGTGTTTTAGTTATCGCACACAACGAATTACGAATAGAAGATGAAATAAATTACAGAAACTTTCTTCGAATGAAAGACCATTTCTTAAAAATCATGGACATAGTTCGAAATTAAAGTGAGAAACGTGACACTCATCTCAGGCAGTGTATTTCGGCACATGAAAGATGAGCATTATTCTATCTAGTGTACACATAAATTTTGAAAAATTAATCCTTTTATCGTCACTACTTAACGGGTACGACGCGAGTATATAGGTGAATAAAGTCCATCTTAAAATGCTTGAACGAGGCGGATTTGTATGGGCTTTTCATTTACTTCATATTTTATTTTTGAAAATTTGTATAGGTAATTCAAAATACACTTTCTATAAATTACAGATCAAGTATACTAATACTACGTAAAATTATTGGTTGGAAAACTTTGTTGGTTGCGATTAAAGAGTATTCTAATAAGATTCGGACGAAAATTTAAAAGGAGATAAAAGAAATGCAAAGAATAACGCATGTAAATATTAATTAATTTTAATACTTATTTTTTGATGTATTATATGATAATAACATTTAGCACTTGAAAATCGCACTTTGCCTGGCGTATTTATTATAATATTCAGGCGATATAGTGTGGTATAAAACTTCATTTCTTTACAAATCAATTAAAAGGCTCTCTGTTCAGGCAACCACACTACACACTTTGATTATTTTGCTTCATATCATTTTCAATTTCAATATAAACACGCTCACCACTGTTCAAATAATATCAGGATATAACAACGCTGTCACTTTAGAAAATGATTTTACACATGGTTCAAGCAACCGCATTGCGCACGCCCGCATCAACATCCAATCATAACGCAGCTTTCAACAAAATGAATAGACTGCTGTATTTATGTGACGTCACATCAAAAATTTTACGTGACGTCGTAAGCCGGTATCCCACTGTAAAAATTTTGATAAAAATGGACGTAAATATTTTTATAAAAACCGTTTTGACAGAATTTTTATGAAAACTGTATTTACATGACGTCACGTAAAAATTTTGATGTGACGTCACATAAATACAGCAGTCTGTATTCATTTTGTTGAAAGCTGCGTTATGATTGGATGTTGATGCGGGCGTGCGCAATGCGGTTGCTTGAATCATGGGTAAAGTCATTTTGTAAAGACAGCTGTTATTCTCTGACATTATTTGAACAGCGATGAGCGTTTGTTTATATTGAAATTGGAAATAATATGAAGCAAAATAATCAAAATGTGTAGTGTGGTTGCCTGAACAGACAGCGTTTTAATTGATTTGTACAGAAATGAAGAAGTTTGATAACACACAAAATCGCCTGAATATTATAATAAATACGCCAGGAAAAGTGCGATTTTCAACTGTTAAATGTTATTATCTTGTAATAATCAGGCAATACAACATCAAAAAAATAAGTATTAAAGTTATTTAATATTTACATGCGTTATTCTTTGCATTTCTCCTTTTACATTTCCGTCCGAATCCTATTAGAATACTCATTAATCGTAACCAACAAAATTTTTCAACCAATAATTTTACGTAGTAATAGTATAAATATCTTGATCTATAATTTAAAGAAAGTGTATTTTAAATTACCTATACAAATTTGCAAAAATAAAATATGAAGTAAATGAGAAGCACATACAAATCCGCTTCGTTCAAGCATTTTAAGATGGATTTTATTCACCTATATACTCGCGTCGTACCCTTTAAGTAGTGACGATAAAAGGATTAATTTTTCAAAATTTATGTGTACACTAGATAGAACAATGCCTATCTTTCATGTGCCGAAATACACTGCCTTAATTGAGTGTCACGTTTCTTACTTTACTTTTGAACCATGTCCATGATTTTTAAGAAATGGTCTTTCATTCGAAGAAAATTTCTATTCGTAATTTGGTGTGTCTGATAATTAAACACTGCGATTTGTATTTCTTTTCTCCAGTTATAGACTAGTCCACCAGCGATGTTCTGATTTTTTTATTTTTAGCATAACTGTGTAACCCATTACTCCAACAATTATTGCAGCTAACATTTTTTTATTTGAATGAACGTTATTCATAATGAAATTACAAAACGCAACTACCTCTGGAGAACAACGGCTACAAAATAAGGTTTAGTAGTATCTTTGGCGCCAATTCTCTTTCATGAGTTATGCAACACTCCATAAAAACGCGTAAATTTTTTTACAGTGGGATGCAGTACTTTTCATAGAACGTTTTTATAAAAAAAATTACAGAAATTTTTATCAAAATTTTTACAGTGGGATACCGGCTGTATAAATACAGTTTTCATAAAAATTCTATCAAAACGGTTTTTATAAAAATATTTACGTTCATTTTTATAAAAAAAATTACAGTGGGATACCGGCTTAATGAAAATGTTTTTTCTTACCAATGCAATCTCGTTTTGGTGTTAGAGGAGGGGGAGCTTGATGTGAAATTGTCACTAAACTACCATTTCTTTGTACAAGTTCTACTTCTAAATTTGTTCTAGCTATTGATGTAACAAACAAGAATACACTTTGATGGCTAGGAGGACCAGTTGTGGTTTTTTGTTTGAATTTTAAATGTGTGCTGTTTGTCATGTCTTCCATTGCTTTACCCATTGCTTCGGATAGATATGAATTACTCTGAAAACACAACACGTATATAATACTAGTACAAATATACAGGGTGTAAATCGAAAAGTGAAACATAGGAGTTTAACATGGGAAATCAATTTTTCTTTGCCCAAACGTTACCTAATTTTTTATGCAAAAATACTTCAAATTTAAATGCAGCATCTAAATCATGTAAAACGATTATTTTATCTCTTCGTATAAACGTAAAAATTAATTACAAAGTTACAGTTTTTATGAGTTTTTTGTCTAAGCAGCCATGGATTTATGACAAAAAACAACGTATTTGTTTTTTTTGTCATATATCCATGGCTGCTTAGACAAAATGCTCATAAAAACTGTAACTTTGTAGTTGATTTTTACGTTTATATGAAGAGATAAAATAATCGTTTCACATGATTTAGATGCTGCATTTAAATCTCTATAACTTTTATTTGAAGTGTTTTTGGATAAAATAATTAGGTAACGTTTGCGCAAAGAAAAATTGATTTCCCATGTTAAACTCCTATGTTTCACTTTTCGATTTACACCCTGTACATTTTAAGAAACTTACTGGTGTGCGCTGATTTTCCTTTAAGAAATTAGATAATTCACTTAAAATGGCTGACATAGTTCCAGGTCTAGACCGTACTACAGCTGTACATTCGCCTAATTGCGGGGATAGTGGAAGAACTGAATTTGCTAATTGTCTACATAACGGGCAAAAATATTCTCCTCTGCAAAAGTAAATTAATGTATAACATAAAATACAAAATATATTACTAATTATTACGTACTTATCTGCTGCCAAACCCTGTTGTCTTTGTTGAGTTCTTAAAGATTCTAAGTAAGCTTTTAAACAGTCTAAGTGAAGATGATGACCACATGTTTGTACGTGAACACCTCCTTCCCAACCCAGGTTACAAGATAGTAACCACGAGTGCTGAAATTAGAAATAATAATATAGACTTTTGAGTTCATTTTTATTTAATTTCAGCAATATGAATTTTTAAATATTAATTGAAAATTTGAATTTTGCCGGAAGTGAAGTAGGAGGAGCTAATGACATTCACGAAATATATAAAAATAAAATCTTGTCAACACAAAATGTAATAAAACTAACACGAACAAGACGTTTGATTACGCCTCAATAACAGAAAACTGCTTCCTGTTGTAACAAGACAGATATATGAACAAAATTTGTACCTTTTTGACGCCAAAATAAATTGCAAGAAAACTTGCTAGAAATAACAAATTTTGTTTTTTAACATTATTCGGATATTGTTTAGCATAATTCAAAATGTTAAGGAAAAAATTATTAGAGATGCAGTCTTGGTATACAGGGTGTTTCTCGGATACGAGACACCCCGATTATTTTCTTTATTATTGGAAATAGAAGAAAATCATTCAAATAAAAATTGTAGTAGATGAAAAGGGACATGCAATTATTGAAGAATTTTTTTTAACCAGTGGTTCTCAAGCTATAACATAAAGTTATATTTTTTCAAATGAGATTATACATATTTTTTATGCTTATTCGACAGCGTATTTTTTTTCTGAATTCAACTATGTATTAGTTTTATATCCTTACATATCGATTCAATAAATAAAATTAGCGTGTGTATCATATAAATTATCCATCAAGAGCTCAAAATTTGTGAAAAGTGTTGTTGAAGATATTTGGAAATGACAGCTGTCAAGATGTCAAGAAAGAAAATCAATTGATACTACAGTATGGACCACAGGATGGAGAAACGGGTCAAGGCAGAAGCGTTTCGTCGCGACCACGGTTATTGGTTTTTACTAATAATTAATTCTGCCACTACGAATTAAACAACATACTTGTATAGTTATGTAGTTCGATACGAATAAATAATAATAAATCCTTACATAATAAAAAAAATTGAAAAAAAAATCAATGAACCTTTTCAATTTAACGGCTATCTTTTTCTATCGCTACAAATCGTAAGAAAATGGCGCAAACAACTGCTAGTTGGGCTGTCAAACGTAACCAGTGGCGGCTTGTCAGGGTAGGCAGTGCCGCACCAGAAAAGAAATAAAGCTGTAAATAATGTAAAGTAGTATGTAAATTAAATTTAAACTTATTCCGTAATGCTTGTCTTTATAAAAACCAAAAGAATAATTTAAGCAACCACCATAACTAATCTGTAATGCAGTTCACCTGATTTACACTCTGTGAAGTGCTACTCGCAATGAGGCACCCTTGAGGCACCCAATGCCTAAGTAGCCCAATGTTTTTGATACGGCTTTCATTCATACAGAGCTGCTCGAGGCACTGCCGCACTGCTTCAAATGCAATGAGTGCGTAAAGCATAAAAGTTAGTAGTTACTTCACTTTCCACACGGCCGTATAGAGGCCAAGACCGTACGCCGTACGTGAATACAATCAAACGCCGCGTACTGACAAATTTTGTAAGTAGGTTCACGGCGGGGGAATTAAACGGATTGCAAAGAAAATTAAAACTGTAGCATTCCAATCTCCTTTTTAAGATAAAGAGTAAAATGAAATTAAATGATGCATTTTACACAGTTAATATTTGATGGTTTGTAGCAACAACTGCAGCGAACCGGCAATCCTGTATAATAGTCGCGCCAAATTCTCTTGGGTTTAGACTTTATACACATACCCCGTTTTACAAAGATAATTTAATGTCGGAGTTCAAAATACGGGTTTTGTATTTATAATAATATATACAAAATCCTGGATTTGAATTATAATCCTGGATAAAAATTTAAATCGCTTTTATAAAACCGGGCATTAGACAATTAATCTAGGTAAGTCAACAATCCGTTAAATATATTCTCTTTTCCTCGCTTTTTCATAAAATATTCTGTGATCTGGCAATTTATTTTTGTACATGATATGGGAAAAACATGCAGCTGCACCTCCATTGAAAAAATGTAACTTTCAATTATAAGGAGTTTGACCTTGAATGAAAAAAAATTTCGCCTGTGGCGCATTTTTTGCTGGATACCTTGCCTCACCAAAGTTTTGGTGCACGAGCCGCCACTGAACGTAACGTCAAAAATATTGCAGTCATTAAAATACGTGTATTCTTAGTGAAAATTTGCATCGTTAGACATTTTAACTTCAATAAAAGCTTTTGTAACTTATTTCGATAAGATTTTTTGAAGTTATTTTGAGATATTCTCACATTTTACATCTAATTTTTTTTAGAAACATACGCCATAGATCTCAGTTGTTCTTACTATGTGCAGATCTCAATTGCGCATATCTTCTATCTCTTTAAATTGAAAAGGTCCATTGAAGATTTGAATAAATTTTATTTTTATAGTTATTTTTCAGTAGGCTATATATGGAAAACAAAACTGGTACATGTCAATCATATGTCAATTTGTATTTTGTAATGCATAATTCCTATTCTGCTATTTTTAAAGTTATTAACAAATATTTGTTTCGTTTTAATTTAGTTTAAATTTTTTTTCATGCATAACCTACTAAAAAATAAATATAAAAATAAAATTTATTTTATTTCAATTGCATTTTTCTCAATATTTTTATAATGTAAGGATATAAAATGATTACATGGTTGAATTTAGAAAAAATACTCTATCGAATACACTGAACTCAATATTATATTACTGGAATGCGCCATGATGCGAGATTCCTATAGTAACAAAACAGGTCGACAGCGATAGCAACACGGGGGTTTTTCCTCCTTTACGCAATGGCACATCAACCCTACATTCTGTATAAAAATTAAACAATGCCACATGTCAATGTCAAAAAATTAATATACAAATTAAGTCACAATATGGTAAAGAGTTATTGTATAAATAAATGTAAATCCGAATGGAGTCCATTCTTGAATATTTCTTTCTTCAGACAATCAAATTTTCACTTCAATTTATAGAAATTCATTTCAAAATAAGTATTAGGCATTTATTTATACGATAATTTTTTGTAGGATTTTGAAATAAATAATGTTTCCAACCATTTTGAGTCCAATAGAAGAGAAAATGGAAGTAGAGGATTTTTTGATGTAGACAATAAGAATGAAAATAACAGTATCGAAAGTGGACTAAAGACTAACTATTTGACATTTGTCAATGAAAATAAATTTTTAACTCAGGATGTATAAAACAAAGACGGAAAAACCCCACGTCATGCTTTCTCTCTTCGCACCATATGAAGATATGGCGCATTCCAGTAGTATATATTGAGTTCAGTGATCGAATAGGTCTAAAAGTATATACAATCCCATTAAAAAATATATAACTTTATATTATAGTTTGAGAATCATTTCTTCAATAAGTGAATGTCCCCCTTCTTCTACTATAACTTTTATTGAAATATTTTCTTCTATTTCCAATAATAAAGATAATAATCGAGGTGTCCCTTAACCGAGAAACACCCTGTATAGTTTTTTCCCTAACATCATAAGAACAGTCAAGAAAAACCAGTAATTATAATTCAACATTATATACCTTAAATTTTACTACATTAGAATACCTCATTATATTTATTGTTGTCCCTTTTACAATTTTTTTTTAAGTTGTTGTGCTCACTTACTAATTTTAATAAAGTACGTGTACTTAAAAATATTGTTTATAAAATATAAAACAATAATTTTATACATATTTCTATTAATAAAATGTAAAAATTATTTTTCCTACAACCGTGCGTGAAAAGTACTTTTCACGCACTCATTACAGTGTGTAAAGTATCACTTTTCAAGCACTATTGCGTGAAAAGTACTTTTCACACACTAGTGCTTGAAAAGTAAATAAGCGTTGCTAGGCAACATTAAAATTCGGTTAATTTACCTGTCAAGTATATAATTTGGTAGTAAATAATAATGAATGTAATAAAATTTATTAAGAAATATGAATATACACTGTAAATGAAACAAATCTAATATTTTTTTTAACAGGTTGATTACTAATCTAATTTTTAAGAACACTGACAGTTTTTGGCATGTATTCTAACCTAACCTAATTTTTAATATTAATATTAAATGTACAATTTGTACATTATAAAAGACTAATCATCGTTTGTCTGAGATTCTTCCAAGCGTTTAAGTTACATTTTGTACAATGTTATGAGAAGGAGTACTAACAGTATTTGAAGCTGCTGGATGCCTGTACACACAGTATTATGAGAAACATCAATACCATTTCGGTTGTAGGAAAAATGTTGTATGCAACACGTGTGTAAAAAAGTACTACTTTACACACTTGTTACATAAATAACTATTTTGAAAATCTTAATTGCTCACGATTAATGAGTAACATTCCAATATTTTCAGGAGATATATTTAAAACAAGAAAAAGAAATGGAAAGTAAATAAATATTTTTTTAAAAACTTACGTTATCAAAATGCCTATCGAATTCTTCAATTCTTCTGTCAAATTCACTAGCCTGAATATCATCTCTTCTTAGATTATACCTTTCTCCTTCACTTGTTGGTAACACAGCTCTTTCGTTCTGCCCAAACCTTCTCCGATGTCCTAACACACTACTTGCTTGCACTAAAACCACCAAACCCATTGGTTTATCCTCCGTGCTTGGCGTTGTTTGATTACAAATAACACAGTCGTATTCTTGTTTACTAGTAAGAGAACTTTCGTCATCGTTACTCCAGTCCATTCCCGAATTGACTGCTTCTTCATTTTTCATAGCACTAGCTAGGAATTGTCTTTGTTTGGCTGCAAACTCAGCCATGACTTTTTGTTGGCGTTCTTTCGCTCTTCGTCTTCTTTCTCCTCTTTCTTTATTTTCTCGCTGTTTTTGTTCTCGTTCATTTTCTTGTTGCGGGGGCCATATACGATTTTTGATTTCTCGTATATTTTCACGACAGGAGTTGTCCAAGGCCGCAATTTTTCTGAGAAGCTTCGCCACAAAGAACGCTCCATCGCCGATAATACTTTCGTGTTCTTGGCTGTCAGATGGTGGTATTTCTTCGTCTGGATCGTAACTATCTGGGATTCCTGAGAGTTGAGAATGCAGTTTTAGGAGAAGAGAGATAATGCTTTCGTTCACTTTTACTGTAGGTGGATTCGATGATGAATTCTGGTAAAATAAATCATTGTTTAGTTCGCTTATATGGATGGAGCTCAGTACGCGTCTATATTTAAACGAACTTCCCTAGAAATTACATTATGACAATTCGTCAAATGTTTCCGAAAGAAATAATTTGGAAAGGGTTTTTTTACTTGAATTATATTTACCTCTACTTGTCTTCTCTTAACATGGAACGGCTTTCTTGCACCAGAAGTTGATGGAACTATTTCTGTTGTAGTTGTAATGGTAGATAATGTCATTGGTTGCGCACCTGGCGTTCTGGTTCTATATACAGATGGATTTCTTCCAACTTCATTGCCCATTAAAACTGCTGGATGATGCATAGACGGGGGTAAAGCTGGTTGGCCAACGTTTACCACATCTTCAAATAAAATTAATTCCTAAGTTAATTACCAATTAGTTGCCAGAGTTTTTCAAGTATTACATCGATCACATTGTCATAATTTCAGTACTATTTGCATTGTTAAATATTTCTTAGTCCGACAAAATTGAAATAATTCTCGAATACATTAGCATTCTTAACGACATTTGGTATATTACAATGCACAACAAATATTTTAAACAACGATAAAATATGTATTTTACCACCAAAAAATATAAGTGAACGTTAAAATATTTATTAACATTGACTTTTTGATGAAACTTTCACTGCACCGCCTAAACCCAAAGATATTTGCAAAAATTAAACGAGACAGTTTGTAAAAATGTAACATGTATTCTTACTGGAAAATAGTATTTCCGTTAATCTAAATTAACTTGTTGTAATGGGGACTTATAATTTTGACGTAACCCGCGGCGGATCGGCGGCGGACCTCCCTCCACACAATTTCGAAGACAACAATTTTTTTTTAGCGAAGTGATATACCTTCAGCTCTTCGCCTCGTTGATATCCTACAACTTATTTGTTATTCAGCAAAGTTTGGTTATGTTATTCTGTGTAGTGCCTGTTATTATCTCTTGTACTAAAGTGTTGATCCTTCGAATTTGAAATACTACTAAAAACCAAGTTCACAAATAAATAATGAGTTTAACATGTACCGGGGGCACGATTTGTGTTTAAAAACATTGAAAACCATTCCGTCTTACAGTTGAAAAGATGGTTAAAATGCCGGAAAAGTGTAAAATAAACATGACTTAATTGAAAGGTATGCAGAGTAGATCATATAATTGTATAAAAATGTGTTTAGTCTGACATGTTCACGTTTCCTATCAAAGAACAATAGAGCTAAATCTTGCTCACTACATTAAGTACTTATTAAATATATTTTTTCTACAAATCTATTAAAAGTGGGCTTTTTAATGTTTGTTTTTAGCGTTAAAAATGTCATTTTGTGACACTAGTGTTAAAAGTGACAGATCACTGTTACTTTTGATACTAGTGTTAAAAGTGAATGTCAAAAAATTATTAGAAATATAAATTTAAATTAAAAAATAGTGTTTGTAGAAAAAATAGTGTATGATATACGTGTTAAAAGTGACATTTTATTTTGTTCGAAGGTTTGAAAAACAAAAATAGATTCCCACGTTAACGATTAAAATGAAACACAAAAGATACGTCTGAAATGAGATACGTTCGTTTCATCGATGCTCTTCGATGAAAATAGCGGCGCCGTATTTTTCATCGATGACGGGTGCGTACTGTTGTTTCATCGATGCTCCTTGATGCTCATCGACAAGTGTGCCATAGGGTTACAACATTATAAAAGTAATAATGAAGAATACAAGTTAATATAAATCAAAAACTATGTTCAAACTGATCTGTTAATTTTAATTCTCCTACTACACTTTTCCAAACATTTTCATTATTATTTTATTCTTAATATACGGACATAAAATACACTATTTTTTGTGTCAATTAAAAAGTAGATAGTCTTGTTCTTCGGTTTTATTTTTAGGTTATATGAAACTCCAAATGTCATCAAAACACTTTAAGGACTTTTGAATAGTGCTTGGAATCTGCAGATATGCGTGCGCGTGTCACTTTGACAGGCCGCGTTCAGTTTAATAATGTTATAACATCCAATACAAAACATTCAAAGCCTTTTTGACACGTGGTTGGCATAAAGGCCCTATAAAATGAGATAGAAACAGTACAAGTTAACCTAATGTATGTATAATTTGTTTCCCGCAATTATTTTGATAAGTTAGCAAGACAAGCGAGAAATTTGTTGCTTGCAAGCAAATGCTAGGCTAGCAAAGTCGGTTGCTTATTTTGCTAGGCTTATTGAACGCACCTAATGCCACTTTGATAAGACAAATGTTTTAAATTATTTTAATTTTGAACTGTTAAAAATTTATTATTTATACTTTCAAGTGTTTTACTGCCTGAGAATTATCAAATAATAACATTTTAACAATTCAAAATCAAAATAAATCAAAACATTGGTATTGTCAAAGCGACTTTGTTCTTGATGAAGTGACACGCGCCCACAAATCTGATTAAAAGCACTTCAAGGTCGCTCGAGTCACGTGTCTGCTCGCGCCCTATTGAATAATGACTAGACATGTTCATAGCCTACTCCAAGGTGTTTTTAACACCCTGTATTTCAGTAAAAGATCAGCCAATGTATTTGAAATTTCCGATTAAGGAAGAGATATTATTACAATGTCAAATATATGGAATGCCATGCGTAGGCGGAAAAGTAGTATTATACTTCACGTTCTAACTGTTTGTACAGTAGAGGAATAATGAGCAATCATCAGATTTTTGTTGTCAGAGGGTGTAAAGTACCGTAAATTGTATCAAAGAATATTGCAACAATATGGAGTTGCATGCAATGAAGCGAGAAAAGTGTACATCTTGGTAGATATAACTATTCGAAAAGTATATGAAAAATTACATTTTTATATGTAACTCATTTATGAACGATGTTGGATTTGCTGTTATTTATTAAAGCACTCTCACAAATTTTAATGCTGCTAGTATTGTAAAACAATTTTTATTGTAAAGCAAATAATATACACCAATTAAAATTTTCAGAAAGTTTGCTCACATTTTTTTGCATCATGTCCAAATGTAGAAAGAACATTCACAGTTAAATTTCCTTCATTATATGTAATTATTATTTTGAATATCTCACCGTTTGAAGTCATATTGACGTCTTCTGGCAACGCAACAGCCATGCTGGTTTCCGCTGGTGGTAAAGCAAGGGCGGTAGACAAGACCTGGTCAGAAGTAGACTGCAGCGCTAGACGAGCAGGACTACTCTGTACAGCAGTAGAACTAGAAGAAGGACGCATTACGATCATTGATTGATTGTTTGATGGATCATTTGCTTCTGAATTCCACTGGTCACCTTCTTCTAACATTAAAACGTTGGAAGGGCCATCTGCAGATATGTCGGACATTTCGTTTTCTGCTTCGGACGCGTCCCATTCAATGTCACCTAAAAAAATATCAAGGAATGTTAATGGTTTCAAAAATGCATAAACTTACAACACTGGGAGCTGGTAACGTATGTAACAAAAGTTTTCGAAAAAAAAGTTGACAGGGGTTGTTCCTGAAAACTAATGAGATATGAAATCTAATTTTATAACACTGACAGGGGACCAGTATCGTCAATGCGATACAGTTTTTTAATATCTTGTCGTTCTTTTGATATTCCCTGCCGTTATAGTTTACTTTTCTGCTAAGAATCAATATCGCGTCTGCGAAACATTTGGGGATTATACTCTCTGTTTTCTATAAAGTGTTGGCTCTTTAATGCTCGGCAGCATCTGGAGATTCGCTCAAGCTGGGTGGACTGGGCTTTATTCAATTTGGTTACATTTATTTTAAGAAATTTTAAATCATTTTTGAGCTAATTTCTGCTATCAATCATCTTAAAAACAAATCTCGTTTCTTCTGAAATTCGAATAAGTACGTTCTACAGTACCATTAAATATAATTTTCTGTTCAAATTTCTGTTTATATTAAACGCAGAAGCAATTTAATAATATTCTTTTTAAATTGGCGCCAAATTACTCTGCCTGTGACGTCCGAAAGATATTAGCGAATGACAGAACTGGGAGGACAAAATTTAAAAATATTTAATATTTCTTATTTAATTATAAACATATTTATGCTTCCATCAAAATGATCTTATGATCTTAGAATGAAAATTTGATTTTACAAATGGTTTTGTGTTTACTTGACACAACCATTTCTTTCTTCGTTTTGAGGCACTATTAAAACTATTTTTTAACTATTATTATTTCTGTTTGGGCACACTAGTACAAAACGCTTTTCTACAACTATGTTTGACTCTACAAAATATAAAAAGCAGTAATATCAATTTTGTCGGCTGCAAATGTAAGCCACACCCTCATTGGTTAATATCTTGTGAATTTCATCAAGCAAAAAGGGAAGCGAAAATTTAAACATATTTTAAAAGTAAATTTTCTCATGAATAAAAAATAATATGAAAAAATAAGAAATACGGGTAAAATATTTTTTATTGTTTCGATTAAAGCAATGAAGAAAAACTGGGTGCAACACCTCATTGTCGAGTTAATTTGCGCGACTGTGTCTTGAGTACTTTGAATGAATCTGGTGATTCGATTTGGGAACAAGAGCAAAAGTTCTGATCGCCCTCTTTTTGGTAAATTAATACATACTACACTTTCTTCACATTTCCGTATAGTTCGGTAAATAGTCGTCTGTCCAATATTTTGATCCCGAAAACGCTAATAACTTAACGTTTTGGCTATTTGTCCAACTAACCTATAAATAGATTTGCGTATTTCAATTATAAAACGTCTCGGGCCGCGTGCCTGAGTGTTTGGTCGCAAATTTGGGAAACCGGGTTCGATCCCGACCGACGCCAAATATTTCGAATTTTAAATGGCACAAAATTAACTCCTCTGGTGCATTCTCCACGCCAGCAATGAGTGCACGTGAGGTGACGCCTGGTAAACGCCCGCACGGTACAAATATGTCATCATCATTACCGATATCTGCGTACAAAGCAGATTGGCACACCCACCCAGCAATGGGTAATATGCCGTGATGATATATTTATTTATTTATTTTATATATATTATAGTAATTAACGTATCAAGGGTGTTATAAGGACAATAATGCCTGAGGTTAACATTGTACTTTTCGAGGGCCTCTGGCCCTAGATGTGTACGTTGACCGAAGGCATTATTCAACGTTTAACGTCCGACTATAATTTTTAATATTCTACGGATTACGGATCAGAAAGTTTTAATAGAATTTGCGGAGTAGGTAGGCTATGAATGTTTTTGCTTGTTTTTTAGGCTTTATTCCAGTAAAATATCAATTTATTGACATTACCATAGCAACAGCTCATAACATGCTCTAGGGTTGTTATGATAATAATAACATACATCGGACGTTAATAAAATAACTGTTATGTATTTATTATACTCAGTGATAAGTAGATTAGACCTCATTTAGTAGAAAAAAATTAGAGAGTATTTTTTTCGAAAACATTTGTTACGTACATTAGAAAACCAAAACAGAGAGAAAAAACTTACTGTCTGAACTGTAAGTGATGGGCGAAACTTCCGGTTCCGGCGTCAAAATCACTTTGTTAACAACCGTTCTCAAATTATCCGACAAACAATCAGTTTGAAACCAATTCTGCAGATCCATATCATTGATTATTCTTTGTGAACTAGATGGGTATGAACACATTCTGCACGTCTGAAAATAAAATATTTAAACACAATTTCAAACTTTTATTCTATGACTTACATCATCATCGACGGGTTCTGCACTAACAACGGCCATGTCTAGTAAGTAAATGATTAACGACATAACATGTTCTGAGACATTGCCATTGACTGCTTTGTACAGAACCACAAGAGCGATGGCGTGGAATACTCGAGATCGTAATAACTTGCGAGGATCTTCATAAGCGTCACTACAAGGGGCAGGGGGGCGAAATGGGGGCCAAGGTGTTGTGCTGCTGTTGCGCAGCTTGCCCGATTGCTGTGCACTAGAAACAAATTCAAATAAATTGGTTGTCACAAATTCATTCCAATTCTGCCACGAAGTTAATATCACATTGCTGTAGCAAATAAACAATAATAATTATTGCAAACACATTTGAGTCTAGCAACTTTCTTACAAAATTGGTATGATTTGGCACAAAGTTCTCGCAAATCAACTGGCAGACAAAGCACCACATAATCAATATTCAACAAAAGCTGATGGTAAAACTGCACTAGCATCTTATTATGTTCAGAAATTACTCAGATACCCAACAAAAATCAGCCCCTATACGTGAAATTCCTCATGATCTAAAAACGTCTTATCCGTAATATCACACAAAATTTTCAAACTGATTTGCTTTTGTAAAGATCTGGAATATTCCAATATAGTAAAATTTATAACTAAAACTATTTTAATATAATAGATTACTCTATAAAGAAGAAAAAAATGAAAAATTTACTATGGGATTATGTATTTTTTTATACCACTAAATAACTGTAACTCTCAACAAAAGCGGATCATTTTTTAATGTCAAGAGATAATAAATGTATTATAAACTATTATTCACGAAAGATGACTATACTCTATCCGTTTTAACTATAGACTAGACGGCGTTTCGAGCGTGACCGTTCTTACATGTATTAAATAAAGAATTCAAATTTTGGCGCCATTCCTGGATTTGAATAAATATTTCTAATTGACATTTTTTCAGTAATTTTGTCTTATACGTACATGTGCCAATCTACTTTGTGTTTTATGCATATACTTACAATAACAAAACTGACTAAAAACTAAGAAAACGCGCACAACAAAAACTATGTAATATGAAATATAACGCCAAAACACTATGAAAACGACATATGTCATTATTATTTAAAGTTTGTTAGAGAGTAATGCCACTATTTATGTATATCTGTCACACCACAAATTAAATAGACATAGGTCAACTAATCTTTCTCTTTCTAATACAAAATGTTGCTAAGCTACTGCTATAAAGTAATGTGCATTCTTTCTTGAACAAATGACCTTGAATAGTCATCTTCCGTGAATAATGGTATACTTTGTTTCACGTAAGAAAATAGTGATGGGAAGACAGGTGTAGTTTGATTGGATAATATCGGGATATTCCCCAATCAAAAAACAAGATCAAACTGAACCTATCTTCCCATCACTATTTTCTTACGTGAAACGAAGTATAGTAAACGAAAATAGATGCGATTTTGTTCACTTTTATATTTCTATAGCCTTACAGAAAATTCCAGAATCGCGCTATTAATGTTTTTTTGTTAAATATAGTTTAGCGCGAAAAGAAAGACGTAGATTTTCCTGATGACAGCTCTCAAAACTTATTAACTCGACTATACTGTAAACCGGAACTTGCATCAACGCCACTGACGAGCAATCAGCTGATTGTTATGTGTGATTTTGCTTGTTTTGTTATATTACCTTTTAAAAACACGAGAAAATAAAACAATAAATAATTAAGATAACTAATATGAACATCAAACATCAATAAAATAAAATATGAATAATATTTGTATTACTTGTAAGGTCACCAGAAATAAATTTCAAAAAATATCTCGCTCAAATTAAGGGGATCGGCCACGCTTTTCCAAATGAACGAAAAGAGGCTCAACAATGTTTACCAATTATGAAAAATCTGTTACGAATTTGTTACCTATTTTCAACATATTTATTAAGAAAACTTGATATTATGTCTATAACTTTTTATTTTCGCAATGTCATTGTTCTTATATCTGTGACAAAGCTCTGAAATTATCGATTTTTGGTTAATTTTGAAGTTAATTTTTCGAATAAAGAATAAGTATTTTAAAAAGTTACGTATCTAATTTCATGTTTTCTAAAAGCGAAAATTTAAATTTTATTACAAATAATGAATGACAAATATAGTCATTATTAGTAAAAACGTGAGACGGGTTTTGTGTATTTTCATAATTAGCGAAAATTTAGAGCCTGTTTTCGTTCATTTGGAAAAGCGTAGACCAAATCGTAGACGATCCCCTTAAATGAAAAACCTTAGAATTTCCCGTTTTTGTACTTTAAAAAAAGAAGTACTTAAAATTTAAAAAAAATCAATGGAATACCCCATTTTTGGAAAACGTGTTAAATTAACAATATTTTCCTCGTTTTTAATATTAAATGAAAGCTGATGAATGTTTGATAAGTAAAGCCGCGTCGCCACTGCCTTGGCTTTTGCCGATTGGCAATGCCGCCCAGCAATGAATTAATACAAATATATCGTTCTTTGGTAGTAATAAACATGATAAAGAGAGGCTTAACAGAAATTGCGGTTTTCTTTGATGAATAAGATAAAATTGAAATGAGACATCGTTCGGCCGAGCCGAATGGCAAAGCCGACGCAGTGGGAACGCAGCTTAATGCAAAAATATATAAGGAAATGATTATTAGTTTATAATTAAAGATAAGCATTAAATGAATGTACTAACTGTTTCCATGCCAAATTCACTATTGATGTAAATAAATTCGGAGGATAACAGTTAGTATATTAATCTACCAGTCTAGATACACGATTTTCCTTTGGTATACAGGAAACCGCATGGGAAACTGGTATAAAAAAAAGTTATAATTTTTTACAAGTGTTAAAATTCAGAAAAATCATTAATTTTACGAATTATTACACTTCATTCACTTCAATATGTACATGCACAGCAGAATTTATTAGTCAATTTAAAAAAAGATAATTTATTTTATGTTACGAATGTAAACATGAGTAAAGATAAATAACCCTGTACTCTGATCTGCAAAAAAAAGAAATCGGTTTTAATTTCCTCTATTAAAATGTTGACATTCCCACACTACGTTTAGATAAGAATGGATTGTAAGTTTAGATAAGAAAATAATTTCTGCCCTATGATTGCATAATGTAATTGAGTTCACAATGGTCAAAAATGTCAGTTGTCTAATAAAATCGACAACTTTTAAATAATAAGGCACAAGCAGACACGTGACCTTGGAATGCTTAAAATCAGCTATTTGTATGCGCTTTTATTTTCTTATTTAGCTCTTTTAATTGTTTTTTTTTTGTTATATGCCTGAGTGTCTGGTCGCGGATCTGGGGACCCGGGTTCGATTCCGACCGACGCCAAAATTATTACGAATTTTAGAAATGGCATAACAGTAATCCCTGTGGTATACTCTTCACGCCAGCAATGAATGCCCGTGAGATGACGCCTGGTAAACGCCAGAACACAATAAAAGCTTTTGTAACTTCGTTCGAAAAGTTTTTTAAACTTGGCAAAGACTTTTCTCGCATTTTACGTATAAATTTTTTAGTAACAAACGCCAAAGATCTCAATTGTTTTTACTATGCGCAGATCCCCATTGCGCATATCTTCTATCTCTTTAAATTGGAAAGGTCAATGAGGCGCGGGCAGACACGTGACTTTGACAAGTGCTTGTAGGGCCCCACAAGGTTGCCAAGTATACAGCTTGTGTAACTTGCCTGTGTTGCAAAAAACTTGATTAATGAGCAAGATTGCAACAGGATTAGGCGGAAAATTGAAATGAGAAAAAAATGCAAGAAATGAAACATGTATGTATTAATGCAATCTAATGTTATATTTTCTCTAAATATATGTGTCATATTGGCTGAAAATTGTAAAATAATTTTTGATTTCAAGCTTTGCAAGGCTTCTGGAGTAACGTAGGTGCTCGCTTCCTATATTACCATTTTTATAATGTTTAATATCGCGGTAGTGAACATTTTTAAAAATAAAGCAATATACACTGTTCCATTTAAGCCATTCAGTAGATGGAGCTGGCAACAGCGCAAACTTGAAGTAGCCGAAATCACATTGGGTAAACTTGTCTCTTGTCTCCAATTTCAGCCAATCAGAGAGGTCAAAACTATTCCCTATGCTCTGCAATACTGAATGGCTTAAATGGAACAAGGTATAGAAGTATGACAAAAGTTTCGTTTCTCGAATTTAAATTTTTATTTATTTTTAGTAAAAGCGATCAAGTACTTTATACTTAACTAAAATGAAGTATATATAATTGCTATGTACCCCACATCAGAAACAAAGTACTAATGCAAAAAAATTCTGCCGCATCTGTGTTACAAAATTAAAAATACCCACAGGAAATTCCACTTACTATTCCGTATACCGATCCATACTCGTCTGAAAATCCCTCCTATGCACTGCCCTGAGAAGCACATGTATAGGGTCGTACTGCTGTTCCCAAACCACATGCTTGGGCATGTACATTCCCTGCTGCATGTTACCGCTGGCTTCGAGATTGGGAGCACGATAATCTGCCACTTCGGCTAGCAAAGTTTCGAAGTCCCTGTTCTGGGAAGTTCCACACCTCTCTGGCATTAGTTCCATCAACTGTGAGTGGGTTTTGTCTCCCATACACAGCAAGGTGACCATTTCCAAACGGTTGAGAGCTGTGTCGCTTAAACCTAGAAAGATTAAGAATTGACGTTGTTATTGCGGTTAGCAATTTACTAGTAATTATACGGATTTTTCTACATATTATTGTTAGGTTACAATCTCTGCACGGGATGATATTTATAGTAGTGTGTTCAAAAAAATTCCTAGTTCGGAGTAGGCTATGAACAGAGAAACGTATGTCTGATCATTATTCAATTCAAAAGTCAAGTTGTCAAAATTCATCTTGAAATGTAATTTTAAAGAGAAAAGACAATAAAGAAGGATACAGTATATTGACATTCGCCGTTTTCTAATTTGTTTCCATTTCTAAAATAAGATACAGGAAGAATAGCTTTGATTTCTTTAGATAACATTTTTGACAATATCTTATGCCAAATTGACATTTAATTAAATATTTTTAAATTGACATACATTTCTATGTTCATAGCCTACTCCGAGTTACGTTTTTTTTTAACACACTGTATATTACGCAATGCGCAAAGGGGCTCATTTTATAAAGAACGAATGCGATAACAGGCCTTATGGAAGAAACAAGTATTGTCTAAAAAATAATTAGATAACGATTGTAAATATCCGAAGGTTAATAAATAATTATTTTGCATTGCCTGATAGATTTTTTAGATATGCGATTTGTCAAAAATAAAAATTGGTGTTTTTAATCAGTTATGTTGGTAACGCTTGCCGCTAAAATTTTAACTTCACAGATGAAAATTCATAGATTAATCCATAACAAATTAATTACGCAGGGGGCAACTTGTCAGAAATAGAATGCATACATATTAGGTTTAATTTTATGAATTAATTGTATTAAAATCAAAATTTCTCGATATATGTCATAAGATATATAATTAAATACTTTTAAAAAATATTGAAAAGTGAGGTTAATATCACACCTACCCTCTTGTTATGACGTTATGTTGGATTGCCTAATTGTGTTCTGACAATATACCTATAAAACTAAAATATACTGCTAATGGGAGTGAGATTTGTGAGACTAACGACTAACATTGGACGAGTACAGACATATATATCTGCATATATAGCGGCACTTGTCTATAAGAATGGCCGCGTTCAGCCTGGCACAGCACTGGCAGCGCTGAGTACCGAAATTTGCCGAATACAGTTGCTGGACCAATCACATTCGTCCATTCATTGCGTTCGGCAAACTTCGGCGCTCAGCGCTGTGCCATGTTGAACGCGGCCAATAGCTTTGCGCAACCGCCGGATTGATTTGATTTTATTGGTGTAGAACGGGAAAGGGAACTAGCGGGAGGGAAATTCTTACACTAACTGACAAGGATAGACATTAATGTTTGTTGCAGACTCCTTTTAAGTGAGAGATAGGTATTGTTCTGACAGCAATATGAGGTTATGTTATTCATCTGTCTGCTTTGAATGCAGTCATACCATCTCTAGAAACAATAAGAGCCAAAAACGGTGCGTTTATAGATCTTCTTAACGACATCGAAATAGAAAAAGCAGTTTTATTTGCTGATAATCATTTTAAAAAACTTCAACTGTTTTAGCAAATCAAATGCTACACTATTGTTCACGAAAGATGACTATTCAAGATCATTTGTTGGAAGAAAGAATACACATCACTTTACAGCAGTAGTTTAGCAACATTTTGTATTAGAAAGAGAAAGATTATTTGACCAATGTCTATTTAATTTATGCGGTGTGACAGATATACGTAAATAGTGGCATTACTTTCTAACACACTATAAATAATAATGACATATGTCGCAGAATTACAGATACCTAATTATCTACTACACTGCCCTCTGTGCTAATATTTACCCAGTGGCGTTGACGTTTAAATCAAATTATTATTCCTTGATTTATAAGTTATGTCTATGTTTTTGTATTTTGCAAAAAACATAAGTGAAGAGCATAAATATTTCAGAGTCATTATTTAGAAAGAAAAATAATTTTCAAATGAATTACTCTAATTTTTTCAGTTAAAATGTTTCCATAAATATTTCATGTTGCACGCCTATGCATACGAAATGCAATGAAGTTATTTGCAAGTAATATTATATCAGACGGCTCACAAATGACCTTGAATAGTCATCTTTCGTGAATAATAGTTTACTTATAATATGAAAAAGCTCCATTGGTGAAAATAATAATAATATATTTCATTAAATTTTAAATTTACGCGGGGCTCATGTATTGTCAAAAAACAACAAGATTAGAATATTGTAGTTTCAAAATATTCTTATCACACCATTATGAAGATTAAAAATAAATATTTAATTATATAATAAAGATATCCAAAAATAATTCTATGAATGAAACTTTACGTGTCTGTTATACTAATTACAATTCATTACAAAGTAATAAATCTCACCTAAATTGGTTCTGACGCTAATCAGCGTCGCCAGAAACGTCAAGAAGCTCTCCAACATTGGTGTATCATGTTCCCCTTCTAGATAAGCATTTTGCGGTGCATGGTAGGGAGTTAAACTCATCCATTCCTTCACGTGAAACCTAACAAACCACAAAGATCAATATCGAATTACATAATAATCTTAGAACAAACATACTTATCGATGAGTACATTCAAGAAATTGTCGGATGGTATTCTCGTGCAGCAAACTTGCAATAAGTAGATGTCTGCGTCCACCATGGAGTTACAGAAGTTGCACTGGATGTAAGTCATGGCTTGGCCTTTGATTTGGAGACCGTTTCGGACCCATAGTCCGTTCAGGATTTCGTAAAAGGCGACCTGGAAGATATAAAAAATTGAAATAAAAATTTCGTTCTACAAATTACGATTATTATATTTAAAAAAGTATTATTCTTTAAATAGCCTAAAATTTTAAAATATTAAATATCCCTTAGATATTTTACAATTAATTATTGATAAATTTATGATTTTTGTTTGTTTATGAAATTATTGTGTAAGAACATATTTTAAAAATTTTATCTTGTAGAATTTAAACGTCAATATGTTCATAGTAAATAATACATTTTAGTATTTTAGGAATTTGACTAATTTAATCTAGATTATTATAAATGATTGCTAGATTCGCAATTTCACAGCGAAACCCGGGAATAAGATGTACGGGCCCGTACCCTTCAAAAATATACTTTATTATTTTTAATGATTTTATTTTAAAAATATACAGGTTGTCCCCAGAGGAAACCGACAAACTTTTACCTTGTATTCTAGGAGTCATTCAAGTAAAAAAAGTAGATTTTTATCTTTGAGGCTTTGGGGTCACATGAAACATATTGTTTATGCAACTGAAATGCACACGGTAGAATAATTACGCCAAAGAATACAGTAGGCTGCCGATATTATTAGGAATAGCCAAGAAACCATATTAAGAATGCAGCGATCTCTTTTGTGACGTGTAGCTTTATACAGTGTGGGATATTATAAGTATGGAATATTAAAAAAACAGCGAACTCAACCGGTTTTTTAAAAAACGCTAAAATACGTCGATTTTATTTTGTAAAAATACACAGTCCGACTTTCATTTGTTTCTAAGTTATGACGTCATTACAAAAAAAATTAAATGGCAATATAGATTTTTAGTAGTGGAATCCGATAGCGATTTTCTTCCCTTCATGATCATACAAATAAATCATAAGGTTGCATAACAAAAATTATGAAAAAAATTGAGCTGATAATTTAATAATAATGATTAATCAAGATACCTAGATTTCATTTTTCAGTTTAGAATTTTTCGTTGACTATTTCATAAATTTATAAGCCAATCCAAATTCAGCATTCTACCTAGTTACCAAGTTTCATTTCGACAAAATAACGTCACAGATTTTTTTTGCACCCTTTAAGCCAATAAAATGTCCTATTATTACAAGTAAGTGAGTATTGATACGTGAAATTTTTTTGACGTTTTAGAAACACATTGTTTACATACCTGTCAAAGTGTGTATATTTTCAGTGTTATCAGTTTTTATTAAAAACGAGTTGATTCGGACAGGAATCTGTTTAAAACTATGAAAAAGCAAACTTAAATATAACACCTCAAAACACAATAAAAATTAGAAGATTTTTGTCAAGAAAAAAATATACCTATGTGATTACCTGATTTTTATTTTGGAAATAGTCATCCGAATACCATTCGTGGTTAAATTTTATCCTGGAAAAATTTTCCAATTGCTTTACTTGAGCTTGTTGCCAATTAATCTCGTGACATTTTGTCAATGCCACTCAATAAATTACTAGGCAACCGGCTCTCGTAACAATCTGAAAATTTTTCCGGCAAAAATTTACCACTTATGATATTATATATGATAATTTTTTTAAATCTTTAAACATATGATGTTGGTATTATGGTACTTATAAATTATAAAACATGATAAACGAAAAATTCTAAACTGAAAAATGAAACCTAGGTATCTTGATTATTTATTATTATTAAATTATCAGCTCGATTTTACTCAGAATTTTTGTTATGTAACCTTATGATTTACTTGCATGATCATAAAGTGAAGAAAATCACTATTGGATTCTATATTGCCATTTATTTTTTTTGTGCTGACGTCATAACTTAGAAACAAATGAAAGTCGGACTGTGTATTTTTAAAAACTAAAATCGACGTGTTTTAACGTTTAAAAAAAACTGGCTGAGTTCGCTGTTTTTCTTAATATTCTATACTTTAATTCCAGACTGTATATATGGAGATAATTTTGAACATTTCTTTTAAATAAAAAAATAGAAATGTATTAAAAAAGATTTATTTCGTAAAATTCGTTGAACTAATATTTTAGCCACATTAATTATGAAAGAAACAAGAACTAGTTAACGGTTAGGTTTGGGACATATGTTTGTATAAACTTTTCGGCTCTAAATAAATTATAGAATTCATCTTTATCTTTGGGACACTCTGTGTATTGGTAAAATTAATTGAAAAATATTTTTTTGCTTTAATAATTATTGTATTACTACTGTATTAAATAATTTGTCTGTATAGATTAGAATAAAAATTGAGGATCAATTAGAATAATAAAGTAACAAAAATATTATGTTTTACAGAATGTCTTTTTGTATCAACAATAATTTATTATGAATTCATAAATTTCAAATAACAATAATATTATGGATTATCATTAATAATATTTAATATTACTGATAGATCACTGAACACAAATGCCTTATCTTCTTTTATGGCATGTATCAATATATCACGAACATTTATCAACCATAATTACTGAAGAGAAAGTCACCTATATGAAGTCATAGCGGTTGAAATATTTTTCATGAAACGACAATATTAAAAATGTATACCACAATGAATTTTCTACTCGGAAACCGAAAAAAATCCAAGATATCAGACCTTGAACAAGGAAGAAAACAAGTTATCATTTCCCGTTTTCATAGAAATTATTAACTGATACAACACAGGAAATATTTAAAATCAACAATGTCAATGAGATAAAGACAAGATTGGAGATGACAATGTTTTTGTTCATTGTTACATTTTGGAAGAATGATATATAATTATTGTATTTGTATATATTTATTTAACATTTTTTACTAACGTTGTAGTTGTTAATTAATTAAATGCTTGTAAATACATATTTAGTAAGATAGGTAATTATACATGATAATTATATGAATAAATAGTACAATAATGTATTACTCATTTTATGACTTTAGAGCAAATTAGTTATGAATTTCCTTCCTATTTAGATTTTCTGTACTTTCAACTATGACTCAATAAATGAATTGATATCTGATTAATCAGTAAAAATATCTGTAAATAATTATGTAATTAAATGTTATTCACAATAATCACAATATTTATTATTTTGGTTTGGTTGTATTATAACAAAAAGAAACTTTACACACATAAACATTTTTATCAAAAACGAAAGACAATTAAAAAATTTCCACTCTTAATTTTAGATTTATTTTAGCCCCCCTAAATCAAATCGTAAAAGCAGGGGTGCCACTTTTGAAACATTCTGTATTCTGTAATTTATATACTTTTTTATACAATCGGTTTTTGTTTTTTAAATGTAAACATACCTAGTGTTTCCAAGACAGTAGCTCTTATTTACAAATTACTGAACGGTAAGTGATGTGAATCACATCGGTAAGTGATGTGTTTCACTTACCGTTCAGGAAGCGAGGCGGTAACAAAAAACAAAAATTAAAGCTTCCTTTAAACATGACAATTAAAATTTTTTAATGTTAAAATAATTTTCAAAATGTATTTTTCTTTTAAATTTTGTGTATCAATCGAGCAAAAATTATAAGCATCACGAACGTTAAGGAATTACCGATTTCCGACAACATTGTCTGCGATCGGTAAACTGTCCTTGTCGTTCTTAATACTTAATATACTATATTTTATGAATACTTAATACGCTACCTCCGTATACGGTATGTTTAAAAAAATTCCTAACTCGGAGTAGGCTTTGAACAGAGAAACGTGTGTTTGATCATTATTCAATTCAAAAGTCAAGTTATCAAAATTACTCTTGAAATGTAATTTTAAGGAGAAAAGACAATAAAGAAAGATACAGTATATTGCCATTCGCCGTTTTCTAATTTGTTTCCATTTCTAAAATAAGATACAAGAAGAAAAGCTTCGATATCTTTAGATAACATTTTTGACAATATCTCATGTCAAATTGACATTTAATTAACTATTTTTAAATTAACATACATTTCTTGGTTCATAGCCTACTCCAAGTTAGGAATTTTTTTGAACACACTGTATATACTGGGTGATGCTCGAAATCCGTTATATAGGGACTAAACATGAAAAATTCGAATATTTTGAATATATGCTTCTCATTAAAATTGATTGTTATAAAACTTTGTACAACACTTGTTTATGAATACTTTTTGCTTCATTTTAATAATAAATTGACCAAAATTAATAAGGAGTAATTAAAGAAAATGTAACGGATTTCAAGCGCCATCCTGTATATTTCCACAAATAACTTTATGGGACTCCCCTGATTTCATTTTAATGATCTGCTTTTCGCAGGCTAATGATAATATTATCCGAAGGTATTGTATTACGAAGCGAGTACAGTCCACAATCATTCCGTTAATAACAGCCGTTATTATTAAAAACTACGAGTATATCATGTAAACATCCCAGATCGAGCTAAATTCCGGAAATACCTTATCTGAAATGTGAAAATTTTTGGATTTCGCGCGTTATTCGTTCTCGATTATCTTTATCACGTTGGTAAATATACCTTTAAATTAAGGTATATTCGTTGTTACTACAGTCTGTAAAGTGTATGTCAGGTTTCATTCATATTGGACGCGTAGTTTGTGTTTGACTCTTACATATTGACGAAACATTTTGACAAACTCGGAGATTTTTATTTAGAAATGACGAAACAAAGAATCTACATTCAATTTTGTATTTAAAATTGTAGAAAGTGCAGTGGTGCAAACGTTGAAGAAAGCTTTTGGCGAGGAAGTTTAGCATATTAACCACCAATGTAAATGTGCCAAAAATGAATGGTATTGGGCCGAAATCAGCACTCTTATTTAGTCTAGTGATCGTTTCTAGTAACTACAGAAGTGGCTTATTGCACCTTTTTCTTATTAACGCATCATTGTATTGTATATGTTCTCTCTTTATTTTGTTATATGAGCTTCATTAGTTAAAGAAGAGTGCTGAATTTGGCCCAATATGCTTATAGTAATCATTCAATCACTTTAAGGGAGGTTGCTGAAGCGCATAGGACTCATTCGAAATTGTGGACAAACAACTTTTGGTTAAGCATCATGACGCACCAGCTTACAGTTCAGTGCTCATTTTTTCCAAAAATAACACCGTCGTGATACCGCAACCACCGTATTCACCAGACATGATCCCCTGTGACTTTTACGTCTTCCTGAAGATCAAGAGGACATTTAAAGGACAAGGTTCTGCGATTATACAGAATATAATATTTCGGCCACTACAAGTGGCCAACACATAACCTCTCGCCAGGTATTTTACCTGGTTGTACGCATAAAACGAAAAATATTTTTAAATACAAATACATACATTCATGTCTCACTACAAAATAATTCTCACATATATTTGCAAAATCTATGGGATATTTTAATATAAATTATGTACAATACATACATTTTCTTTATATTCAATATTCTGAAATTTTCTTTTTCTACTTTCCTTTTCTTTTTCTTTATATTCGTCATTTTTTCGCAAATTCCTTTTATATATTCTTTTTTACGTATATTCTTTTGCGTTGTTGACTTTTTTTTATTTTCAAAATCTTCATAATGATGTACAAATATTTTTGACAGAGGCATACAAATATTTTTGACAGTGACATTTATTTGTCAATTACAAACATTTGAATTTCTTGCCTTGTAGTAGTTTGATCTGAGATTTTTTACATCAAAATATTTTATATGCCTTTCTTTATCTCAATGGCCATTTGCACCACTGTAAGTTAAAAATTAAGTTTAGTTAATCTTCAGTTTAAGGTAACTGTCAGTTAATTTTAACTTACATTGCACCACTTGAGGTTAGGTACGGGTTACGTTACACTACAGATTAACGTTTCATCTAGGGGAATTTAGTAATTTTTATGCACTTCAGGGTATACTGTCAAGCTAAATATAAATAATATTTTTATATTTGTAAATAATTGACAACATATAACTTAAAATATTATGAAATATATAAAATTAAAGTAAGTATTAATATGATTATTATTTATATTGTATTTAATAGTTATTAGTTTGTAGAATTATAGGTTACATGTTATTTACGATTCTAGAAACCATTGAAAAATGGACTCCACCAAAATCAGCTATTGCCAATAAGTGTCCACCCGTAGCAAATACTCGCAGACAAATCAGTTGTTGGTTTATCGGCGAAACAGAGTTATATCTGAATAAAAAAATGTATATTAATACAAAAATAAATTAAAAACTAAACATGCATAAAACTCACATATCATATGGAAATTCCAAATACTGTTCAATTTGCGGCAATAAATTTAAAACAGTCGCTTTTCTTAAACGGAATCTCATGAAGAAATCATTTTCACTCAACTCATGGAACGGGTTAGCCCGTTTGTAAATTCTTCTCGGAATGCCATAAATAATATCAAAATCAAACAATTCATCATCTTCGTCGTCAAATACTACATTATCTTGAATTATATCCATAGTTTAATATCTGTTCATAATAATTACATAATTAATATATTTTTTACAATCAATTATTATTACATTCTGTTTTACAATACTTTACCTGTATAAAAATTCTATACATATACTTTTTTTACAAAAATACTATTGAAAAGAGGTTATCCCAATTCTTAAACCGTACAAGGAGTCGGGTTTAAGTTAAACTTCACAAACGTCACCTTAACCTTCTGTTAAGAATCCGTGCAATGCATACAAAAATTTAAACTCAACTTAATCTACAGATTAGCGTTAAACTCCAACGGTGCAAATGGCCATTATCTATAAAAGATATAATAATGAATTTATATTTATCGAATAAAGAATTTAACGTTCTTTAATATAAGTATTTACATAAATTTTCGATACTACTACTACTTCCGGTTGTCCAATTGTTACCAAAACGTGCTTATTCACTAAAATCTGGATATGCGATTTTTAGCATGAATCCAATACCTCTCTTAGCGAGAGGTAAAAAGATAGTACAGTAAACAGCGGGAATATACAAAACCAGAATATTCCAAACCAGAATACACATGCATCGAATCATTCAAATCTCGAATATTTTCAAAAACAGAATCGCGTATTCCCGGAAGCCCTTTGCCCGAATCATTCAAAAACCGAATATGTGGGCGTGCCCAAACGGAGGTCACTGTAGGTTATGTTACGTTTTGGTTGGGTTTGGTTAGATTAGATAGGTACACTTCCTGTTGCACAATTCACAATAAATGTTGAAATATTTACAGTTTGCTGTATTACCCCCAACCCTTGTAGTGACCGAAATAGGCCAGGTCAAATTTAGACGCTATGTAATTTAGGCGCTATGACATTTAGATGTAACGGCACGGATTCTTAAAATTGGAGAATTATTTTCTAATTTATCGAACTCTCGAATTATATTACTATTTTTTGACCCACAAGTTTCAAACAACGGAATTAGGCTGTCATGCTATTGCAACGCCATCTACTGTCGTAATTAACTAACTTCATTCATTTACATGGCTCAGGTGGTAAGTCTGTTTTGACAACTAGAACACACTTTGACAATGCAAAATAAATAATCAAAAGTTATAATTACTATTTATGGTATTTCCAGAATTTTTTGTTTTGTCATGATCAGAAATGGCACAAAATTGGTCATTTTTGCTCATTTTACTTATTTATTGATTACTATCTGGCATGTCAACAAAAAAAGCTACAGAGACTATTCCCGGGAATAATCTCTTAGAGCTTTGGGGTCTCGTGGCCGCGTGCCTGAGTCTCTGGTCGCGAATCTGGGGAACCGGGTTCGATCCCGACCGACGCCAATTATTTCGAATTTTAAATGGCACTAAATTGACCCCTGTGGTGCACTCTCCGCGCCAGCAATGAGTGCCCATGAGGTAACGCCTGGTAAACGCCCGCACGGTTCAAATATGTCATCATCATTACCGATATCTACGTACAAAGCAGATTGGCACACCCAGCAATGGGTAATATGCCGTGATGATATATTTATTTTATTTATTTATTTTCTTTAATTAACCTATTTTTCACACCGTGATGATATATTTATTTATTTTATTTATTTATTCTCAGTATAATAATGACAGGATTCGTTATTGGTTAAAACGCAGACAGGTGACACAAAATGGAACATTTCATTGATTGTAAGAAATGTCAAAAAATAATCAGTAACATTCTCTGTGTTCAATATTTTACAGGGACGTATTCAACGAATGTTAGAATGTCCTAAACTTCTTGTTTTGTGGTTGTAACTTCTAACCATTATTTGAAGTTAAAATTAATATTTCATATGGTTAAATAGAATCCACCAGGCCTATCTCCTATTTCGATGCCGCCAGAGACAGGACATATAAAAAGGGTATTTGTATTTTTAGAATATCTAAACAAAAACAGATGTTTATATTTTTAGTTCGTGCAAAAATTTCTTTGTTTTTCTTAGAAAATAAAATGCAAAATACAGGGAAAATATTGAAAAGTTTCTCACAATTTTTTTTGTTACATAAAAGAAAATTTTGCACGCGATGGAAATAAAAATTGTGCGTTGTGAGTGCGAATATGCATTAATTTTACAGACATTATGTCATATCCTTGGGAGCTATTTAACTGACCACTCACAAGTTAATACCTGTCATAATTCAGTGAAATGTGAAATGATATGGAAAACAAGTAAATTTCCATATAACTCGGAAATTGCAATTTAAATAAATTATAATTACATTTTGATAGATATTTTATTTAAATAACAAAAAACTAATAAGAATAATAAATATATACAACAAAAGAATATCAAAAATGTTTTGTCATTGTCACAATAAAAATCAGTGAACCGATACAGATATCCGGATAAAACAAAATCTAAACAAAACAAAAAAAAAACAACTCTACGCATGACTGCTACCCTTATTTCAACGCAAGCGCATTACGTCACATTCATTTGTTATTATTATTCGCTGGTATAAGTCCTTTGTAAACGCAGTAAAAGTTAAAAGTACAGTCCAAGTTAGTCCATTGGATCTGAGAAGGCTGCGGGCATACGCCACACGAACGAGTTTCTCAGCGACAGTCGGTTGTTTCGTCGCCTTCAGCTGCTCACTGCTGCTAGTGATTGTCGATTGTTTGAGTTTGAATCAGTTGACGGCTGAGTGTTGTTTAATGCAGATGGTTTAATCGTGCTCTACTTATCATTGTTGTGAAGTGAGTGTTTTGTTTTTCTTCTAGTGTATGACAAAAGAATAGGGTGTTACAATAGGATAATTTATTATTTAAATCATGTAAGAACATTATATGTGCAAAAGGAAATTGTCTTGCAACTTGCAATCAACAACCTTGAAAGAATTTGCGTATACGGATTTTGTTAAGAAATACGAAATAAAGAAATTGAAATAAGAGTTGAAGTAATAAAACATGACCTTTACTTTATTAATAGTTGACATTTCTCATAATTAATTTCACTGAATTAATCAAGGAAGGATTAAATTTATACTTTTTTTTTTTGGAATTATTAGGAATTGATTGATTATTTACGCAAAATAGCTCCAGTTTGTGTTTTTGAACACTTTCTATCTTATGAAACGATAAGAAAACAGAAGCTTTTGACCTTCTAAACACATCTTTAAATAAATATTAAAAACAAGAAGAAATAAAATAAATTATCTATCAATAATTTATAATTTACAGTTACGAGAATTTTTTTTCCAAAAATTTAAAATATGTATTTGCTCATTAACCATTAAATTAAGTTTTCAATTAGTGCATAAAATTAAAATTTTCCCTAAATGAGCGTTAAGTACAAATATATTCATAAAATTTCAAGTTCACATTTACCGGTTCATTAAATATTTCACATCAGATGTAAAAGAGAAATGCGAACAAAAAATGAACTTGAAATATTGTTCACGTGATTACAAATGACCACTTAAGTATCATAATTATTCGTTACAGAATATAATATACAACAGATGAGATTTATAATAATACCTACTATCATTTTATTGCTCTCAATCTGTATACGTGTTCTTTTATTGTGGACAAGGTAAAAGCTTGCTCCCTCAAATATTTTTATTTTACAAATTAAACCGCATTTTTATGTTAATAGTTTTCCTATTATTTTTCATGGCTGGATTGCAGTTTATCCAGAATAGTAGAAATTTCAATTTTTTTGTTGTAATGTCTTATTTTAGCTAAAATATAATAAGGAAACATAAAATTGGAGCGCAGAAACAGGTATTTATATATTTTTTTGGAAAAATATATTTTTAAAAAAATCCTGACAAAAACAATACCTAAAGCACAGTAATGTTTTATGAAAATTTTTAAAAATCCTGCAAAAACAGTACCTAACGCACACGTATTTTTTAAGAAATTATTAAAAATCCTGACAAAAACAATACCTAACGCACACCAGGCACACACATTCCACATCGCTCGGCCCACTATATATCTTCATGTTAGTTTACCTATTGACAGATGAACGCAAAATTATAAATAAAAATGGTATAAAACGTAGGATAAGAAGAAAAATAAGAAATAATTTTGCAAATATACATTAATTGAAACAGTATTATTCGTAAGTACCTACTTAAACATGGAAATGTATGTGGTTCATCTAACCTAATTTTTTTCAGAAAAAATGCCACAATCTCTATAAATATAGCTTTCCGCACCCAATTTTTAGCGGTATTTAGTGTTTTTAATGGTTTACCAAGTATATATAACCATTAATATAAAATTCTTGAATTCTGGATAAACTGCAATTTAGCCTTTTTCCTCGCCTTTTTCATAACACAATATTTTAATTCTCCGTATCTTTGTAGTAAAAGCTTTATTTGAAGTTCAATGGCATTCCTATTTGAAAACAATGCTTTACCAACGCTGTGACATGAATACAAATAAAACATTTCATGTTTGAATTTTACGATGCTTGATTAATTTACTATAAATCCCATGTTATTTACGCGAAAGTTGAGACACTATGAAAATGTCCCCTATATTATTGAATAACTATACTTTCTAGAAAATTATAAATACGTAAAATATGCATGCATATTAATTTGTAATATTATTTCAAAAATTTGTTGTCGCGTGCTTTAAATGCACTATATTAAGTTTCTAAATATGAGAAGTAAATTCAAAACACAAATAAAAGTGTTCATAACAAATTTTAATTTAGGAACTTTTAATTTCAACAATGCCGCACAATTAGTATTTGCAAGAAATGTTTATTTTGCTTTGAAAATACCACAGAAAGAAAGTTATTTGTGGTTAGTATTTTAAAAGGTTATGTTATATGACTAAATTCAAAATTTCTATTTGGATATAACCATGACTGACTTCTAGACAATGAGAAGAGTAGAATGTACTAGAATATTTGTAAATTTTATTCATTTAGGACCAATCTTTCAATCTCCGGTTTAACTAGCAGTTTAAAGAAACAAAACAAAAAAGAACGATTTAATGACAAATTTATCATTTCTGATAAAATCATTTTTAATATTGTTTATTTATCTACAGAAGTTAAAATTTCAACTGGAGTTTGTAAGTATTACGGAAATGTAATTTTTACATGTACGAATAATAAAATTTATCAATTAAAAGAGATAGGCAATAAAAGAATATATTTTTTCATAAAATAGAAATGTGTAAAGTGAATGTTTTTCTCTGTTTTGGAATAAAAATTAACCCTGTAATACACTCTCCACTCCAGCAATGAGTGCCCGTAAGGCGAAGTCTAGTAAGCACCCGCACGGTACGAATGTCATCATTACCGATATTTGTGTACAAAGCAAATTGGCATATATTTTATGTCACATACGTTTCTAGTTTTACAGAAATATTTTTTTAATAATTTAAATTTCAAATGACGTCTTAATTGTTCGACCGTGTGTCGCCTACCTTTGGCAGCAACAAGTTGTTTTATACTCGTGCTTTTGATTATGGAAACTAATTTTGAAGAAGCAAATTCAAATAATTTGCTGAAAATTGATTTTATGATGTTAGTTATATGTATAAGGTTGTTAGAAATAAGTGACAGATCTGATTCATGTACAGTCCAGGCACGAGTACGTGCGTGCCTTACTATCGTGTATTTGTGTACAAAATTATGACGTCACAAATTCAAACTCATAATTTTTATAAAGGAAATTATGAATGAAAATTATAATAATATTACATATGTTTGATGTATATATGTATATTATTGGGTAATTTTTTCATTTATGAAAGAAAAATCAATATTTTTTCTTTTTGGTATGACCCCATTACACAAAAAATATGTATAACAAGCACTGTTGAGATAAAAGTGTCTGAAAATTACGATTTTATATTCAGTTATAAAGTTTTTGATAAATATTTCAACACCAAGTAATTGGCTGATTTTTCTATTTACGTAAAAATGTGAAATTTTGTCATTATGCAATAAGATGCGAAATAGTTGCATTATCAAAGATAATACATTTTTGCAAAAAGAACGAGTTAATTATATTTTAATTGGATTTCGATGTTCATATGAGTCTATACAAGTACTACTAACACGTCGTTTAGAAGATCTATAACCGTACGGTTTTGATAAATGTATTAATGTACTGGCACCCTCCGAATGCTCAGAATAGAATGCGACACCAGCGAAATTTTATGGAACTATATTAATGGCGGCCAGTACGACATGTCAAACATGTAAACATCAAGAACCATCATTTTGTTTACTAGAAAAATAAGTTTTCACGCTTTGATTGTGTAATTTCTTTTGAAAATGTTCGAAAAATAAGCGAATTAAAGAAAATTAACATAATGTAAATCAAAAAGTGCTGTATTAAAGGGTGTACGAGTGCAACAAAAATTTAAGACATATTTCATAATTTTTGGAAAAGAAAATAACTTGATCGATTGAATTAATGGAAAAGAAATTTAAATTTTAATGGTCGATTCGACTGAACAGATTTAAAAACTGTGTTGATTTGAACAGTTAACAATATTTTGGGTTAGAAAGCGCTTATTCAAGATGTAAACAAATCTGACATGTCCTCCTAGCCGCCATGACAGGTGCGCTTACAGCGCCAATAACGGATTTTGCGGGTCCCAATACAATCAGACAAAATTCACAGCGCTACCAACATAACAGCCAAAAAAACACCGTTATATTTTTGACAAGTCGCATTTTTTCAAAATCTTATTGTAAATTAATTCAATAGAAAAAAACCTGGTGTGGCCAACACAATACCTCCCGCCATTTACAACCCGAGTCACAAAAAAGATTACGTTAATCCTTGTTTGTGGATTAGCGAATTTTACTCTAGTCTTGACAGTTTATTTCTTAAAATATAATCTAATCCAAGTAACTACCTTTTTTAACCCCCTAAACAGGATTAAATCCCAATTATAGGGTGCGGGTTCACATTCACACACATCCATGCCTTAGTGGGATTCGAACCCAGAGTCCCGAGGGCACTCATGACATGAGGCATTGCTCTAATCATTGAGCCACCGGACCTATAATAAAATGAAGATTAAATTTTAAATACAGGGATAGAATAGAATTTACTAATCCAAAAATGAGGATTAGCTTAAACATTTTTGTGAATCGTTAATTTTTATTAATCTAAATATATACCTACATATTTACTTATACTATTGAATTATTTTTCTATTGTTCTATTTACTTTTTTTCTTTTTAAAACGTTTCTAATATTATTTTGAAATGACTAGTTCTTTGATAGTGACATTTATCTGTCACATACATTTGAATAACTGCGTTTTGTTTGTTTAAAGCATAGGCTCTGGGATAAATTATAGATAATTTTATAAATTTATCCATAAAATATATAGAAAAAGTAATAATGCAAATCTGTAGAAAATTTAATAATCTTTAATTTTTATAATAAGATTAATCTCGAAAAAATAACATTTAAAGATATTTTTCGAAGAAAAACTATTTAGAACTTCTAGTAAAGTGCCATTTCCGGTTATCCGATTTTCACCAAAATCTAATTGGCTCTTTCCATTTAGAAAAAGTTCGAAATACAAGGTTTCAAAATTTTCTGAATGATAGTATTTGAGTTAGAATGGAGGATCCACACATACATCATCGTGAAAATGTTAAAATTGGATTCTAGGGACCTTAAAACGTGGTCATTTACCAAAATATCGATATTCGATTTTTAGAACGTTCCCTATACCTCCCTTACCGAGGGTAGCGGGAGGTAAAAATAGTGTAAAAACATATTAACGCACTAGTGCTTTGTAAAATTCGCCTCGAGGCTCGTTTTCCAAACTTAGACTCGTACGTTAACAGATTGCCTTATGATACTTGTTTTTTACTGCACTATTATAACATTTCTAGAGTAATAAAGTTATTAATAAATTATTATTATAACTATAAACTTTATACTTGTTGATAGCACAGTACAAATATTATTATATGAAATTTATATCATAAACATATGATTATAATGTTTATAAAATAGGCAATAATGAGAATAGCACACTAGACAGTTTAATATCAAACAAAAGCTACCTAATTAGTTACGAAGTACAGTAAAACAATACCTGTTAATTAGGTCAAATAACAGTAGTTTACACGTTTGAAAATAACACATTCTCTTATTAATTAAAAAATAAATATATTTTGCACGTTATGATTCACTGCACCGGGGGAGTTCATATATTTAGAGGATGTCATCAATTATAAAATTGGCACAATTGAATTGAATACTACAGTTCAAGTGTAGTCCATAGACGGACGGGTAATATTTTATCATTACAATATAAACGATTCAATTCTCAGAAGTCGCATCGTGAGAATATGTAAATATCGCTGAGTAGCAAATGCCATTTATGAAATCAAAACAAACACATGCGATGAGAGATCATTATCAATATTATCATAACAGTGTAGGCGGTATGAAAATATTTTTGTGCGGCGATGTTTAGAATTTATTTTGCCAAGATATTTTTCATATAACCCATAATTGGGGTATCATAATTCTACCATTGCGAAGTAATAGTAAACTTCAATAATTATAAGGTAGCATACTTTAAATTAAGAATTTTAGTAAAAATATCATTTGTTATAATAAAAAGGTTTAATTATTGTAAACACGCAACGTCACTGTCCCGAATTATTAGCTGTATTCTTTTTGGACAAAATCTCAGCTCGTCTCAGATCACTTCAGATAAACTCAGGAAATCGTTATTCTTTTTGACACAACTGATCTGAGTTGTTCTGAGTAAACTCACTTCCCCCTTCCCGATGCTACACTACCAATTTACAAAACTCAAAATGATTTGAAACACTCAGTTTGCATTTTAAGTTTATATAATACAACTAATTTTATATTCACATATTAGATATACTTACAGTTATATATTTTCAACATTATCCATTTTTCTTTTTTAAATAGTATCATAGATCAGAATATAAGTCAATAATTTTGACAACTGTTACAGCAAATACTATCGGTAAAGAAGGAAGTGATAAAATGGAATTAAACTTATTCTTTTTGCACACCACAATTCACTTCATCTCAACTCAGTTATGTACTGAGCTGAGTTTCAATTGGATCAAAAAGAATACAGCTATTGTTAAATTCCGGGTGAATTCAGGGAAACTAGATCTGCTATTCGTTGATGTTTGAATTCAAATGTGGCACTCTAGCAACAATAGCGTAGTCCTGACAACATTCTAAAAATGTTTCATAAGATAGATTACAATAATATTTATTTTAAACATATTTCTTTTTCTGTATTCATTTCTAATTAATTTGATAAAGGGAAGAAGTTTGATAAAAATTAATGAAAATGTGTACTTAATGCAGACAATAACCAACTCGGGCCCGTGACGTCACAGATAATTTGAGGTTTACAAAAATTCATATCTCGCTTATTACTTCGAATGGGGTCCGGTACTAAAAATAAGTTGCATATATTTTGTCGTATTATGAAAATATGACTAATTTTAAATGATTTCGTACCAAAATATTTTTAATTATAAAACTTTTCATTCATAATTTTAATAAAAATGATTAGCACTATAACGATATGACGTCACAACTGTATTTTTGTATCAGTGTACCAAGCGAAAAGAATACATATTATTTTTAAATTATTTATAACTTGTGAAAATAAAATCCATATATTTATAAGTAGTTCTATTTTACTTGAAAATGTATGAAACATTTATCAATTTTATTAAAATAAAACTTATTTATTTAAAATCTTTATAACAACCGATTTTTCCTTTGACAAGTGGTACAACTATAGTTTTCTGAAGGTGACATCTGTGACTAGTTAACCCTCCTGGACATCAATTTTTGCCAGAATTAATGATATTGACAGATATAAACAACTTTAGTCAGTAGGCGAAGTAAAATTGCAGATATGGAGTCACCCAAAATTAATTAAATTTAAAAAAAATATATTCCATAAACTATACATATTTGGAAAGTGTAACAAACACTAAAATTCATCATTTTTTTAAAATCTTTCAGAACCCAATTTTAACATCGCGTTTTCACTAATATTTCTAGATTTTTATATTTTATCTCACTTAAAAAAAGGCATTCCCATATTTTTGTTTATTCATTTCCTTATTCTTTTTTTAAATTCATTGACAAATTTTTGTAGGAGGTCCGCCCCAATAGACCTTTTTAATTTAACAGATATCTCTTTCTATTGCTGCAAATAGTAAGTAAAATGGCGCCAACAACTGCCAGATGGGCTGTCAAATGAAACGTCAAAAACATTGTAGTTACTAAAATACCTGTATTGTCGGTGAAAATTTGCATCGTTAGACAGTTAGATTTTAGCTTTAATAAAAGCTTTTGTAACCTCTTTTGAGAAGTTTTTTAAAGTTGCGAAAGATTTTTCTCACATTTAACGTTTAAATCTGGTAAAACAAACCATGGTTCCCGCCAAATGTTCTTACTATGCGCAGATTCCTTCCCCATTGCGCATATCTTTCATTTCTTTAAATTAAAAAAAATATATTCTATTGCAATTTATTTATTATTTTTGTCATTAGTACTAAATAATGCGATTTTCCACAATATAAAATTTAAATTCAATTCCCAAAAATTCAATTTACTTTTATAATGCACTTAATTAAAATTCAAAAGTAATTCTATTGTTATTTCTAATTACTTGAGAGAATATTACAAAACTACAAACGGTTATAATTTAACAGTCTAGATGAAAATTCCATAAGACAATATTCATAAAATTTATGGTTTATTATTGAAACGCACGTAATAAATAGATTTACATGAACGAATGGGATGAATTCAAGCAAGTTACTACATCTGAGCAATAAAATAAAAAAACTTTTTGAACGGTCAATAATAAAGGTCTAGTTTTAATTCTCAAAATACGTAAGTAGTTCTTTTTCTACATTTTCACATAATACTCTCTTGTCTAAAATTTTGGTCACATATGGTATACAACTCTCGATCAAATTGGATTTTTTAAACTATTGAAATTCAGAGTTAATGTATAATTAGGGTAAATTATATGGAAATACATGTTGACTGCCGAGCCGTGAGCTGTAGGGATGAGTAGTGCGCAGAGAGAGAACGCACTAGAAAGAGACAGGTAGTTACGCGGCTGCTGGCAAGGGATTCAAGTCCCACCACAATTTGAAGGCAAGGCTACTGCGTATCCAAACTGGTCGGTCACGGCTCAGCGGTCAAGTTGTACTTTTGTTTGATTAATTATTATCAATATCCGTAATATACAGGCTGGTGACTTGAACGACGTAGCATAGGGGTTTCAATGGTAAAATCTTAATGTGCAGTAATTTACTATCCTAATTATTTTAGAGCAAATTTGTATTTAGGTTTTTGATACAGGAAAAAATACTGCACCCGAATAGGCTAATGTTTATAATTTTTCTATTTCCGAAACCGTAAAAATAGTCGAATACAATAATATTTTTGCAAAAATCATTGATGCCATGAAACAAAACGGCAAACATTGCCACTACTTAAAGAAATCTTAAATTTTGTTCACGCCAAATTACATTGTTGTAATCAACTATTACATTGTTGTCATCAACACTACAATAAAAGTGTTTATCCTTGTTTTGAAAATAATTTTAAACGTCAAGAATCTTTGACAGATGTTTGCACTTTTGCTTAAAACAAGGAAAATGAAAACATTTTTATTGTAGTTGACAACGATGTAATAGTTGTTGATTACAACAATGTAGTTTGACGAGAATCAAATTTAAGATTTCTTTAAGTAGCGACAGATGTTTGCGCTTTTATTTAAATTTTTGCTCCATGGTATCAATGATTTTTGCAAAAATGTTATTATTGTTTTCACTATTTTTACGGTTCCGGAAATTGAAAAAATATTAACAATAGCATATTCGGATGTAGTATTTTTTTTTTGTAACAAAAACTTCAATTCAATTTTACTCTAAAATAATTAGGGGAGCAAATAACTGCACATTAAGATTTTACCATTGAAACCCATATGCTGCGTCGTCCAAGTCACCACCCTGTATATTTGTGCTGTCAACTGCGTATTGATTACAGATAAAAGATACCGGAATCCGGAAAACGCAGTTTTAAATAATTAACAGTTTATTTTCAGAACTTATAAGTATCTGAGTAAGGGTGATTAGCGAGCAGCTGACTAGCATGGTTTTATTTGTCAATAGTTTATGGATTATATTATAGAAAAAATTTTCAAATAATAATAAAATGAACTTTATATTATAGGAAGTGCAATATTTTTATCATTATTTACAAAGCAATCATATTCACTGAAAATTGCAAAACGCTGACCTCAGCTGTATGTTGTGTTCTGTCCTGTCAGCAAACAAAGAAACGAATGCGGATGACGTTTATACGCAGCTGGGGGTACCATGTGCGGAGTAACGCGAAACTGTTTATCTTTTCGTGAAAATATAGCAACACACAATTCGTATCATATATTTTCACATGAGTCTGTAGATAATGATGTTTGTTTTGATAAAAATATGCTTTGTTTATATTTTATCAAGCCGCAAAAAATTGTTTGTATTAAGATTTAGTAATAATATTTTAAATTAAACACTTTTTTGATTTTGCTAAAATGTAAACAATATATGTTTCTAAAATAAAATAGTTTCACGAACACTGATTGTATATTTTTTTTATATAAACATTTTTTATATTATTATATATCCAAGAAATTATTATTATAAATATAAATTTATCCATAGATACAATAGGGGATTACAGCTCAATCGAATTAAGAAAAATTAGTAAAAAATAGTGAAAGTGTATGCTTAATAATGAATATTAATAAAGAAATAAAATGATATAATTGAAATACTTCTGAAATAAGGGGGTTTTTGTTTTAGCAGCTCGTCACTCATATGAAATCCATATATATTATTTTTATTGGCGACTCAAAGACCACCTATAAATATATAACGAATACCGACTTAGGGGCGGAGCCTACTAGCAATGGAAGTAGAGAAATTCAAATAGCGGAGGCGTGGCTATCAGTCCAGTAGTGCAATTCTCAAACAGTTTTTATTTGAATATAAATATTTTGCATTAAACATTTCCAATTATAAATCATGTAGACTTCTACAGTATAATAATATTCATTTATTTTTTATAAATATAATTTAGAAATAGCATATATTTCAAGAACATTTAGGTCCACGAAGAAAATAGTTTGATAGAAAAACTTATATTCGTGACGTCATTTCCGCACTAGTGTGGATGTAAATAAAAACATAAGATGTTTGTTTTATTTATTGTTATGATCGCTTAAAAATATCATGTTAAGCCACCCAAGTAACAGACGATATCTCGAAAATTTTGAATAATTTTTATTTTTCTCATTTTTCTAGTCGATACCGAAATCGTAATTCTGAAACTCCATGCATTCGTTTCAGAATTACTAATTTCCCACACTTGTTACAAAAATAACAATTCCAAGACATCCCAAATGTCCTTTTAAATTAAAATTAAAAATAATACTACTATTTGACATTTAGATTTAATTTTTATTGTTACCAATAGCTGGTTGCTACAAATTTACATTTACTTTTGTCATTTCAGAATTTATTTATCGTCCTCATTAAGCTGTTACTTTAATAGCCGAGATTTCAGTGGACAGTCACTTTGTAAGTAGGTGTTACGAAAAATATGTTAATTATTTATTCATGTAAATAAATAAATAAATATTAAAATTTGCATAAAATTCGATTGCCATATTTGTTCATGGGGACAAAAAACGTTGAATTTTAAATTTTCATAGTTTTTTGTTAAGAATGAAGCAAGAATTTCACTTATTTTGGGCAACTTTTACTTCCATTATATTAAAAGAGTTTAATAGCTTTTAAATGTAACTACTAAATCATTAGTGTAATAGTATTGAAGTTAAAATAGGTTAAGACCACACTAATTTGTTAAATCACACACTATTTGTTTTATTTTCTCTTGCATACTTTTATATTACACTGCATACTGTAAGTGACAGTTTTCTCTTACACATTTCTGATCAACTTTTACTCTCAATATTCTCTCCTTGACCTGTTAGTGACCCATTTTTACTTTCCAGATATTTTTAATGTGATCCATCGACCTCCAAAATGTTTCAAATAATATTCTTCACTTTAACTTTAATATCTGCTTGTTATACCAAAGCGCCATCTTTAACCGAAGTCGATAACTTCCGTTATGAATTCGTCAAACTAGAACAAGAACTATGGGCCTCAGTTCTAGACGAACAATCAAACACCATATTTTCAAATGTCGCTCCTGAGTTAGACCTCATAAAGAATTACAAAAAGTTCGGAGATGATTTAGAACGTCACATGTCGCATGACATAACCTATGGGGTGCAGACTTTAGAAGAATTGTGGATTTGGGCGCGAACTTACGGAGAATTGAGAGGAGTGTATGCGTTGTATGAGACGTTCAGAAGGTTCCAAAAAATGCAAACTGATCCAGAAAGAATACCATCACCTAAACAAGCGTGGATTGATTTAGCAGATACAGTCCTACATGATGGAAAAATGCCCATAACAAAAGCACTGAAATCGATTAGCGATTTGGTGAAAAATGAAAAACTGTTCCAAGAAGCACTCAAGGTAATTTTTGTTACTATTAATTTGCTATAATATCAAAATTAATCTTTTAATATACTAATTAATTGGTATTGTTTCTGCAAAACAATTCTATATTCCATTTACGATAGCGAAAGAATTTGGAACTAATTCTTGAACAAAGACAAGTCATTCTATTGGTTCGGCTCCAAAATTATCCTCTTTTTATCAATACGTTGACCTGTATCTGTTCAAGAATTAGTTGCAAATTCTCTTGTTATAGTGAATGGAATATAGTTAACGAGCAAGCGATAAAATTAATAATTAAGGCGAAATGAGTATTTATTTATAGACTAAAAACACTGTCATACTTAGCAATGGATAAAAATATTTACTTTATTTCACAAAGTAAATAATGAATTTTCAAAATTTTAAGAAAGTGATTTTTCTGTATTGGCGTAAACGGAAAAGTTACTTTCCGAACCCTACATGAATGTTTCCAGGGCGATCAATTGTTTATTTATTTCCTATTTCCACGCAATAAAAAATAAAGTAATGCATACCTCTAGATTTTAATTGATTCATTTTTCAGGACCGCCTAAAATTTTGTGGATCCAACATGACCTGAAAGTGTCTTTACTGGGTTCACAAACTTCCAGGGCGAGTCGTAGTATAACTTTCAAGTCTTGTTATACGGGGTGTTGACGCTAAGGTGTGAACATAGGGATTCAATATGGGATTTTAATTTTTTGAAATTTCCTGCTCTCTTGTTCATCTTACAGTAAAAACTGTATAGTGCGAAGTTGTTCAGAATTAAAAGTTGTATACATAACTACTTTAACATTTTTTTATGTTTCCAGTTGCTTCACAATTTTAAAAAGAAATTTTAAAATTCGGTATATTAGTAGCTATAGCCTTGATACTTGTTTTCTTTTTTTTCTGGTTTTCATAAATTACATATAAACGTCAAACGTCAATTTGACTTATGAAAAATAAATTAAATAATGAATGTTTATTCGAATGAGGAACCTATCTAAAGGAATATTATGATGGAAATGGTTACAAAAGAATACGGAATTTGTTTTCCATATGTCAAATTGACGTTTAAAAATAATTTATGAAAACTATACTTCGTTTCACGTAAGAAAATAGTGATGGGAAGATAGGTGCAGTTTGATCTTGTTTTTTGATTGGAGAATATCCCAATCAAACTGCACGTATCTTCCCATCACTATTTTCTTAAGTGAAACGAAGTATAGAAAAAGGAAAAAGTGTCATGGCTATGGACCTTTTCAATTTAACGGCTATCTCTTTCTATCGCTACAAATAGTAAGAAAATGGCGGGAACAACTGCCAGTTGGGCTGTCAAACGAAACGTCAAAAATATTACAGTCATTAAAATACATGTATTCTCGGTGAAAATTTACATCGATAGACATTTTAGCTCCAATAAAAGCTTCTGTAACTTCTTTCGGGATGTTTTTTAAAATTGTCAAAGATTTTTCTCACATTTTACGTGTAAATTTTTTAGACACAAACGTCATAGATTTCAATTGTTCTTACTATGCGCAGATTCCCATTGCGCGTATCTTCTATCTCTTTAAATTGAAAAGGTCCATTGCTACTAATAAATCGAAATAAAGACAATAAAAAATGTTAAAACAGTTTTGTATACAACTTTTAATTCTGAACAACTTCGCATTCTACAGTTTTTGCGTTAAATTAACAGTAGAGCAGGAAATTGCAAAAACTAAAATCCCATGTTAAATCCCTATGTTCGCACCTTCAACACCCTGTATATATTACTAATATTATAACAAATAATAACACTTTTCTGTACTAAGTCTGGAAAAATAATACTTTTTCTCGCAGAGTGCGGAAAAAGTACATTTCCAAAGGGCAGTAGAAAAAAATATCTACAGCTACTTTGTTGTATCTGATTTTCCAATAAAATTACGCAAGTTCCTTGAATAATTAATGTATTAGAAAAATTTAGAATAAATTTACAATTTGATGAATAAAAAAAAATAAACAGTGTATAGTAGGTCATTTTGTATAGAAAACTTCATATTAAAAGACTAGCTTTCTTTTGTTTACGAAATTGTACCGTGACAAAGTTTTCTTATCACATTAATATAAAAATTTAAATTAACTTTACATTAAAAAAGTACAATTAGTTTAAAATTGATATTGTATTTTTGAATTCAATTGTAAAATGCAAATTATATTTTTAATTATGATTATAGTAACAGTAATACATAAGTAAAATATTGAATCCCAATTAAAAATACTCAGATCTTATGTATATACTTGTATTTAAGAAATTTTCTTCTTTAGGACGCAATTTTCAAGCCCTGTGAAATCCACCAATCAATCCATCAACTTCTGTACAATCTGTACAACAATGTAGCTTTAACGGAACTGAAAGGGTATATGATGGTGCAGTTCTCATTACAATTATTCAAACTATATAATACACCAGGTATGACAATTTCTCTAATTACGTTCATTCGCAATCATACAAATTAAAATGTCGTTTCACACACTTTAAAATTAAAATATTTCTACATGTTCAGGAAATTTCACTGAAGAAGCTCAACTGATGAGACATCGTTATTATGAGCGAGCATTAAGTACAACAGAAGCAGTTAAACATGCCATGAATCAAACCGACAGAGAATTATGGAAATGCGATCCGAAACAACATGTCAAAGGCAAGATAAACATTATTTATTTATGTTTTGATATGTGTTTGAATCATTATTCATATCATTGTTGTAATCAATATGATCAAAGGTTATTCTTACAGGAGAAACATACACCGAACTCACTAAACTATTGCAAGGTTACGTTGAAAATGAAATTAATTTGAGCCCAAGCCAAAGTTGTTTCAAAAATTGTGCATATTATGATTATGCGAAATATAATGGATGCTACAAAAATGGATATTGTAAGAATCAAGCACCTTGCAAAGGAAAAGTCATGAATTGTCAATATATTGACTCAGATATGTGGGTCTGCCCATCTGTAAGTATGAGTGAAGTAATTTTTAATAATACCATCATACTTTTCGCAAAGTAGATTATGAAATAAATTATTGAACGTTTTGAAATATTATACGAAAGGGATTTTAATCGAAACCGACATTTTTATTCATTAAAATCGTTAACTATTAACCGAAACAAAAACAGGTTTTCCAAAAAGAAGGAAAAACTTACTTTTTTCACTCTTCTGTACGTACGTATCTCGCATAACTCAAAAACGGTAAGCCGTAGAAAGTTGAAATTTTGTATTTAGGACTTCTATAACATCTAGTTGTGCACCTCCCTTTTTGGTCATTACATAATTTTCAGAAATGGTACTTTATTTGAAGCCTATAATAGATTTTAATGAGAAACTATATTAAAATATAATCCAAAACGTTTCAAATTTGGTATATGACTTTTATATCAATTGGAATAACAGCAGATTTTGGTTAAAACAGGCTAACCGAAAGTGATATATTACCTGAAGTTGTTAACAGTTTTTCTTGAATAAAATGGTTTCATTTTGATTTTAGAGATAAATGCTTCAAATAAGAGTTTTAGAGAATTAAATTCTGCGTCTAGCACATCAAGTATTATTAAATTAGCCCTTTGTAAAAGCGAGATATGTAAATTTAAAACTTATATACTTTTTGGTTTTTGTAATGAAGCTTGCTATGGATTAGGACAAAAAATAACAAAAACATAAAAAATAGATGTTAATGTCAAATTACGTCAAACACGTGCAATTTTATAATTGGGTCTATACTTCATCTTCATATTGGTCTTGCGTACAAGGAAGTCGTGTGGTGTCCACATCAAATATTTTTCTCTTCTTATTATTACTACTTTTAGATTCATAATTACATAAAAATAATATTATTAACAATCGTTTGTGTTCGTTTATTTAACGAGATTTGACATTTAATATTTATTAACATACATTCGACCTTTAAAAAAATAAATTCTACTAGTCTATTACAGCACTCAAATGAGCTATTAATGAACTCTTTCGTTTGTGTTCGTTTATTTAACGAGATTTGACATTTAATATTTATTAACATTCATTCGAACTTTAAAAAAATAAATTCTACTAGTCTATTACAGCACTCAAATGAGCTATTAACGAACTCTTTTGGGTGCTGTAATAGCTTTGTTATAGACGCAAAATTTATTTATTTAATTGATTTATTAAAGAATAACTCGGTTTTTGAATAAAGAACCGTTTTAAAAATTACGTTGTTGATTTCAGGTAAACATTAACCATTTTTTTGTGTTGATATTTCTGATTAAAATGCAAATAAAACCACCATTAAAAAATATTTACAGAAATTAGATATTTTTTAAAGGAAGTACTCAGGTGTCTGTGAGCATTAAGTGACCGGTTGTAATAAAGACGAACCGGGTTCGATTTCGACCGACATCTAACTGAAAACTTGAAAATTATTTCCAATTTTCAAGTAGCCCAAACGACAGCTTTGAGCCCGTACGTTCTCCACAGTACAATTTGTCATTACCGGAATTTGCGAATAGTAGCAAATTGGCACACCCAGAAATGGGCAACAAGCCGTTATTTTTAAAGAAAAATTACTGTTTATATTATAAATCAAAAATATTCTTTAAAAAAACAGTCAAATTCCTGTTTGTTGCTCCTTAATATAATAATAATTAGAAAAATATGAGATTATGATTTGATGTTTGAATTTTCAGACCCAAAGCAATAACAGACGCTACGAATATGTCGAATACGAAAACGGTCGCGTTTTGGGCCGAAAACTCGGCTGCAGTAGAGGTTCATCCAAAGTAGACAGCTGGTGGAGATACCTTTTCTGGCACTGCTCCTACTGTATGTGCGTTTGTGATGACGAAGAAAATTCCGACAGATATTTCAACCTTAGAGAATATGTTTCCGATATAGAAAATAACAAGTAAGTTTTACTTAAAATGTCTCTTATAAAATATTAATTTAATATATATTTTTTTTCAGAGTTGTAACGGGTTTGAAGTTTGTCAAGAAAAACAGAATCATCCATCTGCAGATACAAGAAGGAACATTGTTGCCTTTTGGAGGAATTGACGAGTCGACACTGAGATGGAAACCAGTAGATGATTATAAAATTAATACTAGAAGTTTTAAAAATGGGGTAGACTATCATATGATGTCCTATCATAAACGAGACATGGATCTTGACGATCTTATCCTGGATGAACATCATTTGGTCACAGGTATGAACAAAAACATGAAGATATTTTTTTATTAAATTCATATGAATTAACTGTTAGAATGAAATTTATCGTAATGTTTATAACTCGAAGTTTATCACCCTGTTGAGTAATATTCAGGGCTGTTCAAATTTCTAAAAATACTGACCTACTTTTTATTTAACATCAAAAAAATCCATCCTTGGTTTTATCAGTCACTTCAAAACTGTAAAAATATTACGATCCCTAGACCTCTCTTGTCTTCGGTGGTGAAGGATAAAAAACTCAATTAATGCAAATTAATCACTATTATAAAATGTAGGTATGGGGTCTCGTGGCCGCGTGCCTGAGTGTCTGTTCGCGAATCTGGGGAACCGGGTTCGATCCCGACCGACGCCAAATATTTCCAATTTTAAAATGGCACTAAATTGACCCCTGTGGTGCACTCTCCACGCCAGCAATGAGTGCCCGTGAGGTGACGCCTGGTAAACGTCCGCACGGTACAAATATGTTATCATCATTACCGATATCTGCGTACAAAGCAGATTGGCACACCCAGCAATGGGTAATATGCAATGATGATATATTTATTTATTTATAAAATGAGTTAATAACTGAATAAACACTTGTAGTGTTCAATTCCAAAAAAATTGTCAATATTTTAGCCCGTGTATTAAATAATATAATATTTAATAAATTATAACAAAAATGCATTAAACAGAATAGGAGTTTCCAAGTTTTTTTTTTTTTCATTTTTTAATATTAATCTGTACACAAAAATATTAGACTCGTATTTTGTATTTTCGCCGAAAAGTTTCTAATACGCCAGAAAATTATTAAAGTTTCAATGGCGCCCGAGAAAATCTACGGGGCGTGTGACGTTATCTACACCGACAACATACGTTGAGTGAGACGGATATATAACAAACGCGTTGGGTACGTCGTTTTTGTCACGTCAAAACCAGAGCGAACATGGCGGAGGCAATACACGCCCTTGACTTGCGCATTCGAACAGCCATTAGCCAATAGCATTTTCCAGTGCCCAGCACGTCACAAACATGGCGGTACTGAATTTTATGCGCTCGATTTAAATGCATTAATGTTTTATTTTGATATTAGGGTCATAAAAATCAGAAAATTAACGATTATATTTGTCTTAATATTACTTATACATGATGAACATTGATATCCAATAAGTTTTTTTTTAAAGCCCTAGACTTGTCACTCCTATTGCACACTCTGTAATATCTAAAAGAAATGATATATTTATTTCCCGAATATTCATAAATAATTTTTTCTTTTTAGGAGTGAGATTCCGTGTACTGGGAACTCATTTAAATTTGGAAATAAGAGCTACACCATTCAACTTCACAACTGGCAAATTGACTGATCCAAAAATAAAGAGTTTCTGGCATTCCAGTGATAACACTTTGGCAAGGTAAATATAATAAAATATATATTTTAAACTCAGTAATCCTCTTAAATAGCTTGTTCATATTGTCGGCAGATTCTTTTGTGACATTCATTAATGAACTTCTATTTCTTTTTAGGAAACGACTGTTCCTCCAAATTCCAGACATCCCAACTCGCTCTCTCCTTCCATCCCTGAAAGACTCCGTCAATGACCAATTCATCGAATTTACGCACTCCGATTTTGACAGAGACGCTGCTCAAACAACAGTTCCCTACATCGATACTCAAGAAGTGACTACAGAAATTCCAGCACCATTAAGCGGAGCAGGAATTTACCATAAAGGAAGACCCTATTTTGGTGGTTTCGTAGCACCGAAAACCATATTATACAATTTCGGAAAACATATTAATGCTGTGTTTCCACCAGAAATGGAATATCACGGAGTCTTGAGGAATATTGGAGTGAACTAGTGACTACTTATTTCTAAGATTTAAATGTAGTGAGCTCAGTCAGTGATAAGTTAGATATTTAATATGTAGTTAGTGTTTGTATTTTTATCTGTACTGAAATAAATATGCCATAATAAGAGTGAGATAAATGTTTTTTTTTTCTGAATCCGGAGCGAAAGTACTGTTTTCGCGCAAAAAATGCGACGAGAAAGTTATATTTTCCCTGACTAGTCAAGAAAACATTTAAACGTTTTATTTAAAACTATATTGGATATTAATATGTATAGTTGTGCTTTGTATATCGGATATGTTAATCCCAGAATGTCTAAAGGAAAATACAAAACTGACATTAATCTAAAGGTTTTCGTTTATTTGCAAATTTTTCTGTCACTTAGAAACGAGAGAAACGCGCTACTATATACTTATAGAAAATCAGATTTAATTATTAAATTTAAAATTAATTATATTATTATAAAGGGTTTCAGAAAAAAATTAATACATGACTTGTCAGTAAAATTTCTGTACTTGACTCGGAGACATAAAATATTCGGCACGAAGTGTCTCCTATTTCAATATGTAAATAACTATTAAATATAGCAAACAACAACACATTATAGGCGATAGGAATAGGGTACCTTTATAACCAGGGTATGGCCATGGCGTGGCTCACATTTCGTCCGCCATTACCGGGACATCTGTTATCTGTGTTGTTCTTGCGCAAATTATTATGTATTTTCGTGGATATTTGTTTTATTTTAATGAAACACATTTAATTATCATTTTAATACGTATTTATAGTGTAAGTAATATATTTTATTTTATTTGTGTATTTTGTTAAGATTCCCACCACGATTACTGACATATTGAAAACAACTATAAATTACCAATATTAAGCACAATCATTTAAATTTTAAAAGGTAAGTTTAGAATATACAATTATTATGTAAATAAGAACTACAGATATTAAATTGGATGTGATAATAACAACCCATGTGATATATTCTACATAACCTCTAAATGTAAATATTAATAATAATTGTGTATCTCTTAAATTAATGAATTTTTATTACCTTTATAAATTCACAGTGTGATAATTTAATATTCTTTTATAATATAATCACATTTATTACAAATAAATAAGGAAATGAATTACCGACAATGGCGGCAATCTTGGCCCATGGCTATACCCTGGTTATAAAGGTACCCTAGATAGGAAATAAGCAATATGACATCTGGTGGTATTTTGAGGAACTATAGTTGACGGGATAATTTATACATGTGACATTTTTTTGACTGTGTAAACACAAGTGTTATCTATTATATTCCTAATATTTGCGTTTGGGTATATAATATCTCTCAATATTACAGACGTAATTTATAAATAAAATTAGTAAATGTCAAATTATCCCTTTAACATTAATTCCTTTAAAAGCCATTTTGGCGCTACGATCTTATTTTCCATCGCCTATAGGTGAAAACTTAAAAACTTATAAGTATAATGCTCGATACTACATTATACAGAGTTGTGGTAAAAATTTTACCTTAAAACTTTGATATATTTAACACGACAGTAATTATTTTACTGGGACAATTAACAGTTAAGAATTGAACATGAAGACAAGAATATAAGTAAGTATAAAGTAACGGTATGGCAGAAAATGTTGGACAAGGTTAAAAAAATAAATAGAATGCAAACTAGTGAATAAATATAATATTTGTTTATGTGGAATGTTATGTGGATTCGTGTGAAGAATCACTTGGTATATGAAGAATAGATGTTTAGGAAAAATATTGAGCAAGTGAAAAAAGAACGGTAGGTAAAATTATGTTACCAATTTAAACATTTAAAACAATTCTTATCTCTTTCACAACTATTAACATATCCTGATAAAGCAGAATCTTTACTTAGGTGCAGTGTCTATTTTTTGGGTACCTATTGGAAAGCGAGTGCAGAGCAATAACTTTAAATAATAATTTTCCAAATGGGGAGTTTAGTCATGTGGAAATGTAATTATTTTTCCACATTACTTCAATACTATACATGCAATATTACTATTAATGCAATAAAAGTAATAAAATACAGATCGTAGAAATGGACTTTACTATCATTTAATACAAAAACTGCGAGGGATGAAAACACTGACAAAAATGCAACGCTGCCTCCCGGACTATTAGGATCCAGGAGAAATTTATTTAAACAAAGAAAGAATTGTGAAAAATTCATGGACCTCGCTGAGATTCGAACCCAGAGCCTCCCAATCGCTAGTTGGGAGGCTCTGGGATCGAATCCCACCGAGGTCCATGAATTTTTCACAATTCTTCTTTGTTTAAATAAATTTCTCCTGGATCCTTAAGCCCATTTCTACGATTTAAACATTTAGGTTGGATCTCAAATAATTATTCTAATAAAATGTATCGTATGTTTTTGTACAAATGATATTAAATTTGTCGTTAGCTAAATCGCCCGCAATACGATGACGTATGCGGATTTTTGGTTCGCCATAGTTGTCCGCTACGAGCGGTAGTTTAGAATGAAAACAAGAACGTATGTCAGCTATATTTGATATTGAAACGTCAAATTTAATGTCAAATCGCATAAAGCAAATTATTTGATTTTAAATATGTAAAACTAGAAAATACGTTAAACACAGAAATTAAAGTGTTAAATGTAAACAAAAACAGTGGCCGTGTTTTGCTTCTGTTTCTTTCTATGAAGCACGTTTTGGGTGCGTATGTCGAGACTTAATTCGCACATAGTTGATGTTATATACGCCGTAATGGCGGGAAGAAAATATTGCAAAAGTTTTAAAAAAAATTCTCCGGTATTTTTTAAAATTTTACAAAATTTATTAATTTAATTTAAGTTATCCGATTTATACGCACAGACATCATCGTGAAAATCTTAAAATTGGAATCTAGGGATCTTAAAACGTGGTCATTTACCAAAATCTCGATAAGCGATTTTTAGCACGATCCCTATACCTCCCTTACCAAGGGTAGCGGGAGGTAAAAACGCCTTTTGTGCGTATTTGCAAAAGAGAATATTCAGTTTTCGCCGTTAATTTTTAAAAATTCCTCAATTGATCTCTAACTAATGTTTATGTATTGGAAGTTCATGGAATTTGATAGTCCATGTTTTTATATTCTTGATATATTTTTACACTAAAATGCATTAATTATAATTTGTACCAACATGTGATAAATTTATTTAAAAAATGTTAATAATGACTGCATTTATATTTTAATTATATTATATTTCAATTTATTTCCAATACTGTAACTGGATAAATCCAAATTCAATTAAAATCATTACTTCCTACTAACCGCAAAATTCCAGTATTAGGCCCATTTCATTTGATATTATCCCCAGATACCGAATATAAATATTTCGCAGCTGTGATTACTCCAAATAATAAATGACGTTTGGTAGATGCCCTTTATGATAAAATTAGAAATAATTATCAAAAACTGTCTAAAACATAATAGCACATTGAAAAAGTTGATATAGAATTAATATTTCCAATATATTCGTTTGAATGTTTTGTTAACACATAACCACAGATTTAAAAAATATTCAACCAACCGTCATACGACTTGTACTTGAAACCAATTTAAATTGTATTCACGAAAAAACACATCAGGATTTAAACCTAGTTTAAAATTGCGAACCCGGCAGCAGTTAAATTATCGTTGACAATACATTCAGGAACACGTTTTGGTTATTTTTTTCTCTTATTGCGTCATATTTAAATTTAAAATCTTCTTATTTGCCGATCGATTAACAACTACGGTACGAATATAAAAAGTAAAGTAAAGGTGACTGACCTGTACACGTAGAGGATGCATCATGATGAGGTGAACGACATCAGCAGGCGGGAGAACCTCGTGCAGTTTGACACCCTGAAGTTTGATGGCTTGACACATAAACACCGACAGGTACCGATGAAGAGGCAGGTGAAATGATACTTGCAGGCTATCACTCTGCAATAAGGAAAATATTTTAGTGCTTGAAATAAAACGAAATTCATTTGCATAGTAACATCTTAAAATTAAAAACAAATTTGTAATGTTTTTCTTCATTTTTCATTCTCAACGGAAAGTTGTTGATTATCAATAATAGATTTCTACACCTAAAACTCAGTGGTTAATTTTAGCAAGTTGTTAAAATGTTTCATCAATCAAGAACGTCGATAAATAAGAAAAATTGAATTTAGGTGGTGTACACAAAAGTGCATACAAAGCAGATTGGCACACCCAGCAATGGGTAATATGCCATGATGATATATATATATATATATATATATATATATATATATATATATATATATATATATATATATATACAAAAATAGTCAGCGCCGATAGCGGACAAAAATAACAAAATGGTTACTCATTGAAACATAGCAAGATTATGTTTTATGTCAGAATAATTTTGCAATTTCTATTTTATAAAATATTTGCGATAAATGCGAATGATAGGATGTCAAATATTATGTGATGCATTGGGGGATAAAATAATTCTCAGAAAATTACGGATAGAAGTATAAAAAACTTCCATGCTCGCCACACAAAGTATCACTTTTACTCCTTATAACACAATATACTATTTCTTCTACTAACATGAAAAATTCTTTTAGGTATACATATTTTCTCATTGTAAAAGATACTTATCGTACTAATAAAATTCCAACAATAGTCGTCTGATTGCAATAATGAATTATATAAAAAATGTGTTTAAGTTAATATTTGAATAAAATATAATACAAGAAGCTTAAAATTGTATAATACTTGCAGTTGTATGAAATAGAAATCTATTTTTGACATAATTCGTCTATTTACTATAGATTTTGTACACGTAATGTTAATGTTAAAGGTAGAAATTCACATGGTTCGTATTTTTCGTGTATTTTCTTTTCCGAGCTAGTGAAACTGATTCCACTAAGAGCTTGGTATATTTTCAATGAAGAATCTTCTTCATTTATTGCGAATATAAAAGAAAGATCCTAACATCATACACTGATAACGTGATATGTAGAAATTTTCTTCTTTCCAATCATTCAAGTTTTCCAACTTTGTAATCTCAATTTCCATGAATTGTGCATCTTGTAACATTTAACTAATATTATAAATTATAATATAAATTTAAATATGATAAAATGGTTTACAGAAATCACACATATTATGAGAAAATTTATATTTTCTGCCAAAGTACGTTCGCTGGTATTTTGACTTTTTTGATTGTCACATCACATATATAGCATTTTAAATATTTTCTTTATTCCTTTCAATATATGATGTATAATATTCATACACAATAGCAACAACTCAAAATAAAATTGTAAATTGTATTACTTTCTCGAAATTTCAAAATTGATTCGGTAATCAAAAATGCCAATGTAGCCGTTAGAGGCGCTGACACTCAAAATATGCACATCGCCTATACATGCATACCTAGTTCCATTTAAGCCATTCAGTATTGCAGAGAATAGGGAATAATTTTGACCTCTCTGATTGGCTGTAATTGGAGACAAAATACAAGTTTTTTACCAAATATAATTTCGGTTACTTAAAACTGGTGCTGATGCTAGCGCCATCTGCTGAATGACAAATGGGACAGAGTGTAGATAACATTTTTAACCAGTTGCTAAAAATTAACCACTTTGTTACAGAATAGGCCCGAAAGTCGAAAAAGATATGATACAGTTGAACTAACATTCAAATGATTGTCTAATTGATTAATTAAATTAATACTTTTTTCAATGTAATTTTTGCTAAGCTTCTTTTCAATTTAATTAAGAAAAATTGTAATGAAAGATAAAAACTACATTTCATTGATTGAATTTCAATGTAATCGTTTTTATAAATTACTTCTTTTTATTATTTACCTCAAATAACAGAAGAGAAAAATTGAACTAGAATAAAAACATTTTAATCAAATTTTTACATTTTAATTTAGTAATTTTATTATACATATATTTATTCAAACTTCATTCCGAATTGATTATATTTTTTGTTTTTATTGTTGCATTTACTATTAAAATTAATCGAATACAAATGTTTGTACACCATAATAAGATCAAAGACAATTATTATGGGATCGGAGTTTAAAATTCATTAAATAAATATTTGTTTCCTGATCACTTCATATTATTGTAGACTATAGGGTTTTCCAAGCCAACGGCTTTTAAAGAAATAAGTATTGCATATAAATTTTAGTATCAAGTATATTAATATAAAATAAAAATGATAAATTATATAGAAAATAAATTTTTAAATTGAAAAATACATATGTTCAAAACGGTCGCCAAATGACGCCACAACCCTAACGAGGTCACACAACGACGGTTAAATACAGATGTGTAACAAGAAAATTATAAAAGTTTACCATTTTTTTTTCTCCGGTATTTTTTAAAATTTTACAAAATATAAAAGTAAATACGCTTTAGATTTGTTAATTTGTTTCAAACATCAAAAATGCAACAATTATTATACTTATAGGATAAAAAAATATTGAAATTTAGGATTTTTTAATAATTAAATATATCATCACGGTACATTACTCATTGCTGGGTGTGACAAACTGTTTTTTTTTCGTAGGTTTCAATGATGATATTTTTTAAATATGATAAGCGCTTATTAACCGTCTCACGGTCTCTCAAAGCTGTCGCAAAGAGAGCACCACAGAAAATAATTTTCAAGTTTATTCTAATCGGATCAGAACCATAATTCGAATCGAAATACCTCAAAGCAATCATGACAAATGTGTGTCAGTACTACAATTCGCTCCAGTGGTATTATGGACTAATTTATTTTTTGCAACACCATCTTTTAAACTAAAATGTGTCAGAAAAGTGTGAAATAAAAAAATAACTGTAAAATAAAAAATAACTATGAAATAAAAAAAAATCACCAGTGTCACTAATACTCTCATTTTTACTCATTTTCTATCTTTTTGAAGAACTAAATAATAGCAAAAAATTAAAAAAAAAAATGTTGTTAATAATCCTAACTTCTTCTCCATATCCCTGTTACCCATAATTGCTTGTGGGATTTCCTTTTCTTCAGGTTAAGTTTGTGTTGAAATAGTAGCGCTAGTGACGTCTGTTGTCACAATGTGATTTCAGACCATGTTTCTCTACTTGCTAAGTTCATTGTTGTATTCAAGGTTGTAGTTTAAAAAGTTGTAAGTATTAATTGTATTATCGAGTAAATAAAGTGTAAATAGTGAATACAGCGAACAGTGAATACATTGAAGTATCTCGACATTTTCATTAAAATGACATTTTTCTTTTAAAATTTATTTTTAAATTTGTTTAACTGAAGATTGTGGTGTTGCAAAACAAATTATGTATATAACTCGTGACTAAACGGAGCTTCTTTTTATTTGTGAGCTTTAAAGCACTCGCTACCGCTCGTACTTTAAACGGCCCACTCATGTAAAAGCACTGTTTAGACACTTGTTATATAATAGTTATTTATGCAACAAGTGTGTAAAGTAGTACTTTTTTGGTCGAGTGCGATGTGCGGAAATTGTAGCACAAGACAAAAAAACACTATTTTACACGTTTTGCATACAAAAATTTTCCTATAACCGAAATGTTAGTGATGTTTCTCATAATACAGAGTGTACAGCTATCCAGCTTCTTCAAACGCTGTTAGTGCTCTTTCTCATAATGCTGTACAAAATGTAACTTAATCACTTGGAAGAATCTCAGACAGAAGTGGATTAGTCTTCTGTAATTGTACATTTAATATTAATATTAACAATTGAGTTAGGTTAGAATACAGGTCAAAAAATAATGATATTCTTAAAAATTAGATTAGTACCCAATCTGTTAAAAAAATTATTACATTTCTTTCATTTACAATGTATATTCATATTTCTTTATAAATTTTATTACTTTCATTATTATATACTACCTAATTATCTACTTCACAGGTAAATGAATCGAATTTTAATGTTGCCTAGCAACGCCTATCTACTTTTCAAGCACTAGTGTATAAAAGTACTTTTCCTACAACCGTGCGTGAAAAGTACTTTTCACGCACTCATTACAGTGTGTAAAGTGTCACTTTTCAAGCACTAGGGCGTGAAAAGTACTTTTCACGCACTGGTGTTTGAAAAGTAAATAAGCGTTGCTAGGCAACATTAAAATTCAGTTAATTTACCTGTCAAGTATATAATTCGGTAGTAAATAATAATGAAAGTAATAAAATTTATTAAGAAATATGAATATACACTGTAAATGAATCAAATCTAATTTTTTTAACATATTGAGTACTAATCTAATTTTTATAAACATTAACAATTTTTTGACATGTATTCTGATATAACCTAATTTTTAATATTAATATTAAATGTACAATTTGAACATTATAAAAGACTAATCATCGTCTGTCTGAGATTATTCTGTATGTGTTTAAGTTACATTTTGTACAGTGTTATGAAAAAGAGTACTAACAGTGTTTGAAGCTGCTGGATGCCTGTACACTCAGTATTATGAGAAACATCAATGCCATTTCGGTTTGCAGGAAAAATGTTGTATGCAACACGTGTGTAAAATAGTATTTTTTGTCTCGTGCTATAATTATGCATAACATCGCACTCAACCAAAAAAGTACTACTTTACACACTTGTTACATAAATAACTATTTCGTACTCACGCACTGAAATTTGTTGTTTCGCATCGCCTAAGCAACATCCGAAACGTCAATTTTCCAGGTCTCCAACAGATAAGCGACCGGGAAATTTTTAACGCATTACTTAAAGAAATATATTTATAATAAAAAAAGTATAATTTGTCATTCTTTTGCTTAATAATAATAAAAGAAAATGGTGGAATATAGAATATTTAATATTAAAATAATGAAGTTAATTTAACAAGTTTATTATGTTTAAATTTGCTATATACTATCAATGAAATACTTGGTAAGTAATAAATAGTTATTTAGATACCATGATTAACACTGCATTACTTAAAAAAAAAACATTAGTGCGTGAAAAGTACTATTACTTATGATCGGTTGCATGAACGTTTTTTAAGCGTTCCTTAAATTGACAATTAAATGAATTATTATGCACTTACAACATTAGGATTGGTGAAGTAGACAGCATCCAGCCACTCGAGAAGAGCACTAAGACAGCTCGACAAAACCCTCTTCGTGAGTTCAACTGAGCTGGCATCGACTAAATGTGACACCAGGGCCCACATCGGATAGGCACTGGCTTCCAATTCTGCACTAAACGCTGCATAGTATGTATTTGGTTCGAACTCTACATGCTGGTTCAATTCTCTTTGATTTACATTCATCCCTAGAAAAAACGATTAACAAACTTGTTTTAAAAAATCAATTATGTTTTTATAACTCGTTTTGTATTCCAAGGGTGATTTTGAATAGGACAGTGACTAAGCATAAAATGTAAGGATTTATTGATATTTACCTTGAAACATGGAAAGAAAAGCAAACCACATTTCTAGTAATGAATCATCGCTCATAAATTTGACTGCTACGGGCCTGTGAGATAAAACATTGTTTAAGTCCGAAACTAAGGGCCAATAACAATGATCCTTCATTACTCTTTCGGCACAATTCACTACATAATGGAAATTTTTATCCTGATCTGTAACAAATTGTAAAAATTAATAAATTCATTTGAGCGTATAATTTGAAGGTATCATACCATGTAATGTATTTTGAAGAAGTATTTTGCTCATCATGTATTTCAAACTGATAACCATAACATGAAGAAGGTTTAAATTTTCGGCCATTCGTAGAGCGAGACTTTCGTTCGAAAATAATTGAACACTAACATGAACTACGCGATTACTTAAAGTATCTGGATCTGCGGACTGCTCCAACATCATAGATATTCTACTGTAGTGCAAAACGAATGCTTGCGTTAATGCTTCCTGCAAGAAAATAGAACATTTTTTAATAATTTTTCAGTATCGTAAAATTGAAATATTAAGGCAAACCGCTTTTATAGGGAAAATAAGAAAATCCGATTATTTGTAAAAATATGCACATTTTAAAGTTATTTTTATTTGTCATTTGATATACATACATTTGAAATTAAATTCCGAAAATTAAGTTAATTAACACATGTTTAGAACTTAATCAATTTTCGTTCTGAGTGAAAATACGGAATTAATCAGAGAGTATTTTCGAATCATGATTAATAATTTGACAGCTTTTTAAATTAAACTAAAATTAATTTGACATTTTCTTAAACCTCCCAGTAATTAGTTTGACAGTTTTTTAAGTCACTAGAAATTAATTTAAAGTTTTTTTTCTCCAAGAAATTAGTTTGAAAGCATTCTAAAACAAGATTAGTTGGAAGCTTTTAAAAAGTGGAAGGAAAGAATGACAAAGAGTATTATTGTTGAAAAAACTACTTTGAACATTATTTAAAATATAAGGAACCATGTGTCTTATTCTCAATAATTGTAGGGTGACCCTTGTAAACTACAAAAGCGCGCTTTCTTAATAGCGATATTATTGTAAAAGTGTGGTTTTAAAGTATGGAATATTAAAAAAACTGCGAACTCGATCGATTTTTTAAAAAGGCTAAAACACGTCGATTTGAGTTATTAAAAATATACATTAATATGTGCGATTCACCTTCCGACTTTCATTTGTTTTTGTTATGATGTCATCACAAAAAAATGGCAATATAGATTTTTAGAAGCGGAATCCGATAGTGATTTTTCTTCCCTTTATGATCATGTAAATAAATCTTAGGGTTGCATAAAAAATATTCTGAGAAAAATCGAACTGAAAATTTAATAATAATGAATGATCAAGATACCCAGATTTCATTTTTCAGTTAGAATTTTTCGTTGATAAATTTTTTAAATCTTTAAACATTATTTTGGTATTATGGAACTTATACATTAACATTGAGATACAAGTTTCATAAGACATGATTTTAGCGCACGTGTCATTCTTAGAAACGAGCGGCTTGCCGCGAATTTTCTAAGGGGACAAGTGCACTGAAATGTCTTACGAAACGTATATTTTATACTATTTTTTCTATTTTGGTCATTTTTTCAATGTACGTTATTTCATGTCCAGGAATTTCAATTTCGGTTGTTTCATAAAGTACATATTAAAGAACCAAAATAGAAAAAATATGATAAAGGAAAAATTCTAAATTAAAAAATGAAACCTAGGTATCTTGATAATTCATTATTATTAAATTATCAGCTCGATTTCTCTCAGAATTTTTGTTATGCAACCTTATGATTTATTTGCATGATCATACAGGGAAGAAAAATCACTATCGGATTCCGCTACTATACTATACTATATTGCAATTTATTTATTTTTTAAAAACAAATGAAAGTTGGATCGTGAATCATACGTATTAATGTGTATTTAAAGAAAATAAAATCGACGTGTTTTAGCGTTTTAAAAAAAACCGTTGAGTTCGCTGTTATTTTAATATTCCACACTTTAATCCCACAATGTATTTTCTTTAAAAATATATTCCATTTAAAATTAATAAATTTCTGCTGTATTTGTATTAACAAAATATGTGTGACGTCATGGCGAAATTAGCGGATTTATTTTTTTGTAGTCGCGACTGAAGCTATCGAGGATGGCGCTCCGATCCTCCGATTGTTTTTTGTATCATGACGGATAATAAACAGATATTCGATGCAACTTAGGGGTCTCGGGTTCGAATCCCGCTAAGCCATGGTTGTTTATTTTATGTCAAACCAACTCTGTAATTGGGATTTAGGTAATCCTGCTGAGGGTTTTTCTTATATCTTAATTTCTTTTATTTATAATTTTAATCATTAAACTATGTAAAAACTTCATTTCACGCTTAAAACACCACGCCAGAAAGGCAGCAATGATTGTGTACTTTAATATGTACTCGCGAAGTGGCTCAAAAATACACCACCAACTACCAGATGTCTCATTCTTTATTAATTTGTGAACAAACAGCTGACATCATGACATCACCTCCAAATAAATAATTTAAAATTTATTTTTCTAGTGTAATAATAACTTTCAATCTTATTTTTTTCGTGTTTTTTAGGAATATAAAAAATTAAAAATTAGGTAACGCCTTCTTATTATCAAGTTTTTGTCTATTAGAGGTGGATTATTTACAACTAAAAGTGATCTAGTTTTTAAAATTAAAAACTGAAAAACCTCACTAACCTTATAATCGGGGTCTGGTAACATATTGAGTAACAAACACACAACTTTTTGAGGAAACTCAAATTTAACAGTCCAAAACACTAATTCTTCGAGGAAAGTACGGTGTATGAGTTGTTCTTGAAGGGACGGACAATCTTTGTATTCATCTGGGGGCTCGGGATTTGGTAAACTTTTCACGGCTTCTTCGTATATTCGTTTACTATCGGACATGTAATTTATATATTCGGATTCAGCATCTGTTGGGACGGCGGTTAACAAACGGTACATCTGAAAAAATAAAAACAATTAGGTTAGATTCAGAAATATATAGTTTACATTTCAAGATTATAATATTACACGAATTATTGTAGTTAACACATGAAAAATATATTTGTTTTACATATTTTTTTGGTATACTAATTCCACTTGTCTAATTTGCATTGAAATCCAATGATAATATAAATACGTAATATTACTTTATAATATACAGGTGTCTCAAAAGTGTTATTAAGTTATTGATAAAAAACAAATATTAAAATTTATTAAAAACGATTATTAGAAAAAAATTCTAAATAAAATAAATATATCAAGGCATATTACTCATTTCTGGGTGTGCTAACTTGCTTTATACACATTTTGTCCAGCATTGATATACGCTCGTTATTTTGTCCACCATTAACTTTTTTTTTGTTTTTTAAAGAAACAAAATAATGTTTTAGGAAATTAGTTGGTATAACTGCCTATTTTTAAGAGTTTCACTAGTTTCAAGTTTCTTCATTGCTAATTTCCTAATTTAGTTCTCAAAATTATTGTATAAAGTTTTGAGTATTTAATTAAATGTAATATTTTTATATGAACGTCCTTGTAGTTAATGGCATATTTAAAACGAAAAAATGTTTGAATGCGACTTATTTGAAAAATATTAATTAGAATGAGGAAAATAAATTTAAAAATAACCAAATTATTATCTTTAATAATATTAATTTATTCTTGGTGTTTAAAACAAAGGACCTTAGATGAGTGAAAGCTTGGAAAGCTAAAAAAAAATCTTTTCAATGGTTCAACTTTTCAATATGGCGTTCATATAAAAATTAAAACTTATTACTCGAAATTCAAGAGTGATAAAAAAACTGGGCATCGCCTTTCGAAAGAATATAAAAAAGTGCCCTAAAGAGGTGCAAGTCAAAATGCAGTATTATTTTACATTTGGAAGTTATTCGCAAAAATAGAAAACTGTAATATTTACATTTTCGGCTATATCTAATACCTATTCATTTTTTCATCAATAAAGATAACCAATAAAATGGTCTTCTAATGGGGAAACATTGGGCTAAGTTATCAGAATTATTAGAGTTAAGGCTGATTATACAAATATAATTAGAGTACACGGTTTTTTTTCGTCGAATAGAGTGTCCAGCATTGACGTCAAAGACATCCGGTCACTTTAAAATATTTCCCGTCCATGGTGTGGAAGTGTGATCTGTCATTTCCCACCGTGAGGTTGTCACTGCAGTTAGGAATGGCGTATTTCCCAGTCGACATATTACTATAGATTATAAATAAAATATCTTTTCTTATATTATTCGTTTTTAATAGTTTAAACAACGTCAATATTTGATTTTTGAACAAAGGACAATCAGCAAATTTTTCATATATAATATAAGTGGTAAATTTTTGCTGGAAAAATTGTCAGATTGTTACGAGAGCCGGTTGCCAAGCAATTTATTGAGTGGCATTGACAAAAAAATTACGAGTTGTCAAACGAGTGATTTTTGATCAATGTCACGAGATAAATTGGCAAAGGGCTCGAGTAAAGCAATCGGAAAATTTTTCCAGGATAAAATTTAACCACGAATGGTATTTGGATGACTATTTCCAAAATAAAAAATCAGGTAATCATTTATTTTTTTTATTATTTTCTTGACAAAATCTTGTAATTTTTATTGTGTTTAGAGATATTATGTTTCAGTTTGCTTTTTCAACGTTTTAAATAGATTCCTGTCCGAGTCTACTCGTTTTCAATAAAAACTGATCACTGAAATTATACAGACTTTGACAGGTATGTAAACAATATATTTCTAAAACTTCAAAAATTTTTCGCTTATCAAAACTCACTTACTTGTAAAAATACATCTTATTGGCTTAAAGGGAGCGAAAAAATGTTTGTGTCAGTGTTTTGTCGAAGTGAAACTTGGTAACTAGGTAGAATCCTGAATTTGGATTGGTTTATATATTTATGAGTGAAATAGTCATATATAATATCATAAGTGGTAAATTTTTGTCGAAAAAATTTTCAGATTGTTACGAGAGCTGGTTGCCTAGCAATTTATTGAGTGACATTGACAAAAAATTCACGAGTTGTCAAACGAGTGATTTTTGATCAATGTCACGAGATAAATTGGCAACGGGCTCGAGTAAAGCAATAGGAAAATTTTTCTAGGATAAAATTTAACCACGAATTTTATTCGGATGACTATTTCCAAAATAGAAACCAGGTAATCATTTATATAATTTTTTTTTTTAACAAAAATCTTATAATTTTTATTGTTTAGAGGTATTATGTTTCAGTTTGTTTTCCAACGTTTTAAATAGATTCCTGTCCGAATCGACTCGTTTTTAATAAAAACTGATAACAATGAAAATATACAGACTTTGACAGGTATGTAAACAATATGTTTCTAAAACGTCAAAATATTTTCGCTTATCAAAACTCACTTGTAAAAATACGACATCTTATTGGCTTAAAGGGTGCAAAAATTTTTTGTGTCAGTGTTTTGTCGAAGTGAAACTTGGTAACTAAGTAGAATCCTGAATTTGGATTGGTTTATATATTTATGAGTGAAATAGTCATTTTAAAACTTCTCGGGCGACACTTTTGAAACACTCTGTATAATATTTTTGGTGTCACGATTTGAATAACAAGTTAAATTAATCCGCCTATCATTTAAATGTATATTAAATACACAAATTAATTGGTATTCATAAAAAATAATGTCTATAAAATACAAATTTTATATAAACAAAATGCTAAACAGAATGATTAGTCATCTACTAAACGTATTCCAACATACGGATCCTCATATTAAAATTCAGAATTAATAGAAAATAATTGCTGTAATATTCTATCATTTACATGATGTGCTTGAATAATTCTAGATGTATTTCAAGTTCATATTCTTTATAAGGTTGCGGATAGATTATTTTGATTTGCGGTTTATTTCTTTCAATATATTGATTCAATTCGAGACGAGGAAGTATTGAGTGCAAGGACGAATATTTCTCTCGAACGTGCGAGTTCCTACTCGAATTTCCAGGAATCGAGAAAAGGAGATAAATGACTCACAACATTTTAAATAATTATGATGCTTTCTATAAAATAAAAGGTTATAAAATTTTATGCAAAATTGCCTATAACAGATGTAAAGTGTAAACAGAAACATAAAAGTAATAATTTAAATTTAAATTATCTCTAGTCAGGGACAAATTAACAACATAAATTTTAAATTTTATAAAAAGCTATTTAATATAACAAGGAAGTTTCTTATTCAGGTGCTGGCAGCTATTCCGATTTCGAAGATTAAAAATAGTACATCCTACTATTGTATGAAAATAGTTTCAAATCGGAAAGAGACAATTTTTGCTAAATAACGTCTACAGATGACAGATATGTCTATCGGTTTTATAAATAAAGTTGAACTCAGATAGACCTCTTACTAGTTTTAACTGATTTTTTTTACATAAAATAATATATTCTCATAAAATATTTTATTGCTGTCCTTAACAAATGATATTTCAATATAAACCAGGTCAGTGTAATAATATTCAACTGATAAACATTACTAAATAACATCATTACAAAATAGTTTTGCAAAATATAAATATATAATTTGCTCCCACGAAACCAAATATTTTCATAAATTTTTTCACTCCCGATATCGTAAGTAGGCTATGACGTTGTTTGCAGGGACGTATGTTCATTTTATTGTCAAGGTATCGGTTTCTATTGACGACGGGACGTAAGTAAATATCTTACATCCCTAATAAGAAGCTGCTTTATGTCCCTATTTTGTGAAATACTAACAATTAGAAATTTTAAACGTGTGAAATATTTGGTGATTATAATGGGCTACTTGCGTGCCATTTTTTTATTTATTATTTTAGAAGAGACAACAAAAATTTGCTACCCATATTTTTTCTTTTGGCAAAATTTTCATTAATTGGCCAGCACATAACCTCTCGCCAGATATTTTACCTGGTTGTACGCATAAAACGAAAAATATTTTTAAATACAAATACATATATTCATGTCTCACTACAAAATAATTATTTTAATATAAATTATGTACAATACATACATTTTCTTTATATTAAATATCCTGAATTTTTTTTTCTACTTTCCTTTTCTTTTTCTTTTATTCGTCATTGTTTCGCAAATTCCTTTTATATTCTTTTTAGGTATATTCTTATGCGTTGTTGACTTTTTATTTATTTTCATAATCTTCATAATGATGTACAAATATTTTTGACAGTGGCATACAAATATTTTTGACAGTGACATTTATGTGTGAATTACAAACATTTGAATTTCTTGCCTTGAAGTAGTGTGATCTAAGAATTTTTACATCAAATTATTTTATATGCATTTCTTTATCTCTAAATCTATAGTAGATAATAATAATGAATTTATATTTATCGAATAAAGAATTTAACGTTCTTTAATATAAGTATTTACATAAATTTTCGATAAATAATATTTAGATGATTTTTTTTCGTGTAACTACTACTTCCGGTTGTCCAATTGTTACCAAAACTGACTCGACTCTTCCCATTATTGTTAGATTGAGGAATCCGTAGTTAAAAATGTCTTAAGTCTTATAGTATTTGAGAAATCGTGGATCCAACATCCACACACACACACATACGGACATCATCGTAAAAATGTTATAATCGGATTCTAGGGACCTTAAAACGTGCATCTTCACTAAAATCTGGATATGCGATTTTTAGCATGAATCCAATACCTCTCTTAGCGAGAGGTAAAAATTAATGAAATTTTAATATTTAAATTACCGCCATGTATGACGTAGAATTACGCCGAACCAATGAATGGCCGTAAAGCAATAACATCGGTACGTTCAACAGCAACGGCATGTGCGGGTAATTTAAACATGACAGATCAGCTGTTTGACATTTGAATATTAGTTTGGAGGTTAATATTTTCGTTTGTCATTTTAATCTTGTACGAGTATAAGCCAAGTTAAAATCCTGCTTAACAAATCGAAATACGTAATAAAAGTAACAGAAACCACGCAAATTGTAAATAATAAAGAAGAGAGACAGTGATAGAAAAATGAACTAATGTCAAAATCAAATTAAAACTCGCACTTGCTCGCCATCTACAGGTTACATTCTTAAATATGCATCCCTTTCTCCAGTTCAAAATAATGACGTCAAAGAAAATCTTCTTTCTTAATTTATTAAAAAACAAATATTTCTTTTTAAATAAAATTTATATTTTTACATACGTTTTCAACTTTACTTTCGGTATTTAGTGATAGATATCAGATTTTCAGTACTACGCAAGTAGCCTATTTATGATTTTGAATTGAAGTTCTTCAATAGACCTTTCTAATTTAAAGAGATAGAAGATATGCGCAATGGGGATCTGCGCATAGTAAGAACAACTGAGATTCATGGCGTTTGTTTCTAAAAAATTCAGACGTAAAATGCGAGAAAAGTCTTAAGACAACTTTAAAAAACTTCTCGAAAGAATTTACAATAGCTTTTATTGAAGCTAAAATGTCTAACGATGCAAATTTTCATCGAGAATACAGATATTAAATGACTCCAATATTTTTGACGTTTTGTTTGACCGCCCAACTGGCAGTTGTTGACGCCATTTTACTTTCTATGCAGCGATAGAAAGAGATAGCCGTTAAATTGAAAAGGTCTATAGGGCGCGAGCAGACACGTGATTCGAGTCCTCGACGTGCTTGGAATCAGCTGATTTGTGTGCGCTTGTCATATTGACAAGAACAATGTCACTTTGACAAGACCAATGTTGTAAGTCATTTTAATTTAGAACTTTTGATAAGTTATTATTTTTAATGTCCTGTGTTTTACTGCCTGGAAATTGTACAATAATAATATATTAACAGTTCAAAATAAAAATAAGTCAAAACATTAGTTTTGTAAAAGTGACATTGTTATTGTCAAAATGACATGCGCATACAAATTAGCTGATTCCAAGCACGTCAAGGACGTCCGAGTCACGTGTCTGCTCGCGGCCTATTGTCCTCATTTCATAAATATTTCCATTTGATTTAAAGGTTACCATTGAATTGTCAAATGTGTTTTCTCCCAAAATTTATTAAATGAATTTGATTTATTATCCAACTGTGAAATGCGAGGAATATTTTTATGTTGGTAATTCAAAGGGTTTGAATAATTTCAAATGACATGGATTTACAAACATAACCTGGAAAATCAGCAAATATATTTTATAGATATTGCATTGCAAGTTCAAATATAATTACTTATATGTATTTAGCTTAAAATATGTTCATATAAGTTACAATTAACAAATTAGTAATAAAAACTGTAAAAAATTTATTAATTCTTCTGTTGAAAATGCTTATTTGACATTTCACCAGAATAATACCAACATATAACCATAAACGTCCCTATTTTTTACCAGTCTAAACCGGTAAAAAAGTGTTACTGAATGATTTAGAAGAGTATTGTAAAACTACTTATATCGGATGGAGGCATAAAACCACTTGTAGTATAAATAATGGGCTACGATAAAAACTTGCTACCCATTTTTTCTTTTGACAAAATTTTCATTAATGGGTCAGAAAAAAATTAATGAAATTTGATTATTTAAATTATCGCCATGTATGACGTAGAATTACGCCAAACCAATGAATGGCCGTAAAGCCATAGCATCGGTACGCCTCATAGCAACGGCATGTGCGTGTAATTTAAACATGACAGATCACCTGTTTGACATTGTAACAATAGTTTGGAGGTTAGTATTTTAATTTGTCAAAATCCTGCTTAACAAATCGAAATACGTAATAAAAGTAACAGAAACCACACAAATTGCAAATAATAAATAAAAATCAAATTAAAACTCGCCCTCGCACGCCATCTGCAGGTTACATTTAAATATGCTTCTCTTTCTACGGTTCAAAATAATGACGTCACAGAAAATGTTCTTTCTTAATTTACTAAAAACATACATTTTTTTTAAATAAAATTTATATTTTTACACACGTTTTCAACATAACATTAGGTATATAGTGGTAAATATCGGATTTTCAGTACCACGTAAGTAGCCCATTATTACAACAATTTACTTAGAGTCAACATGTTAGAAATGTTAAATATTTGCCTTTTAAACATATATTTGTTTTATACGAGGTAATATGCATTTCAATTCTATGGAAATTGATGTTTTCATCCAAGAATAGCATGCAAAACAAATTACAAAATAAGTGGATAATTTTCCTTCCCTTATATTCCTACCCCGTAGCAAGGTTCATGACTATGCAAACACATTAGACGTTATATTCGGCATGGTAACATCATTGATTACTACGCAGTTCAAAATATTTGCCATTCGTGATTTCATTTCCAAATAAAGCAAATTAAAAACCTGTTTATAACCAGCAGACGAAAAAGAAAGTTATGCTAAGTATTTAATATCGAAATTAGAAAATTCTGCACTATCGTAAAGTAAAATACAACAAAATAGTTATTCAGGTGGCCTGCTAAATTATTGATCATGATGAAATCGGCAGATTTGAATTTAGAATAAGTTATTTTTGATCTAATTAACAGAACTGGATATACGAATCAATGAATAAATATGAAATGAACGTTGTAAATTGTAAAATATCCAGACACGCAAAGATAAAGTTTGTTTTATATAAATATTTCAGTATTTAATATTCAATAGTGAAATTGTATGTTTTTACTAAGATAATATTATTATTATAATTACAAATGATATCTTAATACTAGAAAAACCGGAATTAAATTACTAGTACTTGAATTTAGATAAATATGTTACTGATAAACTATCAATATCTAATAAAAAACTAATCAAACATTTATCATATCATGGTATGTTGTATACATAATATATGTATATGTACTGCTTCCAAAGAAATGGTTTGCATAATGAATAAATTTTATATCTAGACTGTTTCAATTGATTATTTAGTGAATATTTAGGTAAGATATTAATAAAACATAAGTACCTGTGGATTGGTGAGAGCAGAGGTCATGACATGTCGCATCAAAGCCCCCATGTTGTTGAAATCCAGAAGCATTGTTATGAACGAATCTGCGTCCTGTATTGCACCTTTATATGCGTCTGGTGTACCCGTTTTACTACAAAGAAAGGAACACATTAATTATACAAAGTTTTCAGTAAATAAGCACGAATTAGGGTCTCCATAACACGTTTTTACTATTTTTACGATGTGTGTGTGTGTGTGTGTGTGTGTGTGTGTGTGTGCGCGCGCGCGCGCGTGCATGTGTGTGTGCGTGTGTGTGTATATGTGTGTGTGCGCGCGCGCGTATGTGTGTGTGCATATGTGCGTGCGTGCGCGTGTGTGACGATTTTTTCGTCCACGATAACTCTTATAACAAATTTCCAAATATTTCTATTTTTCGTATTTAAGCTTTCTGCATTCATATAAAAAGTTGATTAGATTTTGGATAAAATTGGATAACCGGACGTGACTTTACGAAGCCCAAACCAGTTTTGAATAAAAACTATATTAAAATATAATCCAAAACTTTTCAATTTTAGTATTTAAGACTTTTATATGAAAGGGAGCAACATATTAGATTTTGGCTAAAATTGATAAACAGGAAGTGATACTTTATTTGAAGCTCTGAACAGATTTTTGTGAAAAATAAATTGATACAATCCTAAATTTTTCAAATTTGGTATTTAAGACTTTTATATTAATGAGAATGACATACTAGATGTTTTCTAAAATTGATAAACCGGAAGTACTACTTTACAGGAAGCTATAAAACAGATTTTCTTGAAAAAATATATTAAAACATGATTCAAAACTTCTCAAATTTGGTATTTAAAATTTGTGTATAATTTGAAACAACATTAAATTTTGACTATACTTATATGATAAACCGGAAGTGGTACTTAATTTGGAGGAAAAATCCAAAATTTGGCATTACAGACTTTTCTATTAATTGGAACAACAAAAGTAGATTTTGTTTACAAACGATCAACCGGAAGTGATATTTTATTTAAAGCTCATTGCTATTTCAAACATGGAATTGACGGGAGGTCATGTGTTGGCCACATCAGATTTTTTATATATTAATGTAGAGATAAAAATATTAGACCCACATTTTTTTATTTTGCATCAAAATTTATAGAACGGGAGAAAAATGCACAGAATTTTATAATTTGCCATGACGTCATCCCATGACATCACAACCCCAGCAAGACCTTAGTCTGCCCCAGCAATAGAGAAAGCTTGTTGGACCATGAGATAGAAACAGTTGTGTCAAGTGAATTTAGCTACAAAAATGTAGGGCGGGAAAATTAAACGTAACCCACACATAACGTGCATTGACTTGCATCCACCTTAACTGGGCGGTTACTGATTCGGCACGTGTGTTATTTTTATTTGTATGTATTTTTAATTAAACACGTAAGTTTAACCAGTTTTTTTGTTACACACGTGTATTTAACCTCTGAACGTCAACAACAATAATTCGCGGTAAAAGCCAGGCATGCGCACAAATACCTTCAAATGAAATAAATTTATTTATAAATCCTATACATATAATTTATCATTATTTTTATTTTATATTGCTATACTTTATACTAAAATTTATATGCAATACTTATTTCTTCAAAAGCCGTTGACTTGGAAAATCCTATTATAACATTTTTGATTAGAGTATAAAATAAGAATTTCACAATATTACAATAAAATTGAAATTGATAAATTTGTTTTTATATGGATTCAAATATAATTTGCAGTCTTTAGAAAACCTGTACTTATTAAAACGTCAATGAAACAGGCATGTTTTCCCGTTTCCTATAAAAACTAATTAATTTTTAAAATGTAATTATGAAAAAATCAATTTCATTTAAACAAAGCAGTACGTAGATATGTCGAAATTTTTAAAATATCAACCCAAAATAAATTAACTTAAATAACGATTAAAATCTCTGGACCATGAAAAATATAAATCCTTACAAATGAAATTACATTTCAGTTTTTTGTTCAATGTAATAAAAAGCGAGTTAGTAAATTGTTTAATACAATAAAAAGCCGGATTGTAAATTGATCAATTTTCATTTAACATTTGGACAAAAGTTAACTCGTTTCAATATATTTCTGTAATTAAATACGTAAGCATACATTACAAAATATTTTATACAATTGGCAGGTGTACAGATATCTATACGCTGTACCTAAATTGTTTTTTAAAGAATTTTTACTTTGTCAACAAAAATATTTTAGTCCAATCAAAAAGAAATTACAGAAATACGACGTAGAAGTCTATTTTAATAGCAAAAGTAACAAGACAGAAATAAATGCCATTTATAAAATAATATAAGCTTGAATCCAAAATCTGCACATCTGCAAGTATGCTCATCAGTTATAAATAAACAATAAAACATACGAAAAACGAGACTTAGGTTTTCGTAGAAATATGACAGAATATGAATAGTAAATACTTTATTGTATAAAAGAAGAATGATAATTACCTGTTTTCCCTGAGATGCTGAATAAGTCTTAAAATGATTCTTGGCATCATGGATTCGGCGACACACATGAGATCCAGCGGGGCGGCTGATTTATTTACGGTTTTGTTTGGCCCGTGTCGATCACAAAATCTGGGAATCAGACAATAAAACCATTAAATAACTGACATAAAAACAAACTTTTTATCGTTGAAATTGGTTTTCCCAAAGATTTTCAAGCGTCAATAGAGAAAATTGGTTACAAAGAAAATTTTAACTAAGAAATATCAACATTTTTCATTCCCTACCATACATTTTATAAAATATATTTCCTAAGGCCCAGTATTTTCATCTCTGGTTAAACTGTCTGTCAACATAACCATCAGTTAAAATGAAAAATATCGTATGGAAAAATTCAGACATGTTTTTTTTACCACTTCTGCTATATTTTTGCTTGAATTGACAAAATTTAACCAGAGATGAAATTACTGTCGATAATAGAAAAATTTAAAATCAAGGGGATCTAAACGCCATTTTTGTTTTCAAGCTATTCAACAAAGAGTGTTTTGAACGAAGCCATAACGATAACATTCTTTTCTTATTAATATTCTTATTCATTTATTTTAAATACATGCTAAACTTTTCTTGCTACCATTCGACTTTATTAATGAAAATATTTTAGTTAGTAATGGGCTACTTGCGTACCATTTTTTTATTTAATATTTTTGAAGAGACGATAAAAACTTGTTACCTATATTTTTTCTTTTAACAAAATTTTCATTACTTGTCCAGAAAAAAAATTAATGAAATTTGAATATTTAAATTACCGCCATGTATGACGTAGAAATGGAGACTTATAGCGTTTTCAGCTTACACAGTGCAAGTGCGCACTGAGTGCAACATATCACGTGACCACACTGATAGCGTTTTCAGCTTACAAGTCTAGTTCGCACTTTTTTGCATTGAGCGTTTTCAGCTTGTCATTGAGTGCAGAATTTAGTCAGCTGATGCGTTTTCAGCTTAAGAAAAAGTTGCACCGTGCACTTTTGTGCACTGACTCCCTAGGCAAGTGCAATAGTGTCAGTGCAAATATGGCGCCTAAACAAAATCGTTTTCAGCTTAAACTGCACTGCCACCGAATGAGGGCAGAACTCGTTCAGTGGTCACGTGATATGTTGCACTCAGTGCGCACTTGCACTGTGTAAGCTGAAAACGCTATGAACGAGTTCTGCCCTCATTCGCCATATTTGCACTGACATTACTGCACTTGCCTAGGGAGTCAGTGCACAAAAGTCGCACTGAGCCAGTGCACGGTGCAATTTTTTCTTAAGCTGAAAACGCATCAGCTGACTAATTTTTGCACTCAATGACAAGCTGAAAACGCTTAGTGCAAAAAAAGTGCGCACTTTTTTACACTGAGCGTTTTCAGCTTGTCATTGGGTGCAAAATTTAGTCAGCTGATACGTTTTCAGCTTAAGAAAAAGTTGCACCGTGTACTGGCTCAGTGCGACTTTTGTGCACTGACTCCCTAGGCAAGTGCAATAGTGTCAGTGTAAATATGGCGGCTAAACAAAATCGTTTTCAGCTTAAACTACACTGCCACCGAATGAGGGCAGAACTCGTTCAGTGTGCTCACGTGATATGTTGCACTCAGTGTGCACTTGCACTGTGTAAGCTGAAAACGCTATTATATAATTAAAACTTTTCGGGCGCCACCTAGTGAGTAAAAAAGTATTTAATAACTAGTCATGCAGTAAGCAAGATTTAGCTCTACAATTTGACATTTATCAACCATGTGATCCACCACGTGATCAGAACAATCGTTCTTTGAAAGGAAACGTAAACATGTCAGACTAAACACATTTTTATACAATTATTTAAGTATATGCTCTACTCAGTGCATACCTTTCAATTAATTCATGTTTATTTCCACTTTTCGTCAAACCCCGGCATTCTAACCATGTTTTCAACTGTAAGATGGAATGATTTCAATGTTTTTAAACACAAATCGTGCCCGCGGTACATCATCTTGTGTTAAACTCATTATTTATTTGTGAACTTAGTTTTTAGTGATATTTCATATTCCAAGGATCACTACACTTTAGTACAAGAGATAACAGGCACTACACAAAATAACATAACCAAACTTTGCTAACTGAATAACAAACAAATAATGGGATCAACGAGGCGAAGTGCTGAAGGGGACAGCATTTGATCGACTTGGCCATGGTATATAACCTCGCTCTTTCTAAAAATTTGTTGTTCTTTTCTAAATTGTGTGGAAGAAGGTCCGACGCCGGTGACGTCAAATTTATAAAAGTCACCATTAAGCCGAACCAATGAATAGCCGTAAAGCCATAGCCTCGATACGCCCCATAGCAACGGCATGTGGAAGAATTTAAACATGACAGATCAGCTTTTTTACGTTTGAACAATAGTTTGGAGGTTAATATTTTAGTTTGTCATTCTAATCTTGTACGAGTATAAGCTAAGTTAAAATCCTTCAAAATTCTGCTTAACAAATCGACATACGTAATAAAAGTAACAGAAACCACGCAAATTGCAAATAATAAACAAGGGAGACAGTGAGAGAAAAATTAACTAATGTCAAATTCAAATTAAAACTCGCACTCGCACGCCATCTACAGGTTACATACATCCACACAAATATGCATCCCTTTCTCCAGTTTAAAACAATGACGTCACAGGCAATGTTCTATCTTATGGGTCGATTCTGATAACATTTGTAAGTCTTACAGATCTGTAAATCTGTAAAAATCTGACAAAAAAGTATCTATTTTTGTTGAAAAAAAAAAATTATACATATATAAATCTGTAAGAATCGACCCATTAGTTTACTAAAAAAAACATAATTTTTTTAAATAAAATTTATATTTTTACATACGTTTTCAACATAACTTTAGGTATATACTAATATACCACGCAAGTAGCCTATTGTTCTTGATTATAAACACAATTTTTTGACTTTACATTTTAATCACGTTTGAAATTTAATTTTAACACTTTAAGTGCAATGTGGTGCCAATGTAATCTCACACTTTTTGACCGTTCTGGCCGCGTGAGACCTATGTGGACTCATAATGTAAAATTACATGTTCAGCTGCGTGGTGCCGCACTGGTCTTCAATATAGCATTGAAACTTATGTTAGAGGGTACAGTGCGGCCTGATGTGTAAGAAACCTTGTTTGGTTTGCTGAATTTGTGAGACCACTGTGACATCTCGCGGCTATAAATTCAAGCTTATACAGATAGTAATTTTATCAGTATATTTGTTCATATTTTGTGAAAAATTTATTTAATATAAAAAATACATTCAGTCAAATATGACTATTGGAGTTATGAACATGGTTCATACATACATGAAATGGTGAGATGTCACGTAGGTTTCACACGGCCGTATTGGGCAGTATGAACATGTTCAGACATGTAATGGTGAGGTGGCACGTTGGTCTCACACGGCCGTATTGGACAATTTTAAAAGCTGGAGGCCGAGAGAGACCAATGTGTCAGCACAAATTAATTTTGCTCTAATTAACGTAAAATTAATTAAGTTCATAATCTAATACCTTACAAATAATTCTTGTAGTATTAGCAACAATTTTCAGTGAAAAAATGGTGGTTTTTTTAATGGTGGCACTTAAACTGATAAAAAGTCTGAACTTAGTCATAGAACGCTTCCTATAAAAATCTTATTTTCTTGGCACTTAGATCAATTTGAACTTAAATGCTTAAATTAATGACATGCCAAATGCGAGGCCAAATATCAACTCATTTTTCGGATTTGACCAAAACTTGAAGCATAAACATAAAACAATTAAACGCCTCTACGCTATTAATTTTTTTAAAAAATAGTACCTACATTTGCCACAAATTGCTTTTTGTTTGTATTGTATGATTTTATGAAAATTACTCTCTCTTTAACGATGTAATCCAGTTTTAAGTACACTTATTATTTACATACAAATGTTAAGTTAAGAAAATAAACTTGTCTAATTTGCTGTAACTAAAAAAGAAAGAAAAAAAACTATATCTGCAGTCTCATAAGAAGAAAGCTTAACCCTGAGTAACTATATAACCAGTATTATTCGTAAATGTTTTATCATTTTGCCAATCTTTCCACTTTTGATGAAATGAAATATACTAGAAGTAAGAATGCAATATAGGAAATAGAGATGATTATAAATAGCTTTTAGAGCGATATATAGGCATGATTTATGTTCTACAAATAAATGGTTTTTGACAGCGTTCGAAGTTTACTCGCGGTCTTAAGAGGCCTCTAAACGTTCGATATTATTGCACAAAATATTGATGCTATTCCTATTCACATATATTTCCAAAAACTCTATTATATTATATGTGAAATAATTCAGTTTATTCCTTTCAATATTTACATTGATTTTTTTCTATTAGCAAGCTTTCAATGTCAAAACTTGTACTTTATTATTACCCAATAATACGCACAGTTACAGATATTAAATAAAAAATGCTAATTGGCCAGTAAAAATACACAACATAACCTAACCTTTTTATCGAGCGCATTTATTATTTTTACTGTGTATTTACAATTTTTACCGAGAAACTTTTATTTTTATCGGACATTTAATATTATATCATGCAAATAAAATAAAATAACGAGCACATTGATTTTTGTATCGAGAAAGTATACCGTGAAACCAATAGAAAAAAATCTGATGTGGCCAGCACATTACCTTCCGTCAGTTCTATATATTTTGTACAAATTTCATACGGAAAGTTCCTTGCTAAATTAAATATTCTATTTCTTGTACATTAGCTTCCGGCAGTTGCATGTATTTTATGCAAATTTCATACAGAAAATTATTATTTTGTGACGTTTTCTATATACAGTGTATTGTATCTGCAGAAAAAAAGATTTATTATTATTATTTCTTGTACATTACCTTAAAGCAGTTGTATGTATTTTATACAAATTCCATAGAGAAAGCAAAAGATCCTATATTTCCAGTAAAATTATAAAACAGACACACTATGTCAATTTCACTTGACACTGACATCTTTCAATCAGAATTTTCTTAATATAGTAGTTGTTTCCACAGGTATGGCTACTTTATGAAATTTAATTTCTTTATAATTTTTTAACTCAATATCCATTTAATATTAAGTATAAAATGCAGTCAAATCGTATAGAGAATAAAATATTCTTTAATATTTATAATAACATCAAATGTGAAAAAATTATATTTAACATAGTTTTTTCAAGAAAAACTGTTAAAATCTTCAAATGATGGTACTTCCGGTTGACCAATTGTAACCAAAATCTAATCAGCTCTTCCTATGGATGTAACGAAGAAGTATACGAAAAAATTATAATTTTTGTAACTGTAGTATTAGTTATCGCAGACGAAAATTTTGTTACACACACACATCCACACACACACACACACACATACAGACAGACATCATCGTAAAAATAGTAAATTCGTATTCTAGGGACTCTAAAACGTGCTTATTGAGTAAAAACTCATCATCGAATTTTTTGACCAAAGACAATACCTTCCTTACCTAAAGGTGACGGAAGGTAAAAGTGTGAATTTTGAAAAAATGTTTCAATAGTAAAGAACTTACTGCATTATTGTAAAATTGATTTACACACAGATGTATTAAAATTGTTTATTTACATCTTAGTTACCATGGCGAGCGGTAAAGTAGCATATGCGGGCGGTAAAGTTGACTATACTCTGTTTCTGAGCTACAGGCAAAAACTCGTTTTTCGCTCATTTTGAAAATGTATCATATCTTATTTATTATGATAATTAGAGAAAAATTGTTTTTACAAATTTTTTACCGTTTTTTAGGTAGAATAAAACGGCGTAATTAGATTTTTTGAAAACTTAATAATTCTTGAGATATAATACAAACTTATGATTTTTTAAATGGAAACCTATGTTGAAAATACGCTCGTCTTTTTGCTTAATTTATAAGCTTTGCAATAATATATAACAGGTCTACATTTTTTTGTTTTAAACATTAATAAAACACGAATTATTAATTTATTGGGGTGAAAATATTGGAAATTATTATAACAAATGAAAAAACCTCTTATAGATCATCATTTGCATATTTCTAATAGTATTTGTTTCAGTTTTACTCATTTTTTCAATTTATTTACTTCAAAGGTATATTACACCGTTTTTTACGGATTGTGTCAAAGCCAACTATAACGTAGATAAATAGTAATTTAACTAACCCGAAAATAACTAGTTAATAATAATTTTGAGAACACAATTAATACATATAGAATCAAAATAAACAAATGAAGATCTGAAATAAACTTTTTCATTTGTTTCTTAATAATTTCCAATATTTTCACCCCAATAAATTAATAATTCGTCTTTTATTAATATTTAAAACAAACGAATGTAGACTTGTTATATATCATTGAAAAGCTTATAAATTAAGCAAAAAGACGAGACTATTTTCAACATAGGTTCCCATTTAAAAAATCATAAATTTGTGTTATATCTCGAGAATTATGAAGTTTTCAAAAAATCTAATTACGCCATTTTATTATATCTAAAAAACAGTAAAAAAAATTGTAAAAACAATTTTTCTCTATCATAATAAATAAGATATGATACATTTTCAAAATGAGCGAAAAACGAGTTTTTGCCTGTAGCTAAGAAACAAAAGAAGATCGAAAATTCCTGTGGTGACTATTAAACTTTTCTGGAAAAGTTGACCCTGCAATGTGCAAACGGTTTTGATTTATCATTAATATTACCCGAGGTACCTTAAAAAACATCGAAAATGAGACACCTGTACAAACCTCAGGCCAAAAGAAGTTTACACCCTTAGACGAATTTCATCCGCAGGCGTAAATAACTATTCATTTTACTGACTGTTTAAGAACAGCATCAACATTATTGAACAATATAATTGCACAATAATATTGAACGTCTAAAGGCCGCTTTAGATTTGAGAGCCTCAATAAAAACAAGTTTATTACACCAATAAAATATTTAAGTATTTTGCATACCATATTTTCATTGCGAATAAAAATATATTAGTCAATAGTGCAATATTACTAATAAGTTATTAATAAATGAATAACCTCATATAAAAAAAAAATACACAAGCATGTTTATTTAATTGCTAGCTACGTACCTACTACTAAATATATCCTACTAATTAAATTCAAAATCGAATTAATATTCTAAGATTTAAAATATCTATGTTAAATTGATTCATCATTATCAAATAACAATCATTTTATCCATTAAAACTTAATTAAAGCAATAATTTTACTATGACATTGTAGAAACATCAAATTTCAATTTCTCTAAAATTTTGTATATCTAAAACACTAATGCCCGGTTGCAGAAACGTTCATCAACGCTTTGTTTAAATAACAAATCATCAAAACGAACAAACGCAATAACACCAATGATTTAAATGCCTTAAGAACAAGGAAATTGATTCGAATTTGTTCATTTTGATGGTCCATTAAAAACAAGTTGAAAGTTTCTGCAACCGGGATTAAAACTAAACTATAAATTATTAATTCGTTGTGATGATAAATCAATACTGGTATTGACTACGAAAATGATGAAATTAACATACTAAAAATAAGTAATAATAAATATATTGATATTGAATACTTTTATGAAACATTAAGTTATTTATAGTTTCTGTAACAATAAGAGCAATATATACACTACCTTTAATCTCATATTTATTTATTTGAGATAAAGCATAATGTTTATGTCACGTTTATATTATTTTAAAATGTGTTGTACAATATTTCCTTATCAAAATATAAATAAACATATTAAACCAAAAATATATTGCAAAATTTAAATTCTGTGATCCATCTTGCTGACAAAAATAATTAGATTTGCAGCAAGTGTGAAAATAATCATATTTTTTAATTAATTACGAATATGTCTTACATAAATAATATAACATTTCCAAATGGATGAGCATAACGTCATAACTATATATAAAAATTATTAAATTAAGAATGAATAAAATATTTTCACACTTTTGACGTAATTGCTGTTTGCCAAATAAAATCAAAAGTTTAATGTGGCTGCAGACCCTGGATTATGCACAATATTTCTGAAAATCCAAGCGTATATTTAAGCCGGTTTCACACGCCAACGGTCACAAATTGTTGTTCAATTTGTTTATAGATTTCAACATTTGTAATAGTTATATTTGGAACAAGTGCAATTAGTGATTCTGAAACGAATACGTTTCCGAAACGATCACAGTGAGTTTTGGGAGATGCAGTATCACGTTTTCAGCATATGTTACAAACAAAGAAAAATTATCAATTTTTTTTTTGTTAATTTAGAGATAAAAATATTAGACCTATATTTTTTATTTTGCATAAAAATTTATAGTACGGGAGAAAAATACAAAAGAATAGACCTTTTCAATTTAACGGCTATCTCTTTCTATCGCTACAAATAGTAAGTAAAATGGCGCCAACAACTGCCAGTTGGATTGTCAAACTAAACGTCAAAAATATTGCAGTCAACAAATACCTGCATTCTTAGTGAAAATTTGCATCGTTACATATTTTAGCTTCAATGAAAGCTTTTGTAACCTCTTTCGATAAGTTTTTTAAAGTTGTCTGAGACTTTTCTTACATTTTATGCCTATTTTTTTTTTTTTTAGAAACAAACGCCATTGCGCATATCTTCTATTTCTCTAAACTGAAAAGGTCAATTTTGTACTTGCTTGCACATGTGATCCACGTCAACTAAGCGGTTACTGATTCAGAACGTGTGTGCTTTTTATTTATATGTATTTTTAATTAAAAGGGTAAGTTTAACCACAGTTTTCTTGTTACACACGTGTATTTAACCTCAGAACGTCAACAAAAATAAGTCGCGGTAAAGTTAAAGCCAGGCATGCGCGCAAATACCATCAAATGAAATAACTTCGTTGTGTGACCTCGTTAGGGTTGTGGCGTCATCATTTGGCGACCGTTTTGAACATAAACATGTGTATTTTTCGATTTAAAAATTCATTTATATATATACTATATAATTTTAGACTAAAATTTAAATGCAAAACTTATTTCTTCAAAAGTCGTTGGCTTGGAAAACCCTATTGTTTTAATGACACCAAAACAAAAAAAATATGTTTTAATTATTTGCCGCTCTCATCTAAATATTTTCCTCGGCACACGAGAAAAATGCATGATTCTTCCAGAGGTGTAATTTGTACCCAAGGGCTATAAACCATCAAAGGAAAAATAGCATTTCGCCTGAGGCGAATATAGTATTTTTTCTATTGTGCAGCATTTGAATTTTTCTCTGCACATATTACGAAAAATGGCGCCTATGTACAGTGAAAATCTTTTTCTTCTGTGTAAGTAAGGCTTTCAAAGTATAAAATTATGTAGAAATTTCGTCTCTATTAGAAGCAAAATGGTATAAACTGTTATTCACGAAAGATGACTATTCAAGGTCATTTGTGAGCCGTTTGATATAATATTACTTGCAGATAACTTCACTGCATTTCGTATGCATAGACGTGCAACCTGAAATATTTATGGACACATTTTAACTAAAAAAATAAGAGTAATTCATTTGTAAATTATGCTTAACTTATAAACAAAGGAATAATAATTTGATTTAAACGTCAACGCCACTGGGTAAATATTAGCACAGAGGGCAGTGTAGTAGATAATTAGGTATCTATAATTCTACGACATATGTCATTATTATTTATAGTGTGTTAGAAAGTAATGCCACTATTTAGGTATATCTGTCACACCACATAAATTAAACCGACGTAGGTCAAATAATCTTTCTCGTTCTAATACAAAATGTTGCTAAGCTACTGCTATAAAGTGATGTGTATTCGTTCTTCGAATAAATGACCTTGAATAGTCATCTTTCGTGAATAATAGTATACTTTTCTTTTAATTTTGATACAATATTGAATTGACTTTTAAACTCTTTGTCATAGAAAAATAGTATATTAAAGAACAAATGCCATCATTGTTATTTTATTTTGTGAGAAGGAAGTTTGGGTAACGACACGCAGCGAAGTTGTCCAAACCTTCGAATAATTAAGAAATGACTTCATACTATTTTTCTATTTTGCGCCTTTTATCCGCTTTTTTAATAAAAAAAAATCGTAGTGGAATTTTGTGTCAGTTGGTTATACTAATGTGAAGTTTGACGTTCAATAACGTAACCTTATTTTTGTAACATCAACTATCTACGATATATTCTATTTCTTTCTAACTTTACAACTCTATTTCTTCTCCTCTTCTTACTACTACTTTTAAATTCATAACTATGTATGTTTGTGTTCGTTTATTTAGAAAGATTTAACATTTGAAATTTTTTGACAAGCATAGCCACCAACTTTAAAAATACAAATTGAACTAGTCTATTACAGTATTTGAATGAGCTATTAATGAACTCTTTTGGGTGCTGTAACAGCTTTGTTACAGGCGCAAAATAGAAAAGCATATATTATATACTGTTTGTACTTGTAATCTGTTTTAACCGATGTATTTTTTTCCTATCCTCTATTGGGAATTTTTCTGTCGAACAGTGATTATTTGTATTATATGTACACAGATCCTTTTTTAATGACTTCAGTTTTAGAAGACAATGAAAAGTCAAAAACAACTTATTTAATTTTGTTGAACTGTACAGGAACCGCAGAAATATTATTACCCAATAACACTAAACTTTCGCAATATCCGTATTTTTGTATCACCCAAATGGGCAACCATGTCATATTATTATTGACTATTGACGCATGGTAATTATACTTCTTGCTATTGTTGAAATGAGACGTACCAAATCATATCCTGTCACTGCTCAGAATGTGTAGACATTCAATAAAAATTCCCAACAAATTTCTTACAGTACGTTAATTCCTTTGTTAAAAATTATCACAAATTCCAAAATTAATTATTAATTTCTTGCTGAATCATATAGATATGTTAATTTTTAAACTCATATGTGTGACGCTAGAATGATTGAGAATAAGGAAATCAGGTAGGCCGTGGAAAACAAAATTTGCACGTCATAAGATGCGAAAGCTAGGTAGTTTTAACTTAGTTAATTAATTTTTTAAAGCATCTTTATGGGTGAGATTATAGAATTAACTAGCAAGAACTTTCTACAGTTTTTGAGGAAAAAAATATAGAATTAATAGAACACCCGCCAAACTCCCTTGATTTGAAAAGTTTACAGGCATTACAGGGTAATTGGTTTTCGTCTGAATATGAGATTGATGCTGCAAAATTGCAATTCATAATTATTTTGAAAGCATTCCAAAAGGAAATTGGCTGATAGCTTTTAAAAAATGGAAAGAAAAGAGAGATGAAGTGTATTATTTAAAATAAAATTCTGTATGTACTATTATTTTAAACAGTTATTTATCTGTCATTTGAAATTAAGTTCCAAAAGTTAAGTTAACAGTTAGAACTTAGTAAATCATTTTTAAAATTAACGTTGAATGAAAGTATATATAGTTTTAACCTAAGAAAATCTTCGATTTTTGTTGAAAAAATATAAAAGTAATAGAACCCCCGCCATACTCAGCTAATTTGGCAATGTGCAATAGGAGATTACAGCTCAATCGAATTAAGAGAAATTAGTAAAAAATAGTGAAAGTATATGCTTAATAATGAATATTAATAAAGAAATAAAATAATTGAAATACTTCGAAAATAAGGGGTTTTTTGTTTTAACAGCTCGTCACTCATATGAAATCCATATATATTATTTTGACTGGCGACTCAAAGACCACCTATAAATATATAACGAATACCGAGTTAGGGGCGAAGCCTACTACCAATGGAAGTAGAAAAATTCAAATAGCGGAGGCGTGGCTATCAGTCCAGTAATGCAATGAGACCCTTAGCGCAAAGAGCGTAGATGGCAGCATATGGACATTCTCCTAAGTACGTATTACAATGTACAGACTTTTGTAAGAATACACAAATATTGTGTGCAATCGTGACTTTTCATGGTTGTCGCACATTATATAGACCCAAAATTATTAACAAATACGTAGTCTAAATTTATTATTCTAATTTTAATTAATAGTTATGTTTGTCGCTCGTTTGACGTTTCAAAGTCTTTTGAAGGTTAAAGTAACTAGCCCAGTAGCGACCCTATCGGGAGAAATATTGTGCTAAGGCTCTCATTCTCAAACAGTTTTTATTTGAATATAAATATTTTGCATTAAACTCAATAATTTAAATACATTTCCAATTATAAATCATGACGACTTGTACAGTATAATAATATTCATTTATTTTTTATAAATATAATTTAGAAATAACATATATTTCAAGAACAGTCCACGAAGAAAATAGTTTGATATAAAAACTTATATGCGTGACGTCACATCTATATTTTCAAATTTCGGAAGACTATAACTCTCTTATTAATAGGAATTTTTTCACCGGATTTTCACCGACAGTCTTAGTTTTACTTATACGTTCAGATAAAATTATAAAAAAAATGGTGGAATCACCTACTCATGATTATTTTGAAAATATTCCAAAAGAATATTGGTTGAGAGCTTTTAAAAAGTGAAAAGAAAGAATGGCGATGTGTATTATTGTTGAAGGGAACTACTTTGAACATAAAATAAAAAAATAAAATTCTAAAAAATCTAGTGTCTTATTCTCAATAATTAAAAATTCGTGCGTGACCTCGTGCGTGACCCTCGATTAAATATATTTTGATATTAAAATTTCTGCAGCAAATCTTTTTATCATTTGGCACTTGAAGACAATTTGTAAATAATAGTTATTAAATGATAAAATCTTTCTTAATTCAGATCAAAAATAATGATATCTAATTTTTGTATTATCGCATCTTCAACTTATAATAAATGCGACAGATTATGTGTTGATTCATAATATTTGCTTAGTAACTATAAAGGAAACGATTATAACTAAAATTATGTGAGAATCTTCCTCACCCTGTCTCCTTCATAACCGAGGTGTCTCCACAGTCACACGCCCCTCCTGCTTGGCTGAGGAACATGTTGAAGTCATGCCTGTAGTGGTTGCCCTTCTTGAAGCACTCCGTGCAGAGGGACATACACGGGGATATCCCGCAGGTTCGACATCGATAAGCCACGAAGTTGGGCGTCCACACAAGACCACAAGTAGTAGCATTATCATACGTGCGGACTGTAATGAGAAAATGCATTATTAATCAAAAGAGTATAGGATGAATGGAATAGAAAATTACTTCCATTATATCCCTTATGAAATGCGAAATTGAAAAAAAATATTAGGTTCCCAAAATAGAAATGTCAGATAAGGTTATTGCATGTAGGGTCATTGCCATTTCAACTTTTGGGATGGTGTTGTATTTCATGTTTACTAGGCTCATAAATTAAGAATATATTGCAAAGTATTGCGAAATATTATTGCAAATAAAACTTTAAATGCCAATTTCACTTTTTATTGACTTTAACAATATGCAAATTTTTCTAACTACAATGTGTTGATAAATCAATAATGAATCGATCTACAGATGCAGGGATGTAACAAACAGATGTCATTAAGATTTAAGAGGAATGTATAAAGCAGAATGACTTTTGCTTTTCCTGTCTGGCTGATGACAACCAAATGACACAGCCGGAGATCCCCGTGTAGCGCACGAATCCAGCTGATATTTTTGTCGTTTCTGTTGTATCAAAATTTAATTTATAGTTTTTGTTGTATTGTTTTTTGGAGAACGCTGACATTGTATTTTTGGAAGGTGACTAATATGCAAGATGTCAATTAAGAATGCAAGGTCAGTGACAACAACGGAACAGAATATATGATGAAATGTCGAAATGCTCGACTCACCTATGCTGGAAAATTCGTCGGGGGTTCGCCCCCCGGCCATAAGCCACTTGCACCAATCGATTGTCTCCCATTCATCAATGGGCTTTCTGGGGTTGAGAAGGAGATCCAGCAGCTCATTCAGGTGGTGTGGGGATGATGCCCCAGAACAGTCGGCGTGAATATAAGCAGCAGCCCCACGTTTACCTTTTTTCATCAACACGTGAGCCGCTATTGAATTCGAGGCCATTTTTATAACCGTGTATGTGAATATCAGAATGTCATTTGGCGAACTATGGGGTCACGAAAATTATAAGGTCACGGGTACCATGAATCGTCATTTACCGAACAATACCACAATCTTCCGAATAAATGAGTTTACGGCACACAACGTTTAATTTTACACTTCATCATTATGATTTGACATCAATTGTAATACACTACGGCGATTGAAATTTACTGTTTATCCGTTCATTGTCAATTTAACAACTAGCACAGCACTCATTATTGTTGTTTCGATACAAAATATCACTATAATACACTATTTTGCACAATCACGAACTTTGGAAAAATAATGGAACGTCTTGGTTTTTTGATTTTAATCCAACTGAGAAAAAATTATTGAGAATCGTGTGACAAAACGAAATAGCACCAACATTACCATTGCACTTCGTATAAGTCTAGCTCTCTCACACTCGAGCTCTTCTTGAAGCATAAACTTTCAAGGCATTATATGCAGTGTGAACTTAGCTGCTTAAACAGAACCACAAAATAAGCACACTTCATTACAATCAAAAACACAAGTGTCAGAGTCATCTGTGTTCAACAGATGGATACTTCACAAAATTCCAGAGGCGGCGAATGGGGTTACAATAAAGCTGGGCATCGAACTCGAACCTGAACCAAACCGTAACATTTTAACGAACCTGACCTAAACCCATAACCGAAACTCAGATATATTTTTCATTTGAAACCTAGTCGGAAACGAACCGGGCATTAAAATTTGGGTTTAGGATTCAACTCCGATTCATGTTAATTTTCAGTTTGAAACATAACGTAATGGAAAAGGCTGCCCAAACCAACGCGAAAAATTCTCAGCGGTGGCAACGATAATTTCACACTCATTGTGGCAACGATATTCGCGTGTGTATCCACACGATATTTGTGCGATACATTCGTGCCAGTGTGGGGCATGTCATTTGCAGCTGTGTACTTTGTGGACGACAGTTTGGAAAAGCGAAAGTTTCGCTATCGCTACGAATATTTCGCATTGGTTTGGGATAATCTTAATACTTACAGCCAATCATCGACGCCGTCTTTATTCGTAAAAATAAATTCCGGCTCGCATTTTAAAATATTTCTATAAATAGATTGTTATTCAAAAAGCATGAACTCAATTTTCTTTAGGTCGAATCGAACCTGAACTCCGAACAAAACTGCAAATTTTATTAATACCTCAATGGGAACCAAACACGAACAATCTAAAAAAAATACCTGAACCTGAACCGAACCCGGTTCGATGCCCTGCACGAAAACCACATTCATCTCACAATATTTATCAACAAATAAATAAAAGAGTATTCGAATTACGCAAAATTAGCTTAATAATGTATAATTATATAAAAAAATAATAATTGTTCAGACTATGTATTTTTGAGGTATTTTTCCTTATGATTAAAAATTGTTATGTACGTCTATGAATCACACATAACCTAGAAAGTATAACAATGTTAACCTAACTTTTGTTGATAATCTATTTGTTTCTAGAAGAAATCGCAATAATAAATAAAAAATGAGTGACAGTAGTGAAGAAAACTCAAGTAGCGGAGATGAAAATAATGTTAGTGATAAAGAAGAAAATGGTACTGAGGAAACAGAGAATGGACCTGAAGAAACAGAAGAAAAAGTGACATGGAAAGATTTAGTAAGTTACCCACGTGTTTTTTCCTACATCAAACAATATTAACTTATTTCATATTTTTATTAGGGTTTAGTGGATGTTCTTTGCACTGCATGTGACCAATTAAAATGGAAAACACCAACAAAAATCCAAAAAGAATCAATTCCTGTTGCGTTAAAAGGAAAAGATATAATTGGTTTAGCAGAAACGGGTTCAGGAAAAACAGCATCATTTGCTTTACCAATTCTTCAGGCTTTGTTGGAAAATCCACAAAGATACTTCGCTTTAATTTTAACACCGACAAGAGAATTAGCATTTCAAATATCCGAACAATTTGAAGCTTTAGGAGCCAGTATTGGAGTAAAATGCGCTGTTATCGTAGGTGGCATGGATATGATGTCTCAAGCGTTAACATTAGCAAAGAAACCTCATATTTTAATAGCAACTCCGGGAAGATTAGTGGATCATTTAGAAAATACAAAAGGTTTTAATTTAAAAGCTTTAAAATTCTTAGTAATGGACGAAGCAGACAGAATTTTAAACATGGATTTTGAAGTTGAAGTAGATAAAATCTTAAAAGTTATCCCTAAAGAAAGAAGAACTTATTTATTCTCAGCAACAATGACTAAAAAAGTCCAAAAACTCCAACGTGCTTCCTTGAGAGATCCTGTGAGAGTTGAAGTTTCAACAAAATATCAAACTGTAGATAAACTACAACAGCATTACTTGTTTATTCCTGTTAAATACAAAGACGTGTATTTAGTTCACATGTTGAACGAAATGGCTGGAAATAGTTTTATGATTTTCTGCAGTACATGTAACAATACAATTAGAACTGCTTTGATGCTGAGGAATTTGGGTTTTACTGGTATTCCACTTCATGGACAAATGTCTCAAAATAAAAGATTGGCTGCGTTAACAAAATTTAAAGCGAAGAATAGGTCGATTTTAATATCTACGGACGTAGCCAGCAGGTATGTTTAATTAAAAAAATTATCCTAGGATAATTCGTTTCTGAGATATTTGTGAAAGAGAACAATTCTTATTTAAAATGTAGGCTGGGATTTTGTTTTCATCATTCACTTATTTCCATTGTTATTTACTTAACTGTCAGAATTTAAATAGTTACGCTTAAATGGACCTTTTCAATTTAACGGCTATCTCTTTCTATTGCTGCAAATAGTAAGAAAATGGCGCGAACAACTGCCAGTTGGGCTGTCAAACGAAACGTCAAAAATATTAAACTCATTACAATACCTGTATTTTCAGTGAAAATTTGCATCGTTAGACATTTTAACTTCAATAAAAGGTTTTGTAACATATTTCGATGTTATCTGAGATATTCTCACATTTTACGTCTGAATTTTTTAGAAACAAACGTCATAGATCTCAGTTGTTCTTACTATGCGCAGATCCCCATTGCGCATCTCTCTATCTCTTTAAATTGAAAAGGTCCATTGAACAGATAAATGAGGCGCGGGCGGACACGTGACTTTGACAAATGCTTGTAGGGCCCCACAGGGTTGCCAAGAATACAGCTTGTATACCTTGTCTGTGTTGCCAAATCAATTTAAGCGTAATATTAATAAATAAAATTGTAATATGTACTAGTTATTATTAATGAATATCATTTTATTTTCTGGCACATAAAATTAATTTTTAAAATATTTTTTTATAAAAACAGAGCGATTAGTGCTGCTATCTACGATACAAAGATTTCTTGACGCGCTAAATTTGAGGAAACCATTAGTTAATTTAAACATTTAAAACAATGGACCTTTTCATTTTAACGGCTATCTATTTCTGTCGCTGCAAATAGTAAGTAAAATGGCATCAACAACTGCCTGTTGGGCTGTCAACCGAAACGTCAAAATTATTGCACTCAATAAAATACCTGTATTCTCCGTGAAAATTTACATTGTAGACCATTTAGCTTCAATAAAAAGCTTTCGTAACATCTTTTGACTTTTTAAAAATTTTCTGAGACTTTTCTCATTTTATGCTCTGCTCCATTTAAGCCATTCAGTAGATGATACTAGCAACAGCGCAAATCTGAAGTAGCCGAAATTACATTGGTTAAACTTGTCTCTAATTTCAGCCAATCAGAGAGGTCAAAACTATTCCCTATGCTCTCTTTATATTGAAAAGGTCTATTGCTTTCTTTATCAAAAATATTTCAGGAACAAATAATCCTAGGACAATAGTTATTTGTATCACTAATTTAGAAACTGCACTTTTCCAAATGTAAGTTAATTTTGACCCAAATTTAAATACGAGCACTCGTGTGATATTTTTTTGTGCCGACTTCTTACTAAATTTATTCGTCCAAATGAAATACTAGGGATTTTTTAATGTTGGTAACATCCGAATTTGAATAATTACAAATGACATGGACTTACAAACTTAACCTGAAAAATTAGCAAATATTTTTTATCGGTTTTGCATTGCAAGTTCAAATATAATTACTTACATTTAGCTTTTCATTTAATTTACAAGTAAAAATTTATAATTAAAAGTAATTATTTTGTTAATTCTTGTGTTGCAAATGGTTGAAAATAATTATGCTAACATTTCACCAAAATAATACAAACTTTTTTTATCCATAAAAGTCCCTATCTTTTGTTCTATGCAATTACATGTGAGTGTAATTTGCAAAAATATTAATACGTAAGAAAATAGGTCTATATGTTGTTCCATTTAAGCCATTTAGTATTGTAGAGCGTGCGTAGGGCTTAGTTTTGAACTCTGATTGGCTGAAATTGGAGACAAGAGACAAGTTTACCCAATGTAATTTCGGCTACTTACAATTGGCGCTAATGCGAGCGACATCTACTGTATAGCTTAAATGGAACAGAGTATAGTATGTGTCCTTCAAAAAATGAACGTCGTAAGAACTATCAAATAATCGCCTTCTCGATCTATTGTATTATATTGTATGCCGTTAAATTAACTCTACGCGATCTTCAAAGATGAATTAGAAAACTTTAGTACCACAAGGTATATACAGAATTTATATTCTACACTTTTTTTCCTTTTCTCTAAAATTAAATGAGGTGCAATAGAGCTACAAAAACTGATTTCCCATATTCAAAATCTCTAGGTTCTGGTTTTTAATTAACAGTCTGAGTAGTATTTTGAACTTCTGACGAAGTAGACGGCTAACTAGTCATCCGACTCAAGAGTATATTACTAGATTACGATAGACTAACTAGTCGTAAGCTTAGTTTGGAACTCAGAATATAAAACAAATACCGAAAAACACTACTAGACATAATATCTGATTAACACATCATCGTAAATGTATGGAATTTTTATTGATAAGAGTAGCGGTTCCCAAATATGTTGAAATGGGATTCTTATATGATATATTGTAAGTAATCTTCTCTATTATCAAAGAACATCTTTGTCTTGCGATGTGAAACTCTCATTTTCAAATGTAAGTTTTATAAAAACTGTATTTGAGCATTTCCGTTGATGCTTCGTTTACAAATTTAATTAGAGGTTATTGTATGGATAATCAGTTACGGAACAATTATAACAATACTTGAAGCTTGTCGCTTATATTGCTTATTATTTTTTCAGAGGTTTAGATATTCCTCATGTGGATGTTGTAATAAATTTCGATATTCCAACACACAGTAAAGATTATATTCACCGAGTTGGTAGAACCGCTCGGGCCGGTAGATCTGGTAAAGCTATCACATTTGTAACTCAGGTAAAAATATATTTTTTAAATCTCTTGCAATTACAATAATTCTGAATTATTACAGTACGATGTAGAATTATATCAAAGAATAGAACAGCTAATCGGAAAGAAACTTCCACTATACAAGACAGAAGAAGACGAAGTTATGGTTTTACAAGAACGCGTTGCCGAGGCACAACGAGTTGCAAAAATGGTAATAATTTTATTCTAATCGCATGGAATTTAAATATTAATTTTATATTTTATTTTAGGAAATGAAAGATATGACAGATAAGAAGGGAAATAAACGAAAAGGAGGCGATGGAGAGGACGATGACATGGAAGGATCTGCAGGAGTCAGAAAACGAATCAAAGGTCCTGGGGGTGGAAAAAAGGGCGGCAAATTCAAAAAGAAAGGGAGAAAACATTGACATTTAAATTAACAATTTACTGTTATACATATTTTTACATATGATGTAGTGTCTAATTTTTACACTAAATAAATATTTTGAAACAAATATTTTGTTTTTTAATGATGAAAATATTTTTCATATTATAATGATTACGTGATAACGGTGATAGTTTATAGTCAAACTATTAATTATTTACATACTATATACAACAGTGCTAAAAGAATATATGTATATAATTAGTATTCGAGTTAATGAATAATAAATATATCCAAAGAAATAAAAGATAATTACTTTGTAATATAAATAAAAATAAACTTATTTTGATACTATAACACTTTGGTATACGTTGTTTTAAATCACTATTTACGGTAAAATTACAAAACAAATAACAAGTATTTACTCAGTCATCTAATGCCATTTATATGTTTAATAATCACAGCATTTTGTCTAATTAATAACTAAACTAATATTTATCTATCTTAAGTTTTAATATTTGCAACAACTCAAAATATTATTTCAAAATATTTAAAATGCTGTTGCCTCTTCATTCACGGGTTCTAAAGAATCTAAATAATTATCCATAGTTTTCATTTCACCAGAAACATTTTCCAAAATTTTACTTACGTTTTGAACCTTATCCATTTCATTTGCGACAATCTCATGAGTACCATTTTTCACTATTTTATTTTCCATGTCACTGGTTTTTTCGTAATCCAAACTTCGATCTCTTTCAACGTCAGAACTTGCGTTGAGTTCCAATCTTTGTTGTTTCATTAAAGCGGCGTGTATAAGCTGAAGGGGTTCCAAAGAATCAGGAGTCATGCTTCTCCAAGACATGGAAGGATCTACGGGAGGTTTTTCACTGACTATATTTGGTTGTAGCACTGGACCGAAGAATCTGGTGGCTGGTATGACTGTATCTTCCTCGTTGTCAGTTCTATCTGGTGATCGAGGGAGTATTTGAAGGGATCTGTGGGGTCTTGGAACGTCGTAATCGGGTTCGGAGTGGCGTCTGCGCCTGATTGGGGCGATTGCGAGCCACTGGAATAAAAAATTGAATGAGTAAAAAAATGTGTCAAATTATAAATAATTGTGTGAGTTTAAGGCATTGGAAACATGTTTAGGGAAAAGTTTTCATCCATAATTTGATGTTAGAAAATTGAAATTCTCTACATATCTAGAAACGTCCTTGAAAACTGTGACATCATTTCGATATGCTTTTGCGTGGTTTTTGCTCATTCAGATTGAATATATGCCGTTAGGAACACAGATGGCGCTAGTAGTTACTACGAGCGTGTATTTTGTATTTTATTCACTTTGTCTTAATTATTACGTGTCCCTTTGATTTCTGTTTGTTTATCTCAACGACCATAAATATACTAGACAAAACATGCCCTATACCTCATTATTGTTTATTATGTTCTCAGCTGAACAGAAAGAGAGAACTAGAGATAGATATATAAAGTCTACTCTAAAGTTTGTCGAGGGATGTCTCTCCAGTCCTTATAATGTATTTGTGACATTTTGTTCCTTTGTTTGGAAGGTTGTGAAGTCGTTCAGGCCTCGATTTCAAATTCTGTCAGAATTGGGTTTTCCCTGCTCCAGACCAGTAGAATTTGAAATCTATATGAAGAAAGAATTGGGGAAATCTCAATTCTGTCAGATTTCAAATTTGAAATCTATCCCAAGAAAGAATTGGAAGAATCGCAATTCGAAAAAACTACAAATATAATAAGCATGTACGAGTACACAAAAACAATATTGTTTAAAAATCATTAGAATAATATAAATAATTATATACAATTCTTTTTATCCTTTCTTAATACTAATATCAATTTGTTTCATACATTTTATAATTGCTTAATAATAATTCAAATGTTTCAAGTATAGTTCATGTTAATAGAACAAGTAGTAACATCTAGCGAATACTCCGTGAGGAGACTTAACATATCTCTATCCTTAGTTGTCTCTTTCTGTCCAGCCGAAAACAAAACAAATGCTTTGAAGTTAATATCTAGTGTATTTGTGATCGTTGGTTTACCTACATTTTCTTCTCCAAAAGTTGTAAATAGGCAAATAGGGTGCGAGCAGACACGTGACTCGAGCGTCCTTGACGTGCTAGGAATCAGCTGATTTGTGTGCGCTTGTCATTTTGTCAAGAACAATGTCACTTTGACAAAACCAATGTTTTGACGTTTTGACCTATTTTAATTTTGAACTATTGAGAAGTTATTATTTTTAAATTCAAATGTTTTACTGCCTGAAAATTGTACTGACTGCTCGCGCCCTATGGCGTCTATGAACACGTGTGTTTATATATATATATATATATATATATATATATATATATATATATATATATATATATATATATACACTATTATTCACGAAAGATGACTATTCAAGGTCATTTGTTCGAAGAAAGAATTCACATCACTTTATAGCAGTAGCTTAGCAACATTTTGTATTAGAAAGAAAAAGATTACTTGACCTATGTCTATTTAATTTATGTGGTGTGACAGATTTACGTAAATAGTGGCATTACTTTCTAGCACACTATAAATAATAATGACATATGTCGTAGAATTACAGATACCTAATTATCTAGTACACTGCCCTCTGTGCTAATATTTACCCAGTGGCGTTGACGATTAAATCAAATTATTATTCCTTGGTTTATAAGTCTATGTTTTTGTATTATTTAGAAACATAAGTGAACAACATAAATCTTTCAGAAAGGCATTATTTAGAAAGAAGCATAATTTTCAAATGAATTAATCTTATTTTTTCAGTTAAAATATGTTCATAAATATTTCATGTTGCACGCCTATGCATACTAAATAAATAGTCATCTTTCGTGAATAATAGTTTATGTATTTTCTTACTCAAAACTATATATTCATAATCATACAGGGCAGAATTAACGAAATTTAGAAAAATGCCGGAATACCCCACTAATACCTTTAAAATATCACTTCCGGTTGATCGTTTGTAAACAAAATTTAATTTGTTGTTCCAATAAAGAGAAAAGTTTGCAAAACGAAATTTATTGTTTTTCCTCGAAAATCTGTTAAGAGCTCCAAGTTAAGTACCACATCTGGTTTATCATATACGGGTGTCCGGATTTCGAAGGCCACCATTGGGATTTCGGAAACTATAAGAGATACGACGTCAGTTAAGGTAGTAAAAAATGACGGAAAACTGAATTTGGTCGATATTTTCATTTTGAAATAACTTCTAAATTATTAGTAATCGAGAAAAATGTTTCAAATAAAATAGTAAGATATTTTTATAGTCTATCCAGTGGCGTAGAATAGTATATTATGTTATAAGGAGTAGAAAGCGGTCTTTTTGTGTTGAACCCAGCTATTGCGGCCGAGGCGCTAGCCGAGGCTAGGCAAGCTGGGTAAAACACAAAAAGGGCGTTCTACTCCGAATGACATATACTATTTTTTCTTCAAGTGTTTCAAAGTATTTTTTGACATTTTTTTTGGAATTTTTTAATTGTAGTGTTTGCAATTTCAGCCAAAGCAGGCTGTGTACACTACAAAACAAAAACAACACAACTGTCAAATAACAATTTTCAATATAATGTGTTGCTGTGACAACTGCCGCCGCCAGCGGTGAACTAACACACTAACATTTTTTTACTAGTACAACAATAACAACATTTTTGTACTAGTAAGACAATGAACATCTTCTATAGTGTGTGTACAGGAGCATAATATGAATATTATAATACGCTTGATCGTATCGGTAAATTTTCGAGATATAATACAAACTTACATTTTTTTAAATGGAACCCATAATTGGTTTTTGCTTCAAAAAAATGCTTATTTTTTGTGTTATGGATAATTGTTTTAATCATACCTGGTATACCTATTTACATGAATTTCAAAATATAAAGTTAAAATTAAATATGAAACAGGATATTCATGAAACAAGTTATTTAAGTAAAATTCAGTTTTCCGCCATTTTCTAATAACCTATGAGAATTTTCGTGAAAAACACACATCCAAGATGGCCCCCCAAAGGCGTAGCACATGCCCATTTAAGTGAAGTCGTATGTCTTAAGTTTTCCGAGATCCCAATGGTGGCCTTCGAAATCCGGACATTCTTTATAGCACAGTCAAAATCTAATATGTTGTTTCCAATCATATACCAGCTTTAAATACCAAATATGAGAAGATTGGGATCATATAATATTGTTTTCCAAGAAAATCTGTTCAGACCTTTAAGTAAATCATCACTTCCGGTCTATCAATTTTACCTAAAATCTATTGTTGTTTCCAATGATAAAAAAATTCTTAAATTTAAAATTGAAAAGTTTTAGATTATATCCTAATATAGTTTTTCATTAAAAAGTGGGCTTCAAGTAAAGTATCACTTCCGGTTGTCCAATTTTACACAAAATCTAATCAACTCTTTATATGAACGCAAAAAGCTTAAATATAGAAAATATAAATTGTAAAAATAGTAAAAACAAGTTATGGAGACCCTAATTCGTGCCATCGAATTTTTGGACCGAAAATATTACTTCCCTTACCTATGGCGGGAGGTAAAAGATAGTGAATATTTACCTCTTCATCCGTTAGGGGTTGACTTTTCATCTGGACCAAACTGCTAGTAACTCCAGGAGTCAGCAACGGTGCACTGGTAACTTTAGTCAATTCTTCCAACAGTTTATAAAGCTCATCTGAATGTCGGTTCATCAAAATCGCATTCAAATCCGCAGCTTCATCATCAGATTTCTGTCTCAGAGATACATCCTCATTTTCACTTGTAGATGACAGATTGTATTCCTCATGTCCAACTTGATTAAACTTCTCGATCAGTTGTCGTACGGTTAGCTCTTCTGCTTGTTTATCTGCTTTCTTTGATTCTGATTCCAAGTCACTTAGGATCTTGTCTATGGAGTAATCTTTGGTAGTTGTTTCTGGTAACTGTTCAGGGTTTGTGATTAGCACTGGTGAGTTGTTTTTTGGAACATCGTGGAAAGGGGAGCGTGATCTGGTTTTTGATCCACGCCGGGGTGGCAGTCCTGGAGGTCTACAGAAGTCGTCTACACGCAAAAAAAAACATTGTTATAAGATATTAATTATTAGCAATAGATCCGTTTAATGATGACGTAGATTAGGTTTCCAAACAAGAAAAAGGATGTCGCCTTGGTAACGGTTGCTATGTTATTTAAAATTGACCGGGAAACTGGTAGTGAGAGATTTCAGTTTCTTCAAACATTAGGCTCTTTAAAGAGCACAGATGAAAGAAATATAATTGTCATTAGTACTTGTTAAGTTTTTTAAGTTGTACAATGCATATTTAAAGGTTATATTTTAAATTTGTTTGACCATGGTGATCTGTTTCGCAGCTAAAAATACCTAAATCTGAAGTATACAAGGTTAAACTTAGGTTAGTATTCGTTTAAAACAGAACAAAACTTTATAAGGCTCGGACCACGCGTTTTGGCGGGACCGGTTTAACGGGACCGGTTTACCGGGAAGACAACAACTTAGGCCCGGGCCACACTATGCGTTTTGACCGGACCAGTAAAACCGCATCCGGTTAAACGGGATGGATCTTACAACGTCCACATATATCCCGCTAAACAGGACGGCAGCAATGAAAACACGATTCGGACACAGTCGGACCAACATCTGCTCAGTGCAGAGTCCAAATAGTATACGTTGTCTATTAAAAAACAAAACTAAATCCTTGTAAATGCTCGCATTATCTCCAATGTGTTGTAGTTGTCATGCGGCAAATTGACCGTCCCGTCAAACCGCAACATGCTGCGGTAGTATCCGGCAACCGGACCGCAACCGCATAGGTGTGGACGCGTACATTTAAAACAATAAGTTGTTGTCTTCCCGTTAAACCGGTCCGGTTAAACCGGTCCCGCTAAAACGCATAGTGTGGCCCGAGCCTTTTGTTTTAAATGAATGCGTCCACATCGATGCGGTTGCGGTCCGGTTACCGGATACTACCGCAGCATGTTGCGGTTTGACCGGACGGTCAATTTGACACATGGCAACTATAACACATTGGAGATAATGTGAGCGTTTACAAAGGTCCGGTTTTGTTTTTTAATAGACAACGTATACTATTTGGGCTCTGCACCGATCAGACATTGGTCCGACTGTGTCCGAATCGGGTTGTCATTACTGCCGTCCTGTTTAGCGGGATATATGTGGACGCTGTTCGATCTATCCCGTTTAACCGGATGCGGTTTTACCGGTCCCGTCAAAACGCATATTGTGGCCCGGGCCTAACGTGTTTCTGAGCCATTTCAATACCAAACAAACTTATGGGTTATGAGCGCCAAACTTCAAATTCTGGTTTAACGTAGCTATCACTTTAGAAACGTAGACGCCATTTTCTTGTTTGGAAACCTTCGTGACGTCACACTAAACAGGTCTATAAAGGTAATATAAAGAGCTAAGCTAAATGTGTGTAGCAACAATAGGAAAACAAAACACAGTGCGACGCAACATATACATATATTTTTAATAGTACTTGTTGATATTTCAATAAGTTTCTCCATTATTTTTTTTTTCTTCTAATTAAGCCACTCTAACAATTTTGTTTAATATTCTATAATGTAGATGTTAAACTTATTTTTTACTCAACAGTGGAGTTTCTACCTAATAATTGGAGTCACATAATTTTTGATCTATTTCAACATTTATATTTTATATACAGGGTGTACAATTTCAGTGGAGCACTATTGCTATCTAGAGAACTATAAGAGATATAAAGTTGTTTAAATTAGCAAACAATTTCTAAATTATAAGACTATTAAAATGAGCGAAATATTGAAATTGAAATCTATCTTTTTTTATTCGACAACTCGATTTAGTATTTTTTCTGAATTCAATGATATCCCTAATACTCTAATATTAAAAAATATTTGAGAAAAATATAAATTTAATTTAAATTTTATTGTAATAAGAGTGCTTTGAAAAAAACAATTCAATATTTTGTTTCATGTTGTTGGATCCGGTACTCATTTCTCAATTTATTTTTTTTCTGAAAGATTGAACAAAATGATGAATTTTATCGTTTTTTACACTTTCCAAATATGCTTAGTTTTTGATATATATTGTTTTTTAATTAATTAATTTTGTATGACGTCATACCTTCAATTTTACTTCGCCTACTGACTAAAGTTGTTTACATTTGTCAATGTCATTAATTCTGCCAAATAGATGTCAAGGTGGGTTAACTAGTTAGCTGTCACTTTCAGAAAACTATAATTGTATCTTGGCAAAGGAAAAATCTGTTGTTATAAAGATTTTGAATAAATATGTTTTATTTTAATAAAAATGATCCTTTTCGCTTGGTAGACTAACAAAATTGGAGTTGTGACTTCATATTCTTATAGCGCTAATAGTTTTCATGTGACAAAATATATGCAACTTCTTGAACTTATGTTTATATGATATATTTCACTAATCTTCATCTGTACTTTATGCTCCGAAATATTTTTATTTTAACAACCTGTATATTTTAGTATAAAGTGGCCGCGTCAGGTCGCGAAACTGGGGAACCGGGTTCGATCCCGATCGACGCCAAATATTTCGAATTTTAAATGGCACAAAATTGACCCCTGTGGTGCATTCTCCACGCCAGCAATGAGTGCCCGTAAGGTAACGCTTGGTAAGCGCCCGCACGGTGCAAATATTTCATCATTACCGATATCCGTGTACAAAGCAGATTGGCACACCCACAAGTGGGTAATAAGCCGTGATGATATATTTATTTATTTTATTTAAGTTAAATATGGGGCGCATATAATTTAAAATCAAAGATAGTTCGACTCAAGAACGCATATTTGTTTCATAACATGTTCTATATTTTCATAGTTTTCCTTGTAACAATTGCGTTTTAAATTTGTTCTTGATTTGTTTTCCTGTTAATTAATTCCTGATTAAATGGATATTTAAAATAAATACTAATTTGCGTAGCTCTAAAGCAATTACATAAAATTATAAGACAATTGCAAGACATTACAAAGGCAAATTCACAAACGTGTCCTTGAGGCAACAAAAACAACAAACAAACATTAAATTGATTTGAGCGCCCGGGAAAGCGTTAAAAAAGAAATAACTAAACCTGAATTTGTCTAAAAAAGAGTTGTTAGATGTAGAAACACTAGAAACCAAACCTGGTGGTTGTGTGTTGAAACTATTCCTGTTTTCAGTTGCCTCTTCGGTTTTACCTTCAGCAGCCTGTGTGTCTGTTTCGGATGATTTATGTGACGTAGGTGATTGTGAGTCCATTACCTCCTGCAATCAAAATTTAATTTCACAAATTATTTTATTTTCGCGCAAAAGAGAAAAAGCGTACGGGCGTTGTAAACACTAATATAGAAATGATGTTCTTTATAAAAATACGTTGAAGATGAAGCAATGTATAAAAAAATGCGGCAAAAAATGTGCGTACAAAAAATTGGCTAACAAGAGCAATTAGGAGGAATGATAATTTTAAGTGGTAATAAAATTGATTGAATAATAAATGTGTAACACCGGTAAACTAAATAGTAATTACAAATAGTTATGCAATAATTTCTATTTCTTAGAACAAGTAGCAATTAGATATGGAAATAATGCATCTGAGACGCAGGTGTTGTCAAGCATAGGAAATTATTTTCCTTTGTTCGAAAAAAAATCTTATTTGCCGGGAAAATTTGCATATAGTGACTAATTATTTAAATAATTACCTTTAATTTATTTTTCCTCGCTTCTAAGGTCTGTTGTAAATCCATTAACTGTTTAACTAATAACTGATCAGAATTTGATCTGATTCTTTTTTCATTTTGCAATTTATTTATTTCTTGATAATCCACTGAATCATAAATCGGTTCAGATATCGCATCATTACCGTTTTTCTTTTTTCCTTTTAATTTCATTATTAAATTGGCGGATTTCTTTTGTAATTCATTACCACTTCCTTTTAATTTTCGAGTAAATTTTGATAATTTTGACACTTTTTTGTCATTTCCACACGCACAATCATCGGATTCACTTTTCCTATCTTCTGATTTTACAGTTGAGTAGAATGGTTCCTGATAAATATTAGATTCTGCAGTTTTGTTTGCTATTAGTGTTTTCATAGCGTTGATTTCTTCATAAGTACAATAATATTCCACGCCATCTGTTCTGGTTTTTGAATTTTCAGGCGTTGAAGAATCACTAATCACAGAAACTTCATCACTTTTTAAATATTGATCATTTTCGATGATATAACAATTTTTGTTGTGATCAACATCTGGTTCGCCGTTTGCTGTCACATATTCAGTGTTTTCTATTATTATTCCCCCATAAAGATCATTTTTCTGGTATACTTCATTTTCTGCATCCGAATCAGCTTCAGTTAGTGATTTTTCGCTCATTTTCCTCAACGGATCTAGTGGTTGTTTGACTTTTGATAGCTTGTTGATTGTGTCCAAACTTCCTCCGTAACTTTGTCCTCCGATGGAGCGTATCCGCTGGACGATTGATTGAGTCCTCTCAACTCTGGAGTTCCTGAACCGATGAGGAAGGGTGTTCTGGCGCGCCAATGTCGAATGATGATGTTGGAGCTGTAAATGACGAGAGGAGACTGATGTGACAGTGATTATGTACGTGTAGTGTAATGTGTTCCGTGATGTGAACACTAACCTTGGCACCGGTTGGTATTAAGTCGTCCATGGAATACCGGAAGTGGCTCATTTTGATGGGATTTGATGCGGTTTGCTGCCCTGATGCGTCCAATAGAGCTTGGAGCCATTTTTCTTGGACTGAACGCTCTTTCGCCCTCTGCAAGATTTAATTTATAAAATTTTCCATACTTTTCAAGAATTTGTTACAGTTTTATATCCAAACAAATATATTAAACGCTTCAAGCAAAATGTAGGTAAATCTTTTTTTAATTCTTTTATAATAACTCTCCGTGTACACAATTCGTGCAAAATTATGCTTAAATGTTCAACAATTAATTAAGTATACAGTATACTTGCTGATATTCATCTGTGAAGCATACTGTATACTTAAAATAAATATTTAAAAAATATTTTCGAAATAAATAAAAACAAAATAAATAAAATGCTGCTCTTTCTAGTATAATAAATAATAAACAATATGTCTGGCGCCGACTAAGCAAATAAGGATACGGAAAATTACATTTTTTTATTATAAATTACTCCCTCTTTGAAATACGGGGTATTTTGCTTTTGATGACGCATGGTACGTACGCCTATGTTTGAGCAAATGGGATCCAAGTATGAACTCCGCCTCAGCTAAGAATATATTTATTCGGGTGTGTCGGATATGTTCGGGTGACTTACTTTATTCTTTGTTTTTGTAAAATAAGAAAAAATATTAAATAAATTAAGTGCAATAATTTATTTTTTCTATTTTGTGTCTATAACAAAGCTATTAGAGCACCCAAAAGAGATCGTTAATAGCTCATTCGAGTGCTGTAATCGACTAGTACAATTTTTTTTAAGGTTGGGGGCTCTGAATGTCGAAAAATATGTTGTTTTATTTCTACACATTTTTTAAATTTAAAAGTAGTAATAAGTAGAAGAGAACAAATAGAGTAGTAAAATTAAAAAGAAATAGAAAATATCGTAGGTAGCTGGTGTTAAAAAAATGTTATGTAGTGTTGTGTTATTAAATGTCAATTGAATTTTCAAATGTCACATTAATATAACAAACTGCCACAAAATGCCCTTAATTTTGAAATTACCATTTTTACCTCTCGCTACTCTTGGTAAGGGAGGTATAAGGATCGTGCAAAAAATTGCATATAGGTCTTTCCATCTAAAGAGACACCTGCGCGAAGTACGCATTTGTGTCTTAGAAAGAGAGGCAAATATGAGTAACAAGGAATACTATGCTACTCTCTGTTCTGCGTAACATCAGTTTCAATTTTCCTCATTCTGATGTTGACATCGCTTGGATTCACATCGCGCTCAGTTCTGAATTTTGACATTTGACTTACTCGTTTTGTTACTGTTTCTTATTTATTTGTAATACATAATATAAAAGCATATTAAACGGATATATGGCGAAATAGCACAGACTTTTAAATGTTTAATATAATACTTATTTGTTTAAAAAGGAGTAAAAATTGCAGATTCACTGACATAGAGGTGTTCCATTTACTATTTATACCGATAGTTTCAACCCGGTCGAATTTCAAGGTTAACTCTCTACCGTTTATCTCGCTCTTGTTATAGCGGGTCGAGTGAACCCTATTTGAACCCGATCGAAAGCGTTGGCGAATTGATTTTTGCGGACAAATATAATCGAAAATGGAACAAGAACCAGTAATGACATTACGCACATATTTTAAAAATAAAAGGTTACGAATGAAAAATAAAACACAAAGTTTTGACTGGTGGGAAAACATTGTGCTACAATTTACAAATACATATTAAATAGAAAATTTTAGAGTCTCTAAAAGCAATTTTAATTATATTTGCGAGATACTAAATTGTAACCAAAATATATTTTTTAAGCGACCCTTCTAGAATTGTAAGTTTTGAGAAAAAGATTGCTGTTTCATTATATTGTCTCGCTAGCTGTTGGAAATATGGAGTATTCTAAGCTTTTTTCCGTGCATAAGACCGAGAATTTTCATTTCCTTCATTAAGGAAAGAAAATACATTACTTCCTGATTCTGCCAAATGTTTCTTTTTGATATAATCGTACATGTACTTCTATCGGGTTAAGCGTTTATCCCGTAAAGTCAATCCGGTCGAATAAGCTCAACCCATTTGTATTTTAGAGTCGAGTTGAAAATTTCAATCCGGTTGAAAATGAGTTTATTCCGATCATTTCAAACCGCTAACTTGAATCGGGTCGATTCAAAGCATTTTCAAGCGGGTTGAAACTATCGGGATAAACTAGGTAATTGACGAAATGACAAGGCGAAACCGATTTTTTGAATAGATTTCATTTTTTTTGCATTTTCATGAATATTTAAATACTATTGTCAGTGACAGAATTTAAATTAAAATTATTAATATTTTAATAACGTTTATATTTAGAAAATAATAAACTAAAAACTGTTCATTTATGAATGAAATAGCGTTTATACAGTGTATTTAACGGATGGAGTGCAATATAGCAACTTCAGTGCTCGCACCGCTTTGGTAGGTTGTGTAGTATATCATATAAGCACCGCCTCTACGCGCAGGCCAGGTGTCTCTTCAGATGGAAAGACCTATACCGAGATTTTAGTAAATAACCACGTTTTAAGGTCCCTAGAATCTATTTTTTTCATTTTCACAATGATGACTGTGTGTATGTATGTGTGGATCCTGTGGTGGATCCTCCACTCTAACTCAATATTGTCTCTCATAAAATTATGAAACCTTGTATTTCTACCTAATTCTAATATGGGAAGAAGCCATTAGATTTTCGTGTCAATCAGGTAACCGGAAAAGGTACTTTACTTGAAGCTCAAAATAGTTTTTCTTTAAATAATAGCTTTAAATGTTATTTTTTCGAGATTTGTGTTATTATAAAAACTAAAGATTATTAAATTTTCTACAGATTTGCATAAATACTATTTCTATATATTTTATGGATAAATTTCTAAAACTATCTATAATTTAAATCTCGGAGCCTACGCTTTAAACAAGTACAACTCCTTAGTTACACAGTTCATATCTCAAATGTATGTAAACTGACAAATAAATGTCACTTTCATTTTTATTTATTTATTTGGAACCACTTTAGCGAGTGGCCCGGTTAAAATTCAACTTGACCCCTTTTAAGGTCCACCCTAATATTAAACATAAAAGGCATTTTTATTCATGAAAAACATAAAAGTCGACATATGCACGTTAGCGACCACAACGTCTAAATAGTCCTATTTCAGACCAAAAACAAACCTCAAAGTTGCGTCGCATAGACGACAAATTAAACGTCTAAATAGTCCTGTTTCCTGTTTCAGACAAAAAATCAACGTCATAGTGACGTAGCAAACACGTCAAATTAGACGGCCGTATATGTGTTACTTGGGTAGTTAAATGGAATGGTTCTTATAACCGTATTATGGTCAAAACTGTAAGTTTAAATCTGTAAAAAAACTGACAAAAACACATCTACTTTTATTGATTATTATATAATTATACATAAGAGTGGCAGCTTTCATTGTGATTTTCTTCACTATTTACAGATTTAAGACTTACAGTTTTGACCATAATACGGCCATTAATACAGTTTTCAGCATAACTAATGGCCGTATAATGGTCAAAACTGTAAGTATTAAATATGTAAATAGTGAACAAAATCGCAACAAAACCTGCCACTTATGTATAATTTTATATTAATAAAAAAAGTAGATGTGATTTTTCAGTTTTTTTTTTTAGATATAATGCTGCAATTCTGAACAAATCTATGTCTTACAGACAGAAAAAAAATGAAAGTGTTGAAAGATATAAAAGAAATAAAATATCTTGATATAATTTTATATGTATAAATACGTAGGCTGAATGTTGCTATGATAACTACAATGGTTGTTGATGTTGTTATGTACAGACATATAAATATACTGAAAAATGCTTAATAATGAATATTAATAAAGAAATAAAACGATATAATTGAAATACTTCGAAAATAAGGGTTTTTTTTTATAGCAGCTCGTCCCTCATATGAATTCCATATATATATATATATATATATATATATATATATATATATATATAATTTTAATTGGTGGCTCAGAGACGGCCTATAAATATATAACGAATACAAAGTTAGGGGAGGAGCCTACTACCAATGAAAGTAGAGAAATTCAAATAGCGGAGGCGTGGCTATCAGTCCAGTACTGCAATTCTCAAACAGTTTTTATTTGAATATAAATGTTTTGCATTAAACTTAATAATTTAAATACAGTTCCAATTATAAATCCTGTAGACTTGTACAGTATAATTATATTCCTTTATTTTTTATAAATATAATTTATAAATAGCATATATTTCAAGAACATTTAGGTCCGTGAAGAAAACAGTTTGATATAAAAACTTATATTCGTGACGTCACATCTATATTTTCAAATTTCGGGGGACTATAACTCGCTTATTAATAGGAATTTTTTCAACGTATTTTCACTGACAGTCTTAGTTTTACTTATATGTTCAGATGAAATTATATAAAAAAAAAGTGGTGGAATCCCCTATTCAGCCAATCAGCAAGATATAGGACTAGACGTTTCCATCAAAATAAAAATAATGTGAAAATGATTATTTATTTGATATATTTACCGTTTTTAATTTAACACTAACAAGGTATATTAATATTTAGGTTCTATTAATTTAACGTTTTTGAAGAGAAATGAAATAAATTGTATACTTTTAGATTTAATTAATTTCTTGTCCCAATCAAACAAAATAAAACTAGTAATTAAACTCTCAACAGAACACTGACGTGCTTAGGTAATTATTTATATCCTCAAAGTACTAGCATTCAGTTTAATAACCATGTTGTACTCATGGAAATAATTTTTAATAGCTGTGCTACTTAATACATGTTAATTTTCAAATGTATTATTATTGAAACCTACCGCAAATTATTGTATTAAAAAGTTATTAACACAATTTAATTGACCTAAATGTAACGTATCATATTGGTGGATGCATAAATTACGACAATTATAGAAGGAAAGAATACAATAACTGTTTATGAATAAACATAACGGATGGTATGCCACCGTCACTGATAAATTTTAACAAGGTCTAAAGATGGATAAATAATATGAAATATAATGTAAATTTATATTACAAAGGACAGGTAGACATTAAAAAAACAATGTTGACAGTGTCGTTGACTTTAACAAACAATTTAATAATAATTTAACACAAAAAATAAGTCAGATAAGAATAAACAAAGAAAATTTTACAGTCGACAAAAGAGAAAATCTTTCCAAAGAACAATCGTTTATTCTCATATTTAAATGCCGCCAATTCATTGAACTTTTATTTCTTATCTATGCGCATGATTATTATTATTGATTTATTGGATCTCGTGCGTGAAATCACTGTTGAAATAATCATGCATGTTCATACTTTTTTAAAATGTAAAGGTATCTCATTTTCGATGTTTTTATAGTACATTAAGATACAAGTTTCATGACATGATTTTAGCGCACGCGTCGTTCTTAAAAACGAGCGGCTTGCCGCGAGTTTTCTAAGGGGACAAGTACGCTGAAATGTCTTATGAAACGTGCATTTTATACTATTTTTTCTATTTTGGTCATTTTTTCAAAAAATGTACGTTATTTCATGTTCAGGAGTTTCAATTTTGGTTGTTTAATATGTACTTTAAGAAACACATTTGGATGTCATAAAGAAGTACTTTATGTATACTATACTGTATGATGTATTATGTATAATATTATCTACTACCATTCAACATGAATTGTACCAATTTTTGTAAAAATTCAACGCTGGAAAGCACGAATTAAAATGAATAAAAGAAGTACTTTATGACATCCAAATGGGTTTCATAAAGTACATATTAAAGAACCAAACTAAAAAAAGATTATATTAGCGATAGAACAAAACAGTTTGTTTATTTCAAATTAATTTTTTTGAGACAAATTTAGTAACCACCACACGCATTATCCGCCTTTTGTTTCTGAGCTAAAGCTTAAAAAATTCTCATAGGTTAGGTACTAGATAATGGCGGAAAACTGAATTTGGTTGATTTTGAAATTACTTCTAAATTATCTAGAAAAATGTTTCAAATAAAAAAGTTAGATATTTGTATTGTCTAGGAGAAATTTGGCAAAACAAAATCCCAATAGTGGCCGTCGAAATCCGGACATTCTGTATACCTGTTTTAACTGGGAACCTGTGCTGAAAATAGTCTAATAATTTTTTTATTGTATAAGTTTTACATTCTTTTGTTTTACACATGAATAAAACATGAATTATTAATTTATCGGATTGAAATAACTAAAAATAATTATTATGAAACAAATGAAAAAATCAATTGCAGATAATCACTTATTATTGGGATTTTCAAATAAGAAAACGCTAACTAGCGGCAAATATTAGAACTGCAAACAGTGGTACACATTTGACATTTACATGAAACTACAACTATATGACTACAAAAACTCTATTATACGTACTTGAATTATAAATAAAAAATACTAATAAATGAGAAAATAATACGAAAACTAAAGAAATACAATTGACAGAAATACTACTTTGACACACGTCAACAAAAAGTGTACCAGTGTTTAATGCGATCAGCGCCATCTCTTGATACTTGAAAATCCCAATATCGAATATCTTTCTTATTTTAAACATTTTTTTCAATTTATATACAGAGTGATCCAGAATGATTGAAGGTTCCACACGTTCTGATTTTTTGTTTGCCGCATCATTGTGATAGTGAAATAGAATTGACAGATTGCATTGGCGTACATTTTACCACTCATTTCAATCATTCCTCGCAGAACGAAAATATGTTTCCAAAATAGACTTGTCATGTTCATCCGTAAACACCATCTAACGTAAGGATTTGAATAAATATCAGTTTAATTTTTAAAGATAAAAACAAACTGTTTGTCAAAAAATTCGAAATACCTAACGTCGTTGACTTTTCTAAACGTGGAAGATAATTTTGATCATAATCAGAAATTTTTCATGTCACGTGACCTTCAATCATTCTGGATCACTCTGAACTTCAAAAAGCATTTTTCGTATTGTGTCAAAGACAACTATAACATCGATACAAAAGTAAATAACTATAAAAGTAAATGGTTAAGAATAATTATGAGAACGTAATAGAAAATAGATATCAAAATAAATGATGATACTGTATTTAATTGACTTCTCATTTGTTCCCTAATAATTTTAAATTTTTTACTCCATTAAATAATTATTTATACAATGTGTTCAAAAAAATTCCTAACTCGGAGTAGGCTATGACTAAAGAAACGTATCTGGTATATTTATTTAAAAATATTTAATTAAATGTCACTTTGACATGAGATATTGTCAAAAATGTTATCTAAAGAAATCAGAGCTTTTCTTCTTGAATCTTATTTTAGAAATGGAAATAAAATAGACAACAGCGGATGTCAATATACTGTATCCTTCTTTTTGTCTTTTCTCCTTAAAATTACATTACAAGATCAATTTTGACAACTTGACTTTTGAACTAAAAATGATCAGACATACGATTCTCTGTTCATAGCCTACTCCGAGTTAGGATTTTTTTTGAACACACTGTATTTAAATGATTTAAATCAAAAAATCTGATGTGGCCAGCACATTACCTTCCGTCATTTCTATGTATTTTGTACAAATTTCATACGGAAAGTTCCTTGCTAAAGATTCTATTGTACATTACCTTCCGGCAGTTGCATGTATTTTATGCAAATTGCATACAGAAAATTTATAGCAAAAGAACCTATATTTCCAGTAAAATTATAAGGCAAACACACTAAGTCAATTTAACTTGACACTGACATCTTTCAATCAGAATTTTCTTAATATAGTAGCTGTTTTTATAGTTATGGCTACTTTATGAAATTTAATTTCTTTATATTTTTTAACTCTATATCCATTTAATATTAAGTATAAAATGCAGTCAAATCGTATAGAGAATAAAATATTCTTTAATATTTATAATAACATTAAACGTGACAAAATGATATTTAACATAGTTTTTTCAAGAAAAACTGTTAAAATCTTCAAATGATGGTACTTCCGGTTGACCAATTGTAACCAAACTCTAATCAGCTCTTCATATGGATGTAACGAAGAAGAATACGAAAAAATGATAATTTTTGAAATTGTAGTATTAGAGTTATCGCAGACAAAAATATTGTTACACACACACACACACACACACACACACACACACACACACACACACGCACACGCACACACACACATATATATATATATATATATATATATATATATATATATATAATCATCGTAAAAATAGTAAATTCGTATTCTAGGGACCCTAAAACGTGCTTATTCATCAAAAACTCACCACCGAATTTTTTGACCAAAGACAATACCTTCCTTACCTAAAGGTGACGGAAGGTAAAAAATATAGACAACATTGAAAAGTTTATAAAATAAGAACAAAATATGAATATATTTTCAAGACAAGTTTCCATTTAATAGTTATTTACGATATGAGTGGAATATAGACATTATTAACGCACGTATTGTGAGTGCTCGAATACGAATATCGTACAAAATTTTATTATTACCGTATATCGCATTCATTTTAGATATTTAATAACCTTCTTATCCCATTAAATGCTTTAATGAAAATTATTACCAGACTGGAATTTCATTATCGGACTCCTATCACTTATATCACGATAATATATAAAAAATATATAATTTGTTGGTATTACTTGAATGTTAGTATGATTGTAGGGATGATGAGAATAATTGGAGGTGCAGTCGTGGTAAACAGTGTTTATTAAATAGTAATTTAATTAACTTTCCTACGTTTCGATTCCAAATGAATCATCTTCAGGGATAGTTAAAGTTGGAAAATAAGATCATTAGATTACAAAATCAAAATTGAAAGGATGAAAATGTCGTCAAAAAATATCAAAAGTAATAAAATGCGTGCATACATCAGAAACAACTAAAGATGACTATTAGTTAATTACATTACTATTTGATAAACACTGTTTACCTTGACTGCATTTCCAATTATTCTCATCATCCCTACAAAAAAAATTGTTTTTCTACAGTCTATACATATACAAAGTAGCCATTTGCGCTCTCTTTTGTCAACGCAAAATGTCACTTTGCCGCTCTAGAGCGACAAAGTAGAAAAAACGCTCGCTCCTCAAATTTCTAACTATACAATGTTGAGAAATGTTACTTGGCTACATTCTTAATGGAAACGTTTAGTCAGGAATTAATGACACTGTAGTTACACATTACCCACTTATATAACCAAACAAAATGCCGCACTGCTGTGAAAATAAAATAGAGCATTTATTTACAAAAACGAAAGTATAAAATGCTTAAATTAGATTGAAGCAATAGCTCAAGAAGAATGGAAAATACCGATAAGTAAAAATAAATAAAAAATAAATTTTTGTTACGGTAGAGGACCCCGTTTTGGCGACTGTAGAAAAAATCTTGTGTGTGTTTCGAGTGCAAATGGACATTGTCGATTTCGAGAGAATGCCGCGCGACGCAGGAGCAACCTCTCAATCGACAATGTCCCATTTTGCGCTCTTAATACACAAATAGCTATTGTGTCATATCTTGAAAAAAGGAAAAAGTTAACAAACTCTTTAACAAGGGATGATAAAATTGGGCCTGAATAATATCTATATTTCAAGCAGTAATTCTTACCAGTGTAATTGTATTTGTTCTAGTGACAATTTGAAATACTCCTGCGGTTGCTAAACCTGGTCGAATACTGAATGCAAGGCCCATATTGATGGAACCTTTGCATGGAGATAAATTGTCATACTCTTCTTGAGATCGGTAATATAATAACAGTCTTCCTTCTAGTACGAACCAGTATTTTTTCCACGTTGTTACAACTTTCTACAACGGAAATTGGCAAATTACCACTAACGTCAGGTTATTTTTTACAAGTACTATACCAGTTTTCCTTTCTTCTCTAAGTAGCTCATGATTTTGACGGCTCCTACTGTTTCGGAACCCATTTTTGATGATGAAGAAATCTAGAACAATAAAATAAGCATTAATTAGTTAGAAAATTTCACTTTGGAAAAAGATAATTTTAAAAATGATTATAGGTGCTGAAATTATTGTCTTACAAAAATGTGTTGGAAGTCTGATGAAGTTTTAATGCTAGATTGCTCAAATTAATTGTGTAAACAAAATTAATTAGGTGGCGTTAACCCTCGGACGGTGTGGTGGGGTATAACATACCCCACGACTACTTAATTGATGTATAACTTTTAAAATACGCATGTCAGCGCCATGTACGTTCCAGTACCTTCAAACAACATTGAAATGAAAATATTTAAAGTAATATGATTACTCTACTCTTAACGTTTTGAAGTCGCTTTGGATATAGTCCACCACACCAATGGCGTAACTTTTTGAACAAAGGTAAAAAGTTACAGTATTTTAATTTTAAAGTCGTTTTGGATATAGTATACCCCACTACACCAATGCCAAACTTTTTGAATAAAGGTAAAAAGTAACAGTATTTTAATTTTTTTAATTGGCCGTCTACCCAACTTAGCAGGTATGCGTGCGTTCAATGTACATAGGAATACTACGCTATTACACACATTTCATCTTTGAGAAAATAAGTTACGTCTGGGAGCCCTGGGATCTTGGACTATTTTATTATATTGTAACGTCGCAGCCGCGCCACCGTCGCCACAGCAATGAGCGAGTACCTATAGCAATGACGCAATCGCGCTAGCAGCCGGGCTACATAAATGAACAGGTCGCGAAGTGTTTAATTACTTGCAGTCGCCTGAACCTTTTGTGTTCATTGTTATTATGCGGTCGAACATTCTAGAGCAGGGATGGCGAACCTTTACGTATCAACGTGCCATTTTTCTAAAGAAATGTTTAATGAGGTCATAGACGTGCCATCAAATAATTTTGACTTTGTGATTATTGGGAAAATAATAATAATAATAAATACTATCAACTCAAAACTCTTTATTTACTACAAAAAAATAGGAACATTTTGCAATGTTTCAATTATACGCGTAATTTAAAGTAAAGTAAAATTAGTGTGACTTCTGTTGTTGCAGATTAGATGACAAATAACATATGTTAGGGTTGTAAGATGTTACTTTTAGCAGAATGCATTCTGAACTGGAGTCACCTGTCAAACGGTTTCTAACCGAGTCTTTAATGTTATTCATCTCTGAAAATAATGACTCGCAGGCATAGGTTGATGAAAATATTGTTAAAATAGCATGAGCCAGCTTCTTCAAACAATTAAATGTGTCTGGTAACGCATTCCATGTTTTCAAAATTTTGTTATTAGCATTTTCACTTATATTACTTGTCAATCTTTCCTTGTTTCAATAAATTTTTGAATCCATATTGAACTAGACTGGAAATCAATCAGCTGCATTTCAAATTCTTCAATTTCCAACCAATCGAAATGGGACAAATTCAGTTTATCAAATGACCCGCGCACCGCACCCGAACATTCCGTAGCGTAGGGATCACTCGCGTTCGCTCGTCATATAATACCTACTTCACACTTTTTTCGTGCCCAAAATATTGTGACGCGTGCCATTAATGGCACGCGTGTCATTGGTTCGCCATCCCTGTTCTAGAGCTCTCTGGAAGCTAATGGCGGCTGTATAAAAGGGACGCAGCTATGCTCGGGAGTTGGTTTCTGGAGAGACATTCACGTAGAGTGTTAGTGAAGCACAGCAGTATCGTGGTGAGCGTGTGCAGTATATTGTCGAGTGGAGGACTCGGTAGTGTTGACGAGTATTGGGAAACTATAGTGTACAAGGACAGTAACGGCGAGTCGGGAAGTTACTGATATACCGGGATAACTGTGGAAGTGAGTGCAATGTAGTATTGAAGAGTATTGGGAAGCTAGGTATACGGGGACAGTAACGGCAAGTGGAAGTGGATACTCGGCAGTGGTGTTGAAGAATTGTGGCATACGGATAGTTGGTGATACTGAGGCTGTGGAAGGAGAAAGTTAGTTACATAAATAGATAGATAGTGAGATGACAAGTATGACTTCTGTCCGAGCAGTTGAATATAGAGACGCTGTTGAGTCAGTTGAGTATATAAACGCTGTGGAGGTCGGTAGGCGGACAGTTGAACGTGATTTAAATAAACAGTGATATAAATAGTCGAAATAAATAATTAGTAAGATCGTATAAATAAATAGTCGTGTTAATTGTTAAATAAATAAATAGTGTTAGTGTTATCTAGTTTAATAAATCTTTATTTTAATTAATAATAATTGTCTAATATTTACTCTTCACCCAAATAAATAAAAACGTTACAATATTTAGCTGTACTTACACCAATTTATTTATAAAATTACCTGCGAGCAAGAACATGAAATATACTATTAGCGATATGGGAAGAAGTAAGGTCAGATCAGATAAATGCCGTTTTTATAACTTTTATACATATTTCTAAAATAAAACATATACTCACAATGAGTTCATTGTCTTTTCATTTTATTGTACGCAAGCTAGCAGACTCGTAACAATTTTTTACCTGATGTATTTTCATACCATAACATTCCTTATATACATTTAGGGTATCTCATACTCCACCACACTGTTCACCTAATTATTATTTTCCAGCACACTGTCCGAGGGTTAATAGACGAAAATATGCTACAGGGCATTTTGTGTTACATGTAAAAAATATCTTATTTTCTAATATCAGTTTTTAATAAATTTTAAATGTAAATATATGTTTTTTCATATATATATATATATATATATATATATATATATATATATATATATATATATATATATATATATATATATATATATATATATATATATATATATATATAATGTGAGTAATGAAGAGTAAACGGCTTGTAAAGCGTATATATCTTGGTGAAGTTGAGGGTGTTGGATTGCGTGGCCGTCCAGTGTGTAAGTGGATGGATGTGATTGACAAGGTGCTAAAAGAGAGAAAGTTTCTGAGTGGGGGAATGTGGCCGAGGCGAAAGAAGTGTGCTTAGACAGGAATGTGTGGCGAAGGATGATTGTTTCGTAACTATTATTGTGGTCCGGATGCGGTATTTCACTACCGAAAATCGGTCACTTTAATATGTTAAGAGTGAGCAATATTTGTCGTATGATGTCCGGTTAGGAGGAATGTAGTTGAAAGAGTGAGTGATTATTTTTGTGGTTATTTTTTATATTATTATTGTTTCGGGTTTGTGCTAACCCACTAAGTGGGACATGCATGATTTTATGTATACAATTTGACTCAAAAGTAAGTGAAGTATTTGAGTTTTAGGGGACATAACTCAAACGTAGGTAGAGATACAGACTTGTGAGTATCAGTAATTTCTTTAATAGAAGGGGGCCTCTACTATAGTAGAGGTATACCATAAATCAAGGGCCTGGTGCAAGTGATAAACAAAAAAAAATTGGAAACTTCTCTCATTTTTCGACAACCTATTTGAACCGATACCTATTTAATTTGAAAAGGTTATTGCCCGGTATTTCACTGACAAGGATGTTAAAGTGAAGTATTTGAGTTTTAGGGGACATAACTCAAACTTAGGTAGAGATACAGACTTGTGAGTATCAGTAATTTCTTTAATAGAAGGGGGCCTCTACTATAGTAGAGGTATACCATAAATCAAGGGCCTGGTGCAAGTGATAAACAAAAAAAAAATTGGAAACTTCTCTCATTTTTCGACAACCTATTTGAATTGATACCTATTTAATTTGAAAAGGTTATTGCCCGGTATTTCACTGACAAGGATGTTAAAGAATCAATTTTAAAATTAAGGTTACCTTTTAACGAGCCTTTTAATTCGAAATATGAAGACGGACACTTGTAAATAAATTTAAGTACGACCACATAAAAGGCAAGGGAGACCTCATTTAAACTTGACAGTTGAATATCAGCAGAATTAATAATACAGTGTGTTCAAAAGAAATCCTAACTCGAAGTAGGCTATGAACAAAGAAACGTATGTAAGTTTAAAAATATTTAATTAAATGTCAATTTGACACGAGATATTGTCAAAAATGTTATCTAAACATACTAAAGCTTTTCATCTTGAATCTTATTTTAGAAATGGAAATAAATTAGAAAACGGTTAATGGCACCATACTGTATCCTTCTTTAGTATCTTTTCTCTTTAAAATTACATTTCAAGATCAATTTTGACAATTTGACTTTTGAATTGAATAATGATCAGACATATACGTTTCTCTGTTCATAGCCTACTCCGAATTAAGGATTTTTTTTAACACACTGTTTATAGGCAACACCAGACAATTTGAATTAAAATCAGATCTGGTTTTGTTTTCCCCAACAAACAAAAAAACCCACTTAAAAACCCCAATAAACTCAGATTAGCCATTTATGTGTTTAGTTGAAAATGATGGTGTTTTTGTGCTATACTTCATTTCACGTAAGAAAATAGTGATGAAAAGATAGGTGCAGTTTGATCTTGTTAGTTGATTGGTTAATATCGGGGTACACATACTAGGTTTTTTCTAATTCCGTTTAAATTTACCAAGAACTAATAATGAATTATCATAAATTTGAGGTTAGCTGTCGGTTCTTCCATTAGTGCGAAAAAATAACCGATAAACGTACTAATGCGACAAAGAATGTCATACTTAATTTGTAGTGTATAATTAATAGAATATATATATATATATATATATATATATATATATATATATATATACAGTGTGTTCAAAAAAATTCCTAACTCGGAGTAGGCTATGAACAGAGAAACGTGTGTCTGATCATTATTCAATTCAAAAGTCAAGTTGTCAAAATTGATCTTGAAATGTAATTTTAAAGAGAAAAGACAATAAAGAAGGATACAGTAGGTATATTGACATTCGCCGTTTTCTAATTTGTTTCCATTTCTAAAATAAGATACAGGAAGAAAAGCTTTGATTTATTTACAAAACATTTTTGACAATATTTTATGTCAAATTGACATTTAATTAATTGACATACGTTTCTTTGTACATAGCCTACTCCGAGTTAGGAATTTTTTTGAACACACTGTATATATGTATATATATATATATACGCGAGACAATTTGACAAAAAAAATATTAAAAAATATTACATTACATTAGATAACATGCTATAACCGTGGAAACAGCTACTATAATATTCAAAGAAAATTCTGATAGATGTCAATGTCAAGTACAATTAACATAGTATACGGCGCGAACACACGTGATTCGGACATCCTTGACGTACTTAGAGAATACAATTACACTCTTCGTATTAAGAATTTGTATATTGTTCCTTTTTTCGAAAGTCAAAATCTAGAGCTTCGTTTTCCTATCTCGCGCCTTCTTTGTATAACAATATTCCTGCATCCCTGAAGTCTCTATCGTTAACCGCATTCAAACTCAGAGTGAAAAATTTATGTTATCTAATGTAATGTAATATTTTTTTTTGTCAAATTGTCTCGCGTATATATATATATATATATATATATATATATATATATATATATATATATATATATATATATATATATATAAAATTACACTCTTCGTATTAAGAATTTGTATATTGTTCCTTTTTTCGAAAGTCAAAATCTAGAGCTTCGTTTTCCTATCTCGCGCCTTCTTTGTATAACAATATTCCTGCATCCCTGAAGTCTCTATCGTTAACCGCATTCAAACTCAGAGTGAAAAATTTATGTTATCTAATGTAATGTAATATTTTTTAATATTTTTTTTTGTCAAATTGTCTCGCGTATATATATATATATATATATATATATATATATATATATATATATATATATATATATATATATATATATATATATATATATATATAAAATATATATATATATAAAAAAGAAAGTTTATAATAAATATCAAATAAAGCCCATTGAGTCGGGTTTTTGTCATCCCTGATTAAAATATGAAAACAGCATGAAAATTAATCTCCGTAAAACAATAAAAAAAACACGTTCAGTAACAGACAAACCAAAGCCATTTTGTCTCTATATCAGAATATTACGAACCTGGTAAGGGAAGTGAAGTGAGCAAAGTTGTGTAATATATATTCACAACAGTCGTATATTTTACACACCCTCGAAGGGGAAACAGAGAATGCAGCCCTAAAATAGCGCTGAAGAAAGGGATCGTCTTGTATAATATACTTGAATTATTCTACACAGTAAATTTTACTTCCGACTGTAAAGTAAAGAAGTACTTTGGATATTATAACTGAATTTGTAGTGGTTATGGCTGTATTTATTTTCCTAACGGACCCTTCTTTAGACAAGGGCTGCTTTGTAAGAAAATAAATACAGTTTGACTACATAATGTTTGTATATTTTCAAAATTGTAGACTGTAGATTCAAGATTATGTATCTTTACGAAGATTAGATTAAAGTATAAAAATATAAATCCAGGCAATTTTAGGCTTCTGCAATTATATATCTAGTAGGTATTTTAGTATATTTAAGAATAAGATAAAAATATATAAATACTTATTATTTACCTGAATAAATTCACTATTATGTTTAATGATGCTTTGTGTTGTTTAATATACTCGTATTTACTATATTTGTTATTATTGTAAGAATCTAAACTGTTCAAAGTTTATAGTTTTTAAAAGAATAATGAATTATTTAATATTTTAATTAATACATATTTTAATTAATTCAATGGAAGAGGCTGTTGGTACTCAGTGAAACATATTAAAAAATAAAAAAACGCAACTCTCGGTTAAGTTTCACAAGAAATAGTTATTTATGTAACAAGTGTGTAAAGTAGTACTTTTTTTGTCGAGTGCGATGTTTTACGCATGAGGCGCAGCCGAATGCGGAAATTGTAGCACGAGACAAAAAATACTATTTTACACACGTGTTGCATACAACATTTTTCCTACAACCGACATGGTATTGATGTTTCTCATAATACTGAGTGTACAGGCATCCAGAGCAACTTCAAATACTGTTAGTACTCATTCTCATAACACTGTACAAAATGTAACTTAAACACTTGGAAGAATCTCAGACAGACGATGATTAGTCTTTTATAATGTACAAATTGTACATTTAATATTAATATTAAAAATAAGGTTAGGATAGAATACCTACATGTCAAAAAAATGTTAATGTTCTTAAAAATTAGATTAGTACTCTATCTGTAAAAAAAATATTAGACTTGTTTCATTTACAGTTTAAATTCATATTTCTTAATAAATTTTATTACTTTCATTATTATTTACTACCTAATTATATACTTGACAGGTAAATCAACCGAATTTTAATGTTGCCTAGCACCGCTTTACTTATCAAGCACTATTGCGCGAAAAGTACTTTTCACGCACTAGTGCTTGGATAGTGACATTTTACACACTGTAATGAGTGCGTGAAAAGTATTTTTCACGCACGGTTGTAGGAAAAATTATATTTATTTTATTGTACAATTTCGCTAGTTACGGCATCATCAGAAGTACTTCTGATGATGCCCTAACTAAGTAAATATACTTTTTCTTGTGAAACTTAACCGAGAGTTGTGTTTTTTATTAATAAATATTTTGTTTGGATTGGTGACACAAAAACAGGAAAAACAAATAAAACGGAAAAGAGATAAGAAAATACATTATGACAGGAGAATATTGTCATACTATATTTATCAAGTTTGGTTCTTTTAAAAATTGCGTGAGTAATAAATTTATTGAAAATGTCAGAAATTTTCAAAATATGTATAACGGATGGTGGCGGTTTTGTTTTCACATTTGTTTTTTTTTTTCGATCTTTTTTCATAATAAATTTCATCACTTTAGTAGTATTTTATGTACCAAGGGCGTTACGATGATGTTAATGCCAGGAGGACGACGTGGATCTAGCTCGAGGGATAGATGTCGTCCGATGTCTCACTAGAATATGTGAAATAAGTTTTCATTTACAATAATTTTGATTACAATAATGCTTAAGCTTTGGCGGTCCTAAGGGTGTTGTTTAATTATTTTGTTTATTATCAACATTTATTTATTTTTAAAACATCAACGTTCTATATCGTTGAAGATGATGGAAATGGATGAATTTGATGTTTCGGAAGATATTTTATCGAAACGGTGGAAAGAAATTATTTTGAATGCTTCTGCATACTTTGAGGAAGAGAAACGCATAAATGTTCCTCTAATTATTCCATTCTCGTCTGTAGAATATATATGTTCTTTATTTCTTATGCACTTATTTCTGAATATTATTAAATTTTAGAGAGTTTGTACTGCTTTGGATGTGTCACATGTGACGGTAAATAATATCAAAAATGAAATAAAACGAGGATAAATATCGTCCTAAAAAATTAGTGATCCGTCATCCGTCCAAAATCAATGCGAAACATTTACATGTGTGGTGAAAGTAAATTGCTTTTTAAGGCCCTTTTCATAATCTATTAATGTATTAATTGTTGTAATCAATCATTATTATTGTAATGATTTATAATTAAAAAGAAAATAATTTTCATTATATACCGTTTATATAATTTCTAATTTAAAGTCCATAAACGATGATAGGATTATAATGAGGGCATAATAAACTATTATGCCCTCATATAATGCCCGTTGTTATAAATATGTTTATATATACCATATCCTAGTAATAAACTCTTCATAATACTTTAGAAGTCTAAAAGTAATTTTAATTAAAGTCTTAAAGTGAAGCTGATTATGAAAACGGCCCAAAAATGAAAAGCATATGTCCTAAAATATATGAATTTATATGTATTCTGGATTATTATGCAAGAAATTTAATAAATTTGTAGTACATAATTATTACAATATACTGTATATTTTTTGGCACTTAGAACCCATTAAATTTAAATACTACAATTAATAATTATATAATTATGATTTGGAATTATGTATGTTGACTATTACTTCCTTAGTTTTAGAATATTGTATTATTATTATAATTCCTTAATTTATATGAAAATGTTATATCCACAATTATTTATTTACTTTTACTTATTGCAAAGAAAGTAATAGTATGTTGTTATTTTATGAAAAATTAATTTGTAAAATAACAATTATTTATTTACTTTTACGATGATTATTCTAGTGAAAGTAGAATCCGATAAATGCAGCGGTAGTAAAGGGTATTGTTATGCTTTCTTATTTTATTTGCATAACAAAATAAATTGTTTGTGTTCCTGTGAACGAAATATGAATTCATTCTGTGCGAACTTACAATAATTAATGCTTTACTTTCGGTTTTAATCTGTGACATTTCATATAATTATGATTCTGCGTGCTTCAAAATTTGAAACTAACAATGGGTGTTAATAAATTAGATTAGAGAATAATTAGAACAAGTGAGAGATTATTTTAAAGAAGTGAGTTTGTTTATGTAAACTAATCAATAATATGATCTACTTACATAGAAGTAGATTAACAATAATATCATAAACATAATAAAAAAAATAAATAAATATATCATCAAAGCTTATTACCCATTGCTGGGTGTGCCAATCTGCTTTATACACAGATATCGGTAATGATGAAATATAAAAAAATGTAGTGTAAATTATGTAATAAAAGAGTTAAAATATGAGTTTTGATCAAAATATACCTCAATATTTTTGGTATCACTGTCTGTGAAGTGTATGTCAGGTTTCATTCATATTAGATGCGTACTTTATGTTTGCCAGCTATATAATGACGAAGAGTGAAAGAACAAAAAATCTGTATTATATTTTATGTTAAAAATGGTATAAAAGTGCAGTGAGGTGGAGGTGGTACAAATGTGGGAGACGATTTTTGACGAGGAAGCTACGTCGAAACCAAAGGTTTATGAATAGTAAAAACGTTTTCAAGGGGCCGTGAAGAAGTGGAAGATCAACCACCGAGAAAAATGTGGCAAAGATTAAAGATATTGTGCTTGGTAATCCCGAATCACTTCAACGGAGGTTGTTTGAAAATTCTCATTGTTTTTACTTCCTTGTACAAAGTAAAGGAAGTATTGCAATCGCGAAAAAATTCGGTTTTCAGATTTCAACGGAAATAACCATTTTGACCATCCCTGAATCCATTTTGACTAATTTCGTCGTGACGTCTGTACGTACGTACGTATCTCGCATAACTCAAAAACGGTAAGTTGAAATTTTGTATTTAGGACTGCTATAACATCTAGTTGTGCACCTCCCTTTTTGGTCATTACATAATTTCCAGAAATGGTACTTCATTTGAAGCCTATAATATATTTTAATGAAAAACTATTTCAAAATATAATCCAAAACTTTCCAAATATGGTATATAAGACTTTTATGTCAATAATTGGAATAACATAATAGATTTTGGTTAAAACAGGGTAACCGAAAGAGATATATTACCTGAAGTTGTTAACAGTTTTTCTTGAATAAAATGGTTTCATTTTGATTTTAGAAATAAATGCTTCAAATAAGAGTTTTAGAGAATTAAATTTTGAGTCTAGCACATCAAGTATTATTAAATTAGCCCTTTGTATAAGCGAGTCATGTAGTTTTTGGTTTTTGTAATGAAGCTTGCTATGGATGAGGACAAAAAAATAACAAAAAAAAATAAAAAAAATGTCAAATTACGTCAAATACGTGCAATTTTATAATTGGGTCTATACTTCATATTGGTCTTGCGTACAAGGAAGTCGTGTGGTGTCCACATCAGATTTTTTTTTATTATCAAATCTGGTCTTTCTGTACATACAGTTAAGGGCGCTTATAATGTGTCGTATCACGGGGTCAAGCTGTCATGGAGACACAGGGCCGCTCCGTGGGTATTAGTCGCCTTGGTGTTATGTTACATTTTAGCGCCCCTTCCCCTCATAATGTAAAATTTGCAAATTAAAATTTAAACTATACTTTTTGTTCTTCATAAATGCTAGATTTAATATGTTGATGAAATTTTCCTAGATTTATTCTTGCAATCATTAGGTTATAATCTAAATCGTTTGTAGTAATCAACAATATTACAACAGATTTCAGAATTGTATATGCATTTGATTCTTTGAAAAATGATAATATAGGTATTTAAATTTTGGATTCATTGTGGGATTCATTCTTGTATTGTAATCAATATTCTTGAGTTATAATCAATATATTCATTGTTGTAATCAACATTTTCATAGTTATTATTTAAATATAACAATGCTAGAATAATAACGAATCGATTGATACGATAATTATTTTACTTATGACTAGAGCTCTAATGCAAACAAATTAAAAAATATATTGTTCACTTCTACATGTTAATTTGTTAATTTTATAGTAATTTTGCCTATAAGAATAAGAGCATTTTATAAAAATTTACTATTATTGACTTTACTGTGTTGAAACGGCGACCCTCAAAGTCAGGTGCCTTTGCGCGGGGCACAACCTGCCCACCCGCACGGCGCGGCCCTGTGGAGACATCACCATAATAATGATTTTTTCAAAAAAATAAACTCGTAAAATTTGAATACAATTTAATCAATATGACAAGACTATGATAGTTATGTTTACATTAATTTTTACAAAGATGAAAGCATTAAAAACAATTTATCGTATTTTATTAACCATTAACGTATGAATTAATCACAGTAATAATATTTTATGTGAGATAATTTATCGTGCTTTCTATGAAAGCCGTAAAAGTCTCCCATTGTATCCGAGCGTTATGCCTGTAAAATAAGACATAAAACTGTGAGAAAATCTGGCACGAGTCATGATTTAAACGAGAACGCACTAACTGCATATTATATCTCTTCCTATCTCATTATTTTTTAGCATTACTATCTGTTCCACTGTTCTACAAACTTACCCACCGAGGAGTTTAAATTCTCTCGCTGTCGTTTTACTCGTTCTGAATCGATATTGGTTATTAAGAATAGAAAGGGTCAATAAAATTTGTATGTAATCAATACACATTGTAAGAGATGATAGTTTCTTCAATAATTTGTAATAATAGGGAAAAATTATAGACATAAACGGCGAAAGTAAAATACAATAAACAATAAAGTAAATTTATGATTCAATTTTATTTTAATACGGAAAATAGAAACTATATTTTTTCATTTAAGAAACATATTTCTTATTATGCTCGGTTTTATAAACATCGAATAAACTGCTAACTTATTACTTTAAAAGTCAATTTAATCGACGAGTAAATAAAAATATCTGTTTTGTAAAACAAGTTACAGAGTAAAATAACTACTTGCAGAGTAAATATTTTATCCTGGTGATTTACCGACAGAGACATGACATCTGTCACTATTTTGTGATTTTTGCATATAAATATTTTAATATTTTCTATAATTATACACATTTAATATTGTTTTTCACTGTATTAAGATCCTATCGGCCAGAATGGTAACAAAAATTATTTTTTTAATGAATTTGCAACTACAATTTTAACTGGGGACAAGGAAAAGAGCCTCCATGAAGAGTGTGTGAATACCGTAGTACACTCAGGCTACGGTTTCAAAGACCGGCTAATCTTTCCACTACTGGAGCATAAGACAGATTGATAAAATCAGAATAAAACATTACTAGACGGTATCTTTTAAAACCACTACTGAGGATAATGTTAATCTCCAACTGAAGAGGATCTATTCTGCGGCAGCAGAATGTTTTAATAATATTGTATTCTGTATGTTCCTGACACGAATTAAATCCAAAAGTCAAAATAGAAAATAAAGTGTGTCGTAAAGTGCCAGGTGTCAACTAACATGGAAAAAAAGAGAGAACGGGGGAAAAATTACATAGAAATAGACAAAGCAAATATATTGGATATAAATAAATAAATATAAAAATAGTGCAAGGGATGAAATTTATAATGAATTTAATTTAATTAATGTTGATGTGTCAAATTTATTCTACAGAATAAAATTTACTTCTTGGAAAATCGGTGGAGTAATTTATTCTGTAGATTTACTTAGCTAGTATTTTTATTTTTGCTTTATACAACGAAAATCTCTGGAGTAAATTTTACTTTGCTAGTAATTTACTTATCCATCTTTTATAAAACTGGGCATTATGAAACAATCGTTATTTACAAGCTGTATAAATAACTCAATAAATTATTACTTTATATTCATTAGTTTTTCTTCATGGCTAGGTAGACAACCGAATAGACAACATTCTAATTTTTTACGGGTTTTGTATTTCAAATACACTTACATATTAGATTTTTCACATACCGGCGAAATTATTTGCAATTAGCCTGAAATTTCTATCATAATGTAACGTTTTTATTTATTTATTTGGGTGAAGGTAAAAATCAAAAAATTATTACTAATTAAAATAGATATTTATTAAACGATAAATAAATATTTAAAGATAATAATATTAAATACTAATTTAAGACTAAGAATATAATTAATTACTTAAAATGTGAAAAAATTATATTTAACGTCGTTTTTTCAAGAAAAACTGTTAAAATCTTCAAATAAGGGTACTTCCGGTTGACCAATTATAACCAAAATCTAATCAGCTTTTCATATAGATGTAACGAAGAGGAACACGAAAGAATTATAATTTTTGGAATTGTAGTATTAGAGTTATCGCATTAGAAAATTTTGTCACACACAGAAACACACACACGCACTCCCACACATGCACGCACACACACACACACACACACACACACACACACACACACACACACACACACACACACACACACACATCGTCGTAAAAATAGTAAAATCGTATACTAGGGACCCTAAAACGTGCTTATTCATCAAAAACTCATCACCGAAATTTTTGACCAAAGGCAATACCTTCCTTACCTAAAGGTGACGGAAGGTAAAAAGAAAACAGTATCAAGTTATTTAATTTCACAAAGTTAAGCCAGATTCACAAAAAATTTAAGCTAATCCTCATTTTTGAATTAGTGAATTCTATTCTATCTCGGTATTTAAAATTTAATCTTCGTTATATTATCAAAACATTAAATTACTTGGATTAAATTAGACTATATTTTAAGAAATAAACTGTCAAAATTGAGTAAAATTTGCTAATCCAAAAATTAGGATTACCTTAATCTTTTTTTGTGATGCGGGCTCTTGTAGATTTGAACAAGCTTTGTTAAAAATATTTAAAACCTTTTCGGTGAACATGGTGTTTAAATTCAATATTCGTAATATTAACAACTTACGTCAACCAATGTTGAACGATCTAACCTAACGAATTATAGGGTTTTTTCTTTCTTCATTTTATTAATTCAGTAAGAAGTAATGTGCTCCCTAAAAGCGCTTTTTTTATAATAGTGCGCTCGTAATGCGCGCCATTATGTCTTTTTAAAAGTTTGAATGGGGACTTATACAATTCAAATTTTTCGGACGCCATCTAGAGAGTTAATAAGAAAATTCGGTGGCCATCTAGTGAATAAAAAAGTATTTAATAAGTAGTTATATAGTGAGCAACATTTAGCTCTACAATAGGGTATTCTCTCATATTTTTTTTATTTATTTTTCTTAAAGAACAGTTACATCTAAGAGTACCTGTGAAAACGCGAGTTAAAAATTCTTTTTAATAATCGAGATATTAATTTTAAAAATTTGATTTTGTTGTGTCACATGATAGTGACGTACTAGTTGTACAGTACCAGCGGTGTACTATCAATTGTTCATGCGGCGTCTTATCACATTCGAACATGGGGTAGGGATTTCAACTGGTCTCCCATTGGAAGGTCATCTAGTACATCAGCAAAATTTAAATGCTTTATATCTTTTGTAACAATTAATTTATAATATAATTTTTTGTTTTTTCTTGTTGTTTGCCTATCAACACTAATATTTTTAATAAATTTTTAATATTGGTAGTCCTCAGAGAATACCCTGTTTCAAATAATTCTGTTATTATAAAAGGTATAAAAATATGTTTCATATAAAAGTTTCATGACTTGATGAGACAAACTTAAAAATGATGTCAAAATAAAATTTAAGATGACGGTTTTCAAGATATATGAGTATATATATATATATATATATATATATATATATATATATATATATATATATATATATATATATATATATATATATACATATATTGTTTCACGTTTGATCGGGTGGAGCCTGTCAGGACAAAACGACATGCGGCAACTATTTGAAATTTTGAAATATAGTTCTGTACAGGTAAAACAGCTATTATTCAAATACTTGAAAGGTATACTGTGGCGGTAGAAATGTTGAAAGAAATAATAAATAAATTATCTAAAAAAATTAATTTACCGTGGACTCACAGACCACACCCGACAGACGGAAGGTTAAATTAATAAAAAAAGTTATCTAAATTATAATGATTCTCTAAACAAATTTTAAATCTGTTGTTATTAAAAATGCAAGCAATGCGGTAAATGTAGACGACAAACATATTTATTTATATTTACATTTTGATAATAACGTTCGTCATATTTTCTCTAATTATATACATTCAACATAAATATAGAATCCAAAGAAAACTATGCATTAAATTTTAAATTTCCAAGAATATCATTCACAAATAATCGAACAAATAAAAGGCGTTGAAATAATCACGCAACGAAAGAAAGTCAATAAAACTAAATAAACAATGACCACGACTATACTTTTTGTTATAATTAGCAAATAGGCGCGCGTTTAATTAAATTAATCAGTGAAACTGTCACTTTCTCGCTTGTTTTGCAATTATCGATGACTTTAGAGTTTGTTTCGGTTAAAATGTTTTACAAGCGGAAAGTACAATACCAAAAACACAACTGATCTATAAAGTGCATATGCACTTAATATTTCTTGTAGTTTATTATTAGAAGTTAGATTACACATCTCACCAGATTTTTCAGTTTGTTAACCCAAATATAACTGCCACTAAAACATCCGCACTTATGAAAGGTTGAAACTTACTGATCAACTGTTGATATTGATACCTATCATTTAATTGATACTGTACTACATAAATCATTTTAAAGTGCTTTTTGATGGGAAGTTATTAATTAATATTATTATTACTAACTAATTTATGTTGATGAGAGAGTAGAAGTGGGTCAGATGAATTGGGTTTGTCATCCCGAGAGAATGAACTATTACCATTAGTAAAGAGTATGTATATGTTAGTGACGAGTAAGGTTGAGGGTTTGTGATTTCTTGGATGTCTAATATGTATAGTTGAAGGAAGGAATCTATGAAACTCATTATAGAATTGCCCATGATAAAGTTTTATTGGACTTGTGGTAAGGATTACTAGAGACATGTAGAATTTATATCCTGGACCGTATCGGAAATTTGCGTTCATGACATTATATGTAAATATTTTTTTCTAAATCTGACTGCACTGTACTATATGTAATCTGGATTTATTACAATGTGTTATTTTTTTGTTATACAGGGTGTCTCACAACTCGCGCCCCAGACGAAACTGACACTTGCCGACGACAATAGGTTGCCAACAAATGGAAGAAAATAATTTGCGGCTGCTTGCATAACGGAGTTACAAGACTTTTTAATCCACCAATCCCGGAAGGATATCTTGAGGTGTGATATTATTACAAAATAAAACTGGCTGCTAGGTTTTAAAATACTACTAGTGAGTTACAAAATATGTTTGATTTACTGTAATTTTGACACTTTAGAGTTGTCTTTTCACTGTCAACAAATTTAGGTTAGCGAAGGTGTCATCCGATATCATCATTTATATCTTACAGTGCAACGTGTTGTAGCAGTTGTGTAAAATGTGTTAAACGAAAATATTATTGTCATTTGATCTGGCATAACTTGACCGGTCTCATGCGTCCTTGCGATGGCTCTCATTATCACTTTCTGATCCACAAGATTTCTATACGGAAAACGTTCCGAATAGACTCGTGCTGCCATTCTGGCGTTACGTCCATATTCTCCGAAAATTATAATCATTTCTAAGTAATCAGCGGCTGAATACATGGTAAGAATTTGCCTTTTTTTATTCACCTTATCAAATTTAATTTGACACTGTCATTTTTCAAAAACTACAGTCGTCCACACATTTTAAAGAAGATTTGATTTGTATAAAACCATAGTAACGTAAAATTACGGCAATCACACTTTAAAGGTGTAGGTCTCTGATTGGTCAATTTTAAGACGTCTTTTCTCGAATATCTTTTAAGCTAGATTTTTTTTCTTCGAAATTACACATCCGAGTGTAGTCTCGTGTTTCCTCATTCGCTCTGGGGCGCGAGTTGTGAGACATCGCGTATGTAAATATTTTTTCTAAATCTGATTACATTGTACTACGTACTCTGTATTTATTATAATGTGTTATTTTTGTTATATGTAAATATTTTTTCTAAATCTGACTGCACCGTACTGTACATGTACTCTGTACTAAATCTCTTTTTTATTGTAATGTGTTGTTTTTTTGTTACATGTAAATATTTGTTTCTAAATCTGACTGCACCGCACTGTACATACATGTACTCTGTACTAAATCTCTATTTTATTACATCTTTTTTTTATATGTACATATTTTTTCCCAGTTTGAGTATGATTTTTTTTAATACGGCCCATTTCTTACCCTAATTTGATGGATTCAAATTCGAATAATTTATGAGTCCTGACCGCAAAGAAGCCCATACCCGTCCATAAAAGGTTGTAAACTCTGCATAAGTCAGTTTCATAGATTTCTTCCTCCAACTATAAGTGGTTTTCGAATGCAGACGATTTATGCGACCGTCAAGCTAGAAATATTGAGAATAAGAAAATCAGGAAGGCTGTGGACAACAAAATTTTTACCATCTTTTCAAACAGTTTAGGTTACGAAAGATAAGTTAGTTAAAACTTAGTTCATCAATTATTTAAAGCATAGTTGTGAGTCAAAATATGAAATTAACCAGTGTTCGTTTTCTTCGGTTTTTGGCGAGAGAAATATGTATAGTTCATCTAGGGATCATTTTCCGAAGACTCGTTATCGTTTTATTATGGGTGCACAATAGCTAAAACCGCAATGCCAAAATATTTCGGTCCGTACAGTCGACCAGTTCAGTATTTGTAATGCTGGTATATATTTTACGCCCAGTATTCGACTGTAGACCAAGACTGCACTTTCCAGATTTTAATGCGTTAATCTTTTGAACAGTCGAATACTGGGCGTAAAATATATACCAGTATTGCAAATACTGAACTGGTCGATTGTACGGACCGAAATATTTTGGCATTGCGGTTTTAGCTATTGTGCACCCATAATAAAACGATAACGAGTCTTCGGAAAATGATCCCTAGACGAACTATACCAGGTTAGACACGGGAGAGGTACTTTCAAAGTCCGTTTGTTTGCAACTCGAAATACAATTTACAACAGCGTCTACCTTCCTTTATGAAAAAGTCTGTTGTGGACGCTACACAATTTCCTTGTACGCAAGACCCATATGAAGTATATATATAGACCAATAAAAATGCACGTATTTGATATAATTTGACATTAATATTATTTTTTTGTTGTTTTTTTGCCCTAATTCATAGCAAGCTTTATTACAAAAACCAAAAAGTATATAATTTTTAAATTTACATATCTCGCTTATTTAATAATATTTGATGTGATGGACGTAGAATTTAATTCTCTAAAACTCTTATTTGAAGCATTTATTTCTAAAATCAAAACCATTTTATTCAAGAAATATTGTTAACAACTTCAGGTAATGTATCACTTCCGGTTAGCCTATTTTAACCAAAGAAAAGTTTTGGATTATATTTTAAAATAGTTTTTTATTAAAATCTAAAGTACCACTTCTGGAAATTATGTAATGACCAAAAAGGGAGGTTACAACTAGATGTTATAGCAGTCCTAAATACAAAATTTTAACTTTCTACGGCTTACCGTTTTTGAGTTATGCGAAATACCTACGTACGTACAGACGCCACGACGAAATTAGTCAAAATGGATTCAGGGATTGTCAACATGGGTATTTTCGTTGAAATCTGAAAACCGAAATTTTTCGCGATTACAATACTTCCTTGACATGGAAGTAAAAAGTGGAATATTTAGTGATGTTTCTGTTATTTTGATTAAATTAAATATGGTATCAAGTGTCTGTGGTCATTAGTATTTAGGGTTGCAAACAAACGGACTTTCAAAGTAACTCTCCCTTGATCAACCTTATATATATATATATATATATATATATATATATATATATATATATATATATATATATATATATATATATATATATATATATATATGACAACACCTGCCATATACTCACCTAATTTGGCAGTATAAGACTTTGGTTATTTTTTTGGCTTGGGAAGAAGGTTTTTGTTTGAGGAAGAGAAGAAAAAATAGATGCTGCAATTCATGAATTTGAAACATTCAGAATTCCCAAAGAAGATTGAATGGAGCTTTTAAGAAGCAGAAGAAAAAGACAAAGAGAAGTAGAAATTAATGCTGAAATATTGCAATTCGTGATTATTTTGAAACCATTCGAAAAGCAGATTGGTTGGGGGCTTTTAAGTAGAGAAAGGAACGAACTGTGATGTATTATTATTGTTGAAGGGAAATACCTACTTTGAACAAAAAATATAATTCAATATATGTCTTATTTCCAATAATTCTAGCGTGATGCTCATATTATTGTAGATAGGACTAAAAGAATAAAGAATTGTGTTTGGATAGGAAGAGCAAATTACGAATGTTGTAAGACTGAACAGATTCTAACCATTATTGCGAAAAATGAAGTAAATTTATGTATAGTGAAGCCGACATATCCAGCTCACGCAATAAATGCCAAAATTAAATTAAAGCAAATAACTTTCTTTCATTTTCCAAACATCCTAAACTTTCAGTTTTAGTTTACAAAACAATAAAGCTACGTTTCCAGCTCTTAACATAGTCACTGTTTTAATCTTTGTTTTTGTATTTTGTCTTATGTTTTTGTCAGAAGATATTGGCCATTTCCAGCTGTTAACATAAGCACAGTCTTAAGTTTTTGTACTTACAATGTTTGTTCACTCAAAAAGGGAACACATAAAACTCCTTACAATGCTTCAAAAATTATATTGTTATTAATGATATTAATGATGAGTAGTAATCATTACTTAAATTAAGTAATAATGTAATTATTTTGTATATTTCCAAAATAACATTTGAAATAAAGCACGAAATTAATATGGTGAACGAGCCACAAGATTTCTAATATTCCAACGATAGACGCGGCGTCGTTTGCTTAACAATAGTGCTACTATTCCAGCAATTCTTCTTTTTGTCACAATTGAACCTATGATTTTTTTCTTTCTGTTGTCCATATTTATATTCTCTCAACACAATAATAATAACATAGCCACCAAAATAATGACAGATAACATACAACGCGTAGAACTACTGCGCAACATAAAAAGAGATAGCGCTTACATCACTTATCTCTCTCCAACAGAACAGCGACAAAGACTATGACGAAAGTATGAAGTCTGCAAACTTTGGGTTTATGCGCTATGACAAAGACTAACGACTAAAACAATAGCTGGAAACGCTCAAGCCATTATACGTATGACAAACTTTCAAGGTTATGACAAATAACAAAAACAGTGACTATGTTAAGAGCTGGAAACGTAGCTTAAGTTGAAATAAAACATTTTAATGGGAATTTTCCTTTCCTTTATGTATACAGGTGTTTCCTATAAAACAACCAGTGCTTTTTTGGGTGTACTAATAACTTTAGAGTAAAATATTATATACAAAAAATGATCAGGTATAGTGGCTAATTTAATAGTAATAACAAATCGGAAATTCAACCAGTGGTTCGCAAACAATAGAACAAAATTAATTTTTTTAAATGGTATCCTATATAATTTTTACCTTCCGTCACCTTTAGGTAAGGAAGGTATTGTCTGGTCAAAAAAATCGAAAATGAGTTTTTAATCAATAAGCACGTTTTAGGGTCCCTAGAATACGATTTTATTATTTTTACGATGATGTCTATATGTGTGTGTGAGTGTAACAAAGATTTCGTCTGCGATAACTCTAATACTACAATTTCAAAAATTATAATTCTGTCGTGTTCTTCTCCGTTACATCCATATGAAGAGATAATTAGATTTTGGTTACAATTGGTCAACCGGAAATACCCTCATTTGAAGATTTTAACAGTTTTTCTTGAAAAAACTATGTTAAATATAATTTTATCACATTTCATGTTATTATAAATATTAAAGAATATTTTCTCTATACGATTTGACTGCGTTTTATACTTACTAATATAAATATTAAATGGATATAGAGTTAAAAAATTATAAAGAAATTAAATTTCACAAAGTTATGGAAACAGCTACTAATTAAGAAAATTCTGATTGAAAGATGTCAGTGTCAAGTGAAATTGACATAGTGTGTTTGTCTTATAATTTTACTTGAAATCAGAAATATAGGTACTTTTGCTAGAAATTTTCTGTATGGAATTTGTATAAAATACATACAACTGCCGGAAGGTAATGTACAAGAAATATAATCTTTTGCAAGAAACTTTCTGTATGAAATTTATACAAAATACTTAGAACTGACGCAACTGACGGAAGGTAATGTGCTGGCCACATCGATTTTTTAGTTCATTAGATTTTTGATTTCAACGATATAAATGTTGTATAGGGTTGTATCATAATTATTTCGAGAAAAATTGTAATAAAAAAAATAAAAATTTAATGTAGCATTTAACATTATTATTGCTGGGTGTGCTTAATCTACTTTTAAAACACTTATCGGCAATGATGTCATATTTTTATTTTTAATTGTGTTTTCCGGACGTCATCTCGTCACTTTTACCTACATTGGAGAATGCGCTTTTATGGAATTTGAAGGTATAAAATTATTTGGTGCACTTGGTTATATACATTATTAATTTATGTTCAGTATTAAGTAAAATAAAGTTGGAAAAAGTATAGATATACTGATTTCACAATTCAGATTGACGATATTTCCCACAGAAGAAGAATGTATCGAGAATGATTCGAAAAATGGTAGTATCTCAACCAGCACCAGCATTTGTTTTGTTATCCGCTGTTTCCGGTGAGACGGTTCTATTCTTTTTTCACTTGTTTCTTTGAACAAGTGAACAACGCAATTACCATACTACAACAGTGCAGAGTGAGAGTGGCAAACAAAAAAGAAACAACGATGATTTTATTACGCAGAGAAACAGAAGATACTGATACAAGATGTTTGTGAAAATAAATAAAAAGTCAAAACAAACGAAAAAACGGAAATGACACATGCGGCTTGGGAACAGAACAAAAGCAGGATAAAAACATGAGAACAAAAGATAAGAATTTGTCAACAAAAAATTGTAATAACAATATCGTTTTTACGCACAAACAAGAATTAAATTTGTCAAGTATTGTACCACCTACTTATTTGCATTACGTCAATAATTTAGTATCTCGTTCCATATTTGATATAAATATGTTGACCTTTTTTTATCAAAACCTATTCCTGTATGTGGCATTTTCATTTTTTCCTGTTACGTTGCATTAATAAAATTTTTCATATATATAAAATAAAATGTATCATCACTATCTTTTATTAGTAGGTGCTCCCATTATAATAACGATATATTATTTGTACTAGGCATTTGGCATCACCTTAATGGACACTTAAAATAGTTGGAGAGAGTGCACCACATTTATAAATATAATTTTCAAGTTTAATTTCGGTCTGAACCATAATCATACTACCATACAATTCATTTGGTGATGCACACGAGACGAGACGAGAAATATAAAATATCGATCTCGTCTCGTCTCGTTTTCGGATCTGCAATCTCGCTCTCGTTGTCGCACATTTTTTGGCCTCGTCTCTCGTCTCGTTCTCGGTCGAGAGTCTCACGAGAGTCTTGCTCTAGAAATAAGCGCTTGCGCACTGCGTTTTTACGTAACAGTTTAACTACAAGAGACAAGTTCGCACTAGTCTTACCGTCGACCGTGTATTTACTGTGATAAGGAGATGACACACTAAATTCTGGTCAACAAATTATTTCAATTCGACCATAATGTTTATTCATTTACGGTCACCAGAAAATGTGATGTTACTAAAATAATTTAATTTACCTGTAAAATAAGTAATTTATCACCAAATTGTGATCTTTTTCAATACAACATTAATTTTTTTTGTAACTAAAAGTAACTTTATCATTAAATTTATGCCACCATTTAAGTATGATTTAGTCATGAAAAAACCGCTACACTGGGAACACGCCGGCAACCAATCATTCCGCCTCGAATCTTGTTGGCTCCCATCGACACTTAATTAAACATCCTTAACTTTTCAAGGACGGCAAGAATTCTATTAACCTTGGTTTTAAATGAAACGAAGGAGGGAATGAAATGTTGGAGAAAAATTTGTTCTGTTGAATGCAAAACCGATTTTATCTTTATTTTGCATTTCCTCACTCTGGGACCGATGCCAGTCGATTCTAGATAGACTTGACTCCACTTCTTGTACGTAAATCGTTCTACGGTGCATTATCCACTGAATTTACGAATCAAAGCTATAGGCGATTCAAATTAACTTTTCCCGCAACTTTTAACACGTGACGTGACGTCACAACGAGTATGTTTTCAAATTGTCATTCACTTCTGCATTAAAGTTTGTGTGTGTATTGCTGTTTTAATACATATATTTAATGAATTAATAGTTTATTAGTAATGAGACTGTTAATAAAGGACGTGTTTAAATATTTAAATGCTTCTGCGTGCAGCATAAATTTTTGTGAGGATGAAGAAGTATTGAATTCTGGACATATGCTAGCATATGGTAAAACACAATCAGATGACAAAAATTAAACACTTCTCTTTGGATTATGCCACAAACCAGCGGCGTAAATAAATATCCGCATGAAATTACTGGAAAATTGATAAATTCTGGCTTACTAGCAATAAAAAGCATCTTGTGCATGTAAGGCGGGAAACTAACCTAAATATAAATATAAAACCTAAATATATATAAATACATAATAAAATAATTGAATATATTTATATTGTTTTAGAGCTACCAACACATGCGTAATCTTCGTTACAAAAATGTAAGGAACAAACATTGAATTTGTAACTCGCTTTCCAATTAACAGTTTAATCTACCATGCTTTGTGTCTCAATCATTTCTTCGATGCTATATTTATTTATAAATTTAACGTTTTGGAAATATGTGAAAACGAAGGGTGGGATTTCTCGATTTTTAGGAATGACATTTCGGAACACAACAGTACACTTGATTTCGTTGGTTTTGGTGAAAATTCCATATTTCTACAATATTTACAAATATATAATTAATCCTTAAACGATCTAATATTGCATTCATGTTGTTTTTAATTTATTTATAGTAAATTTATGTCATTATTTTAACTAGCAACTACAAACATTATACTTAACCTTATTTCTCTAAAAATATGCAATGTCTCAACATACTATGACTACTCGCGAATTTTATTGTATAATTAAACAGAGGAAGTGTTCACAATCATCACCAATAAATATAAATTTAAATACTTGGTGAATTTTTAAAATCTCGTCTAAAATTCTAACGTTACTTCTTACGGAGTGTAAGAAACTATACTCGTTGTGACGTCACATAATTAGTGCGATGTTTGGTCATCAAGTAGAGTCCGCTCAACTTGAATCGCGTATAAAGTTACCAACGCATTTTATTGCAAGACACTCGCGAGAATCATCGAGATTTCTCGCTTGTCGCAATTGTTATATCGATCTGGCCTCGTATTTTAAACCGCAATCTCGCTCTCGTCTCGTAAAATACAATGAGAGGAGACAACAAGATGCGAGAGTACTCTCGCCTCGACGGGCATCACTAAATTTATCATTCTTTCCTTGCAGCTAGTTTTCTTTTAGAAGCCTTTATTTTAATTTCTGGAATACTTTAATACTGTCAAAACTGTGAAATTAATTTTGGGCGATTTAAGAATTGTTATTTATAAATTATAATTCGAAACAACTCTATAACGATAAATGCAATTAGTATCATCGATTTATGTCACTTTGGAATTATGACGATTATCTTTTAATGTCATATTATGAATTATTCTATCTACAGTAAAAAGATCACATGTAGTACAAATAATTCAAATATTATTTGAATATACTATTGTGTACCTACTGATTTATATATATTTTTTTATAATTTCAACTGAGGGTATAAGTATAAGTAAGACTATTGTTGAAAATCCGATGAAAAAATTCCTATTAATAATCGAGCTATGGTCCCCCCTATTTTGAAAAATAGATGTGATAAAGTCATATCATTTTAATTCTTTATTCATTATTAAGCATATACTTTCGGTCTATTTTACTAAGTTCTCTTAATTTGATTGAGCTGGAATTGATTAATTAAATTCTAACTTAACTTTCGCAACTTAATTTCAAATGTAACATAAGTATCTGTTTAAAATAACAGTGCAAATTTTGTGTTCCACAGCTTACCTGATTTATTTTTAATTCTCAATAATTCTAGCACGGCCCTCGTATTAACAGTCCACTTTTATTTGATTCTGTACATTATAAATACTACGTCATTAGCCATTAAGACTGTTATTTTTAATTTCTTATCTAAGTTCTATTAACAGGTAATCAAGATAAATAAATATTGGTATTTTTTCTTTTGTCATTTTTATATCTGTACATAAAGATAAATAAATATAAATATATCATCACGGCATATTACCCATTGCTGGGTGTGCCAAACATGATATTTGTACCGTGTAGTGATGCACGGACGAGGCGAGAGTACTCTCGCATCTCGTCTCGTCTCGTTGAAATATGTGAGACGAGAATGAGAGCAAGATTGCAATTTAAAATTCTAGGCGAGATCGATATAACAACTGCGAGAAGCGAGAAATCTCGCGAGATTCTCGCAATAAAAAGTATTTGTAACTAGCTTTGATTCATAAATTCAATGAAAAATGCACCGTACGCAAGGGGTGGAGTCAACGCTAAATTCGTGCATGTCAAAATTATATGAATTCACTATATTTTTTTTGAGTCTATCTAGTCTAGAGACGATAGGTATTGGTCCCAGAGCGAAGAAATGCAAAATACAGGCAAAATCGGTTTTGCATCCAACAGAACTAGTTTTCTCCAATATTTTAGCCCCTAAGTCATTCCAGTTAAAACCACGGTTAATAAAATTCTTGCCGCCCCTGAAAAGTAAAGAATGTTATATTAAGCATCGATGCGAGTCAACACGGAGCGAAGCGGAATGATTGGTTGCCAACGGGTTCCCAGTGTAGCATTTTTACCTTCCGTCACCTTTAGGTAAGGAAGGTATTGTCTTTGGTCAAAAAATTCGATGATGAGTTTTTAATCAATAAGCACGTTTTAGGGTCCCTAGAATACGAATTTACTATTTTTACGATGATGTCTGTATGTGAGTGTGTGTGTGTGTGTGAGTGTGTGTGTGTGTGTGAGTGTGTGTGTGTGTGTGGATGTGTGTGTGTGTGTGGATGTGTGTGTGTGTGTGTGTGTGTGTGTGTGTGTGTGTGTGTGTGTGTGTGTGTGTAACAAAATTTTCGTCTGCGATAACTCTAATACTACAGTTACAAAAATTATAATTTTTTCGTATACTTCTTCGTTACATCCATATGAAGAGCTGATTAGATTTTGGTTACAATTGGTCAACCGGAAGTACCATCATTTGAAGATTTTAACAGTTTTTCTTGAAAAAACTATGTTAAATATAATTTTTTCACATTTGATGTTATTATAAATATTAAAGAATATTTTATTCTCTATACGATTTGACTGCATTTTATACTTAATATTAAATGGATATAGAGTTAAAAAATCTGATGTGGCCAGCACATTACCTTCCGTCAGTTCTATGTATTTTGTACAAATTTCATACGGAAAGTTCCTTGCTAAATATTCTATTTCTTGTACATTACCTTCCGGCAGCTGCATGTATTTTATGCAAATTTCATACAGAAAATTTATGTCTTAAATTATTATTTTGTGACGTTTTCTATATACAGTGTAATGTATCTGCAGAAATAAAAGATTTATTATTATTATTTCTTGTACATTACCTTAAAGCAGTTGTATGTATTTTATACAAATTTCATACAGAAAGCAAGAGATCCTACATTTTCAATAAAATTATAGGACAAACACACTATGTCAATTTCACTTGACACTGACATCTTTCAATCAAAATTTTCTTAATATAGTAGCTGTTTTCATAGCTATAGCTACTTTATGAAATTTAATATCTTTACAATTTTTTAACTCTATATCCATTTAATATTAAGTATAAAATGCAGTCAAATCGTATAGAGAATAAAATATTCTTTAATATTTATAATAACAGTAAATGTGAAAAAATGATATTTAACATAGTTTTTTCAAGAAAAACTGTTAAAACCTTCAAATGATGGTACTTCCGGTTGACCAATTGTAACCAAAATCTAATCAGCTCTTCATATGGATGCAACGAAGAGGAATACGAAAGAATTATAATTTTTGGAATTGTAGTTTTAGAGTTATCGTAGACGAAAATTTTGTTACACACACACACACAGACACACATACATACACACACACACACACATACAGACATCATCGTAAAAATAGTAAAATTGTATTCTAGGGACCTTAAAACGTGCTTATTCATTAAAAACTCACCACCGAAATTTTTGACCAAAGACAATACCTTCCTTACCTAAAGGTGACGGAAGGTAAAAATTATAAAGAAATTAAATTTCATAAAGTAGCCATAGCTATGGAAACAGCTACTATATTAAGAAAATTCTGATTGAAAGATGTCAGTGTCAAGTGAAATTGACATAGTGTGTTTTACTGGAAATATAGGATCTTTTGCTTTCTGTATGGAATTTGTATAAAATACATACAATTGCTTTAAGGTAATGTAAGTACAAGAAATAATAATAATAATAATAATAATAATAATAATAATAATAATAATAATAATAATAATAATAATAAATATTTTATTTCTGCAGATACATTACACTGTATATAGAAAACGACACAAAATAATAATTTTCTGTATGAAATTTGCATAAAATACATGCAACTGCCGGAAGGTAATGTACAAGAAATAGAATATTTAATTTAGCAAGGAACTTTCCGTATGAAATTTGTACAAAATACATAGAACTGACGGAAGGTAATGTGCTGGCCACATCAGATTTTTTTATTACTAAATCTTACTTAAATAGTGGGGTATATTTAATGACAAAATGTAGGTACTTTTAGTTACAAAAATATTTTTTTAACGTTTAATTAGTTTCACTGATGACATAATGTATTAACAGATGTTCGTATATTGAAATAGTTTAGAGATCATGCACAATTTGGTGATAAATTAGATATTTTAGAGGTAAATTAAATTATTTACTAACATCACACTTTCTGGTGACCGTAAATGAATAAATATTTTGTTCGTATTGAAATAATTTGGTGACCAGAATTTAGTGCTTCATCTTTTTATTATAATTACGACTGCAAATACACGGAAAACTGTACAATGGTTACGATATTGTCTTTTGTAGATAAACTGTTACATAAACACGTAGTGCGCAAGCGCTTATTTTTATAGCGAGACTCGTGCGAGAATGAGACGAGACCAAAAAAAAAAAAATCTGATGTGGCCAGCACATTACCTTCCGTCAGTTATATGAGGCATTTACGAAAATTCTACCTGTGAATTGTTACCAGTAAACAGCTGTTTATCAGGTTATAGCTACCGGAATCGATATTTTAAGAACGCAAGTGGTAAACAGGGTAGATCCATAACCTATAAAAAATTTGAAAATTTGAAACAGGTTAGAAATTTGATGTAGTTAACAAACTGAGCAGAGTCATACTTTGAACACATTTCCACTTTTAACGCGTGCACTTCGCTTTGCATCACTACCTTTTTTGAGATTAGATTCTTCATGAATCCGGTAGATGGATCTGGTAGATATTGTACAATTTTCGAACACGGTAACTTTTTACCAGTCGTGTTATCGGTAGAATTTTCGTAAATGCCTATGTATTTTCTATAAAACCATAAAGAAAGTTCCTTGTAAAAAATTCTAAATTTCTTATACGTACATTACCTTTCAACAGTTGTATGTACTTTATAAAAATTCTATACAGAAAGTTTCGAGCAAAAGATCCTAAATTTCGAGTAAAATTATAATATAACACAAATATACTACGAATATGTCAATTGACACTGACATCTTTCAATCAGAATTTTCATAATATAGTAGCTGTTTTCATAGCTATGTCTACTTTATAAAATTTAATTTCTTTATAATTTTTTAACTCTATATCCATTTAATATTAAGTATAAAATGCAGTCAAATCGTATAGAGAATACAATGTTCTTTAATATTTATAATAACATTAAATGTAAAAAAATGATATTTAACATCGTTTTTTCAAGAAAAACTGTTAAAATCTTCAAATAAGGGTACTTCCGGTTAACCAATTATAACCAAAATCTAATCAGCTCTTCATATGGATGCAACGAAGAGGAATACGAAAGAATTATAATTTTTGGAATTGTAGTATTAGAGTTATCGCAGACGAAAATTTTGTTACATACACACACACACGGACACACATACATACATACACACACACACACACACACACACACACACACACACACACACACACACACACACATACAGACATCATCGTAAAAATAGTAAAATCGTATTCTAGGGACCTTAAAACGTGCTTATTCATTAAAAACTCACCACCGAATTTTTTGACCAAAGACAATACCTTCCTTACCTAAAGGTGACGGAAGGTAAAAAAGTGCGAGAACGAAAGATCGAGATTACAGATCCGAAAATGAGACGAGATCGATATTTTATATTTCTCGTCTCGTTTTGCGTCGCATGCATCACTAGTACCGTGCGGGCGTTTTCCAGGCGTCACCTCACGGGCACTCATTGCTGGCGTGGAGAAAGTACAACAGTGGTCAATTTTGTGCCATTTAAAATTCAAAATATTTGGTGACGGTCGGGATTGAACCCGGTTCTCCAGATTCGCGACCAGACATTCAGGCACGCGGCCACAAGACTTTAAAGAGCGGTTGTTAAAATCCCTTTATGTAAATAGATAATCTGCACTTTTTAAATGTCGTTTTAAATTCAAATAATAATTTTTTTCTACAAATCTACTATGACAACAGTGTTAAAAAGTGGCAGACCATTGTTACTTTTAACACTAGTGTCAAAAGCGAATTAGTTACCTTGGTAATGGCGAATGGAACATTTTTGACATTTCAAAAAATTATTAGAAATACAAATTTAAATGAAAAAATCTGATGTGGCCAGCACATTACCTTCCGTCAGTTATATGAGGAATTTACGAAAATTCTACCGGTAAACTGTTACCGGTAACAGCTGTTTATATTTATAGCTACCGGAATCGATATTTTAAGAACGCAAGTGGTAAACAGGAGTAGATCCATAACCTATAAAAAAAAATTGAAAATTTGAAACATGTTAGAAATTTAATGTAGTTAACACACTAAGCAGAATCCTACTTTGAACACATTTCCAATTTCAACGCGCGCTTCGCTTTGCATCACTACCTTTTTTTGAGATTATATTCTTCATGAATCCGGTAGATGAATCTGGTACATATTGTACAATTTTTGAACACGGTAACTTTTTACCACTCGTGTTTTCGAACACAGTCGGTAGATGCGGTATCTACCGGTAGAATTTTCGTAAATGCGTACGTATTTTCTATAAAATCCATACAGAAAGTTCCTTGCAAAAGATTCTAAATTTCTTGTATGTACATTACCTTTCAACACTTGTATGTATTTTATACAAATTCCATACAGAAAGTTTCGAGCAAAAAGATTCTATATTTCGAGAAAAATTATAATACAAATATACTACGAATATGTCAATTGCACTTGACACTGACATCTTTCAATCAGAATTTTTTTAATATAGTAGCTGTTTCTAGCATATAGCTGGCTAGTTTATGAAATTTAATTTCTTTATAATTTTATAACTCTATATCTCTCTATAGAGAATACAATGTTCTTTAATATTTATAACATTAAATGTGAAAAAAAAGATATTTGCCATTGGTTTTACAAGAAAAACTGTTAAAATCTTCAAATGAGGGTACTTCCGGTTGACCAATTATAACCAAAATCTAATCAGCTCTTCATATGGATGCAACGAAGAGGAATAAGAAGGAATTATAATTTTTGGAATTGTAGTTTTAGAGTTATCGTAGACGAAAATTGTGTTAGACACACACACGCACGCACGCACGCACACACGCACACACACGCACACACACACACACACACACACATACATACAGACATCATCGTAAAAATAGTAAAATCATATTCTAGGGACCTTAAAACGTGCTTATTCATTAAAAACCCACCACCGATTTTTTTTGACCAAAGACTACCTTCCTTACCTAAAGGTGCCAGCAGGTAAAAATAGTGTTTGTAGAAAATAATTTTTTTATATTCTATTTTAAATAAAATAATTTTTAACATTCGAATAAAGAATTAAGATTATCAGCATTTTAAACCTAAAATTAGAAAATAAGTTGAACATGCTCCCAAATTAACCTGTTTTTTATGCAATGTTTTGCTAAAATGTAAAAACATTCAAAATTTATGTAACATAACATGAAAATTTACAAAATATAATTTAAATGTACGAAAATTTCGCGACAGCATGAAATGTAGATTCGGTGTTAATAAATAATTCGATATCTACGATAAAGATTTTTATTCTTATAGTAAAAACCAATAATAAACAAAATAAATGTTGTACCCTGACAGATTTCGAGCATTTCTTAACAATTTAATTTCAAATGTTTTCTAATAAAAATTAAATAAATAATAATAAATTGTACCTTCTTTTTATTATAGAAAATCCACTGTAATTATTTCACAAAAACTTAAAACTCTTCACTTAATCTCACTTATTGGTCCTGTCAACTATCCTTCCACCATAGCCAACTTCTAATGTCCAACTGACAACTCAACTCATCGTATTTTTCTCGTCAAATTTACTTTCTAATGTCGGGAGCATTGTTTACTGAAGCGGAGATGCATTACACGAAAATAAGAGCGAAACTACAGCAAGGAGGCTTTGACACGAACAGACGAACATACAGTTATAAACAAAATAAAATTACTGGAAAGACAGAATATGTTTGCGGTAGTTTTAACCAATTGCATGATAAGATAGCAATGTGGTTTGTTTAGAAAAATAAAATTTACATTGTTATCTCTATTTGTATGGAACGATAAAATACAGTATAAGAAATTTTGCACTTTGATTATATAGAATATTGGACGTTAAGATACTCGTATAAGTGGTTTTCGAAATATGTTAGTATATTATTGGTATTTTTATATGGATTAATATTTAAATTGGGACAGCTGATAACATTATCAAAAATTTGTAGAATAAATAATGATTTAGATAAATAAAGTAGTTCATTAATTATATAGACTAATTTTTGTAATTAGTACGAGGGTCTGGCTAGAATATGGCTGTTTTACGAATTTTTATATGCATTCAAGTATTCAAGTCATAATAGGATTGTTACAAGAATTTTTATTTGCCTTTTAAGTATTAAATTTTAGAGAATATTACGAAATATCCATTAAATATTTCACAATTATTAAAATTTTGAAAAAGTCATTCGATGTGTAACAGAATGTGACGTTATACAGCTTAACATGTGACAAACTGAGCCTGCATTTATTTATATACATATAGGTAACATAGGTGATGGATAAATTGTTTTCCTATTAACTATGAATTATGAATGACGTGCTGTATTTTATTTGACATCATAGGAGTGGGGGGTTGTTCTTCATTATGATTTCAGGCGCCAATTTTTTTTTAATAATAAAATAACCAATTTTTCTTATTTTTTGTTTAAAATAGTTTCCTTTGACAATGATATATTTACCATTCTTTCCTTCCATTTTTTAAAAGCTTCTAACCAATCTTTTTTCGAATGCTGTCAAACTAATTTTTGAGACATAAAAAATGTCAAAGCTGTCAAATTAATTTCTGGTGACTTAAAAACTGCCAAAGGTGTTAAACATTTAAGCACTGTCAAATTAATTTCAGGTTTTAATGTACTTTATAATCCTAGATTTTTTTGAGAAAAATTCATGTAAAGTTTTATATTAATTTGATTAAAATATCGCTATAATATGAGGGTCATGAATGAAAAAACGAATATGTTAATTTTTTTTACATAGAATTAGAATGCCATAAAAGAAATACGTGAATATTTTGTTTGCGTTGACATTTATGATCAATTACAACAAAATATTCACTTCTTTCGGTCAGGGCACTCTAATTCTATGTAAAAAAAAATAACATGTATTCATTTTTTCCATTCATAGCACTCTTATTATAGCCATATTTTAATCAAATTAGTATAAAACGTTACATGCATTTTTCTCGAAAAAATCGTTATATAAGGGAATAAATATTTTATATCACTGAATTCAGAATTAAATTCTCTAACGAATAAGCAAATAAAAAATATATGTTCTCATTTATAATAAAAAAGTTAAGTCCCGTATTTTAAGAACCACTGGTCGAAAAAAAATATTTTTCTTTTCTTTAAATTTGTCCTGTGAAATAGAAATTGTTTGCCCATTTAACCGTCTTTGTATCTCTTATAATTCTCGAGATAGCAATGGTGGCCCATTTAAAATAAGCAGCCTGTATAGGTACTAGAATGACCCGAGAATATGTGGACAAAATTTGAAGTCTCAATCATTGTTCTTAAGATAATTATATATGGTTAAACTATCGCACTTAAGCACAAAAAACCTACCTACAATTGTCTTAAGAATATTGATTGGGACTTTAAATTTTGTTGACATATTCTCAGGTCACTCTAGTATATATTCCAATATTGAGTGGATTTTTTAAACCTCTTATTGCCTTTGACAAAAAATCTGATGTGGATACCACACGACTTCCTTGTACACAAGACCAATATGAAGTATAAACCTAAGTATATAATTGCACATATTTGACGTAATTTGACATTAGCATCTATTTTTTATTTTTTTGTTATTTTTTGTCCTAATCTATAGCAAGCTTCATTACAAAAACCAAAAATTATATAAGTTTTAAATATACATATCTCGCTCATACAAAGGGCTAATTTAATAATACTTGATGTGCTAGACACAGAATTTAATTCTCTAAAAAATTTATTTGAAGCATTTATTTCTAAAATCGAAATGAAACCATTTTATTGAAGAAAAACTGTTAACACCTTCAGGTAATATGCCACTTCCGGTTAGCCTGTTTTAACCAAAATCCACTATGTTATTCCAATTGATATAAAAGTCTTATATACCAAATTTGAAAAGTGTTAGATTATATTTTAAGATAGTTTTTCATTAAAATCTATTATAGGCTTCAAATAAAGTACCATTTCTAGAAATTATGTAATGACCAAAAAGAGAGGTGCACAACTAGATGTTATAGCAGTCCTAAATACAAAATTTCAACTTTCTACGGCTTACCGTTTTTGAGTTATGCGAGATATATACGCACGTACAGACGTCACGACGAAATTAGTCAAAATGGATTCAGGGATGGTCAAAATGGATATTTCCGTTGAAATCTCAAAACCGAAATTTTTCGCGATTACAATACTTCCTTTACTTCGTACAAGGAAGTAAAAATACAGTTCCAAAATCTGTCAAAGCCCAATGTTATTTAAATGGGGAAAAATCACGTGCATTTAGGCACGATCAAATATTAATATTAAGCGGAATCATTGCATGCGCAATTTTTTTTTATTTGTTTGGAACAACATTAATGGGCGGCCCAGATAAAATTCGACTTGACACCTTTTAAGACCACCCAAGTACATAAAATGATCAATTATTTAAAAATTATATTTAATATGGTATTACAATTAAATATGAAAAATTAACTGTTTTTATACCACGTCTAGTATTATATTTAAATTTTAAATCAAGGATACATTTGTAAGATAAAAATACTGTTATGTCGGTTTTAAAATTAATATTATTTTATGCTAAATTTCACACTAAATTTCCCACGATATTTCAATGTTAATTGTTTTAAATTTATCTCCTTCTATTTAAAAAATATCTTTACTTTTACACTTGAATTATTTTTTAATGTGTCTTTAATCGTTTACTTTTGGCTATCATAAGAATGTGGAACATATGGAACATATTCTTGTGAAATCTCTTTCTGTAATCTGTATGGATACATATCTATCTACAATGTATATAGCTTAACGTGTAACAGAAAATAGAAGTACCTAAATGTTTAATCTTTTTGACATACAACGCAAGATTATTAATAATATCATGGAACAAGTTTATAAAACGAGTCATACACTATACGTTTTCTACGACTGCAAATTAAGATAGGAGAAATACAGAACAAACTTTTGAAATTACTTATTTTTACACAATGAAAGCTATCAATTAACTTCACTCCAACCTAATGAATCAGCTGTTAGTTGTTGCTAGCTTCATGCCGTGTCCAATGCGATCGAAGTCATAGCTTGTGATTAAGATATTATTTAGCGTCATGGAAACGAGTAAGTTAAGGTCTGTTATTTTTACCTCTCGCTAAGAGAGGTATTGTATTCATGCTAAAAATCGCATATCCAGATTTTAGTAAATAAGCACGTTTTAAGGTTCCTAGAATCCGATTATAACATTTTTACGATAATGTCCGTATGTGTGTGTGGATGTGTGCGTAGATGTGTGGATGTTGGATTCACGATTTCTCAAATACTATAAGACTTAAGACATTTTTAACTACGGATTCCTCAATCTAACAATAATGGGAAGAGTCGAGTCAGTTTTGGTAACAATTGGACAACCGGAAGTAGTAGTTACAAGAAAAAAATCATCTAAATATTATTTATCGAAAATTTATGTAAATACTTATATTAAAGAACGTTAAATTCTTTATTCGATATAAATATAAATTCATTATTATATCTTCTATAGATTTAGAGATAAAGAAATAAATATAAAATAATTTGATGTGAAAAATCTCAGATCAAACTACTACAAGGCAAGAAATTCAGATGTTTGTAATACATAAATGTCACTGAAATGTCACTGTCAAAAATATTTGTATGCCACTGTCAAAAATTTATGTACATTATGAAGATTATGAAAATAAAAAAAAGTCAACAACGCAAAACAATATACGTAAAAAAGAATATAAAAGGAATTTGCGAAAAAATTACGAATATAAGAAAAAGAAAGTAGAGAAAGAAAATTTGAGGATATTGATTGAATATAAAGAAAATATATGTATTGTACCTAATTTATATTAAAATATCCTATAGATTTTGCAAATACATGAGTATATGAGAATTATTTTGTAGTGAGACATGAATATATGTAAAACTTCCTCTGCATCAATAAGTAAATTTTTATATTATACATGTGAGCTAAGCTAAACCATTAAGTTATTGTACTTCTTACAGAATATTTCAAATATTTTAATGTAAAATATTTAGAAAATGATTAATTTATACATTATATATTCAATTCACTGGAATTTAGGGGGGGGGGGGCTCAAGACCCCAAAGCCTCCCGCTGAATACGCCACTGAATTAAAAGTATAATAAATCATCGATATCATAGCAGAAATTGTAAAAATTACATAACTGGCAATTTTTCAATACCATTTTTTTATAACTGACAGTAAACAGAAATGAAAAAAAAATGAATATTTTTAACAACGAGAGTAGAAAAAAATATTTGGGATTATCCGGAGAATATCATAATCCTACGTATTTGAAATAACTCAAGATATTTTAATTATTTTAAATATTAATACAGAAATATGTTATATTACATTTTACTCCATATTTATTTACAATGGAATTTCTGTAAAATTATAAAATTATATCATAGAAAAATCATTTCATGAAAAATTCATTCCAGTTGAGTCATCATCAGAATATGAGAATTTCCTACAAAATAACAACGTGAAATATTCTCTCGTACATATGCCGCTCTGCATGTAATTCTAGATTGTCCATTGTTATCTAGGCGAAACAAGCAAGCATCGACACCGGAAATACGCAGACACGTGCATGCGCACGTGCACATGAAAATATAATTGTTGTAAAAACACTTCATCATTAATAATTAAAAGATTCACAGCAAGAATGTTAACTTATCTGATGGTCGAACACGAGAATTGCACATGCACAATAATTAAGATTATTTGTATCAGAACGGTAGCTTCAGGAAAAATGTTTGAATATGAAAGTATTGTTTAACATAAGGAAAAGAAGAAAGATTTATCTATTGTGGAGAAGGCAGAGGATGTCCGTAATTAAAATTACTTAAAAATTACTATCTATTTCCTTATATTACAAAATTATACACAAATATTTTAATTATTTCAAAAGGAAAATATGTAAATTAGATATGGTTTCTTCTTTTTGAATTGAATTATGAGGAAAATATAGGTATACATTACATTTACTTATCAGTTATAATAATTTTGAATAGGAAAATATGTTTTTCTACAGTCTATATACAAAGTAGCCATTTGCGCTTTCTTTTGTCAACGCAAAATGTCACTTTGTCGCTCATGCGCGACAAAGTAGAAAAAACGCTCGCTGTCTACATTTATGGAGGACTGTAGATAAAATCTTGTGTGTGTTCCGAGCGCAAATGGACATTGTCGATTTCGAGAGAATGCCGCGCTCCTGCCTCGCGCGTCATCAACCTCCCATTTTGCGCTCTTAATACACAAATAGCTATATTGAACTTTTCTCACATAACCATTATTTGACATCAATCCTTATGCACTCACTTTAGAAATAATGAAGTGTACTAGTCTATAGTCCGTTCGCTGAAACGAGAGAAATTGGAACTAACCCGGGATTCGCACAAAGTCATTCTTATTGGTCGATGATGACAAAGTTGAAGTTGAATCTTCAAATTTATCATCATCGATCAATAAGAATTACTTGGTTCGAATTTTTTTTGTCAAGTTTGTAATTTATTCTACACTGTTAGAAAAAATGTAAAATTACATATATAATTTCCATTATAATTTACGTAAAATTCCATATTTACATAATATTTTCAATAAGTTTACTGATGTGTTGTACTTTTACATATATGCCGGTACTTTTACAAATATCTGTAAAAATACATAATACTTCTGTACATATCCTATTATATTTTTGTAATAATACAAAATATATATATATATTTGTACATATATGACATGTATTTTTAAATAAACTACATAATATTTTTGGTATTTCTGTAAAATTACATAATTACATTACAATTTGTGTAAAATTACTAATACTACATTATAGTTTCTGTATAATTACAGAAAATATAATGCGTATGAACACACTAGAAAAAATGTAAAATTACATATATAATTTCCATTATAATTTAACTAAAATTCCATATTTACATAATATTTTCAATAAGTTTACTGATGTGCTGTACTTCTACATATATGCCTGAACTTTTAAAAAATATCTGTAAAAATACACAATACTTTGTGTAAAAGTACGAACACTACATTTTATTTTCTGTAAAATTACAGAAAATATAATGCGCATGATCACACATAGCGTCATTTTCACATTGAAGTGTTGTTGCCTGCGTATATGGGTACTCTACGTTTATGTATACATAATATTTAAATATATTTTCTGTTTGTCCAATTTTGAAGATAATTTATATCATATTAAAGGTAAGATATGTTCTTTATAATTTCATAGATTATGTAATAACATTATAATTTAATCTATGTATTTAGTTTTATATTTTTCTTCCTTCATTATGATTCAGAACATAAATAAATATAAAATTATAATACTTAATTTATCTATTATCGTAAATTAATGTTTGAATAATATTTAAATTAATTAGTATGTAACAATAATCAATATTACGAAAATTGCATAATTTTATGATAACAAATATTTTGTTTTCAGAATGTCTCTAACCTGCATTACATGTGTTTTTTGTATATTGTTCTTTGTATATTGTTTCTACTTTTTTGTAAATATATTTATATATTAAAAATATTATTAGTTATTATTCATTTTTAATGTCTTTTCTTCCATTAATTTAGGTAAGTATATATAAATATATGTATATTTAAATTCAAATTAATAATTGCTTTATTAATTTTACATCAGTTTTATTTTTATAGTAATTGCAACAGAAGTTATATATATATATATATATATATATATATATATATATATATATATATATATATATAAATTCCAAATGTAATTTTCAAGATTTTGACATTACATGAATGTAAAATTAATTTTTATGTAAAATTAAAACAGTAAAATTCCATAAACCATATGTAAAATTAATTTTTTGTTTGTAAAATAAAAACAGTAAAATTACATAAACAGCATGTAAAATGAATTTTTTTTTATTTAAATTACAATTAGTAAAATTACATAAATAATGTAAAGGCTTATTTGTAAAATTACACAGTTTGTAATTTTACAAATTCTAAAATTACATACATTTCCGTAAAAAATGGAAATACATATGGTCTGTATTTTTACAGAAGTCTGTTTTACAGACATTTCTGTAATTTGGTAAAATGTAAAATTACTTAATATTTTATGGCATATTGGTAGCCATAATATATTATGTAATTTTACACATTTTTTTCTAACAGTGTATCATTTAACTAAATATAATAATACCTGCGCTAAATGAAATATTGGCAAATTCGAATAAGATTCCATTATAAGCTGAGACAAAAAAAAAACTGAATTTTTTGATAATGCAAGGGAATCTCGGTCCCATCTAATTCGGTTAATACAGACCACAGTATTGTGATTAAAAATAATTGATTATAAATAAATATTTATGCGATTTCACCAAGCATGAATTTTAATACAAAAAGTAAAATAAAAAAAAAGTCTGATGTGGCCATTTAATTTTTATTAATAGGCCTGTTGCAAGAATTTTTTTAAGTATTAAATTTTAAAAGATATTGTCCTTTAAAGAGCCTCAAATTTGAAAATATCACGAAATATCCATTAGATATTTTACAATTAATTATTGAAATTTGTGTAATATTTTGAAAAAGTCACATGATCTGAAACAGAAAGTGACGTCAAGCACATACAGTTTAACATGTGACAAACTATCGCCTACTTTTATTTATATAAATAACATAAACTGATTTTCTATTGGTTATGAATGACGTACTGTATGTGCTCCGACGTCACAGGAGTCGGGGGGAGGGTTGTTTTACATTACTAATTCTGGCGTCAATCTTTTTATTTAATTATTTACGAAAATAACAATAACTTATTATTATTTTTTATTTTATTATAAAATATATTGCATAAACTTTCATTTAAAATACTTTTAAAAATATGTGAAACAGGCTCATTCAAATATACATACTTACATATTTACTTATGCTGAAAACTGTAAAGTCTCATTCCATATAACTATGGTTCTGTTTACTATTTTCTTTTTAAAACGTTGCTATTATTAATTTGAAATAATTAGTTCTTTGTCAGTGAGATTTATCTATCAGTTACATGTTATATACATTTGAGATATGAACTGTATAACCAAGAAGTTGTGTTTGCTGCTTGTTTAAAGCGTATGCTCCAAGATTTAAATTATAGATAATTTTATAAATTTAACCATAAAATATATAGAAAAAGTATTAATGCAAACCTGTGGGAAATATAATTATCTATAATTTTTATAATAATACAAATCTCGAAAAAATAACATTTAAAGGTATTTTTCGACAAAAAAATACTATTTTGAACTTCAAATAAAGTGCCATATCCGGTTATCTGATTTACACCAAAATCTAATGGCTTCTTTCCATATTAGAATAACGGTTTCAAAATTTTCTGAATGATATTATTTGAATTAGTCAAGGATACACACACACGCATGCACGCAGGCACGCGCTCACGCACGCGCACAAACACACACACACACACACACACACACACAGAGAGAGAGAGAGAGAGAGAGAGAGAGAGAGAAACGGACAGACATCATCGTAAAAATATTAAAACGTGTTGTGGGGACCCTAATTCGTGCTTATTTACTGAAAACTCAGCATCGAATTTTTGGTACGATTACATTACCTCCCTTACCTATGGTATGACGGGAGGTAAAAATGTACAATAATATTTATATAAAAGATCGACAGTCCGTGCATATTCTACATTGACGATATTTTCTAATTATTCTTCCACAGAATACAGATAATAGTAAGATATTGACAAATTAAAGTTCAAGTTATTCTTTTGAGATTTCGATACTTTATGCCCGTGTGTTATAATTGTGTGTCAGATCTTAAAGTTTGTTATTTATTTGAAGGCTTCTTCCTTAAGTTCGTCCCACTTTTTCCCTTTTAACGACTCTGGTTCTTGACATTCACAAGGTTCTTGTTGTTCATAGATGTCTCCTACTTCTTTAAACGTTTTCCAGAAATTCAAAAGTTTCGCATCGCATGTCCAAGGATTGGGACATACATCCAAACTATCTACATTTAATTCCAAAAGCATTTGCGAATCCAAATAATTTAATTTATTATTGGTCAATGATATATACACATTGTGTGTTGGAAATGCTCCTAGTTCAACTTTAGTTATTCGGTTATCAGATAAGATAATTGTTATTATTTTTGCAAGATGTGAAAATGTGTTCTTTTTTATATCTTTTATTTTGTTGTTATATAGAGATATAAATATTAATTCTAAATTATTTTTAAAAGTATCTGGGTGGATTTCACTTATTCGATTGTTGTCAACCGCTATAAAAGTTAATTTTGAGTTGTTACGAACTAAGTTTTTGGATATTTTTATTCTATTTTCATTGAAACGCAGTTCAACTAATTCTTTCAAATTTTCGAATATATTGCTTCAATAGGTAATTTTGTCAGAATTATTACATCTTCCACTGCATCACATAATATTTGACGTCCTATTATTCGCATTTATTGCAAACATTTTATAAAATAGATAGGTATTTTAAAATTAAAATATACATACGCACGCACGCACGTACGCGCGGACGCGCTCACGCAACCGCACAAACACACACACAGACACACAAACACACACACACACACACACACACACACACACACACACACACACACACACACACACACACACAGACACACACACACACACACACACACACACACACACACACACACACACACACACACACACACACACACACACACACACACACACACACACACACACACGTTATCGTGAAAATGTTAAAATTGGATTCTAGGGACCTTAAAACGTGGTCATATACTAAAAACTCTACATTCGATTTTTTGCACGATCCTTATACCTCCCTTACCAAGAGTAGTGGGAGGTAAAAAACAGAATTTTCTCTATCTATTACTCGCACAAATTATTGGACATTAATTTATAAACTGTTTCACTGTTGCAAACAACGCTTGGTAGATTTATGAATTTTTGTCCTTATCTTTACAGTGACATACAAAAAATTGACTTTATAAGGAAAACTAATGTTTCTGAACCACAACATTTATTTTATCAGCCACTGGATTTCACTTTGCAAATAATGTTTTATTTATAAAAACATCACATAACTGACATTCTTGATTGGGAACGTTATCATTTCAGTTGAGTTTCAATTTCCGCTGTACATTTTTTCTCGGCAGTTACTTGACTCTTGGGTCGCAGTTCAATGCTGACCGTGACCTCGCGTTATGTTTGGGGCACGCTACAAACTGTTCTCCTGCACTATCCCTGGTACACTTGACAAGAATCGCGCCGCGGGCTAATTAAACCTAATTACTGTTATTACGATCATCCCAACTGACATCAGAGGAGAAACAAGTCTTATGAATGAAGTGTGCTCCATCATACTACATACATGTGGGTATCAGGAATTTACTTTATTACTAATGAAAATATTTACATTCTTCATAGAGTTAATTTATCTAGATGAGGATCACGCTAGAAATATTGAGAATAAAGACACATGGTTCATATTATTTATTTAAGTATGTCCAAAGCAGTTCCATTCAATATTAATATACTTCACCTAGGGCCGGATTAAGGGAGGGGTCTTTACCCCGGGCCTCCCAAAATAAGGGGCCTCGGAAAAGAAATATGTCAATAGGCGATGTGCACATTTTGAGCGTCAGCGCCTCTAACGGCTACTTTGGCGTCTTTGGGTACCTAATAAATTTTGACATTTCGAGAAAGTGATACAATTTACAATTTTATTTTGAGTTTTTGCTGCTGTATATGAATACTATACGTCATAGTATATTGAAATGAATAAAGAAATTATTTAAAATGTTATATGTGAATTAAAAAAGTCAAAATACCAGCGAAGGTACTGTGACAGAAAATATAAATTTTCCTCGAAATTTTCTCATAATATATGTGATTTCTGTAAACCATTTTATCATACTTAGTTTTATATTATAATTTATAATATTAGTTAAATATTATAAAATGCAGAATACATGGAAATTGCGATTAAGAGTTGGAAAACTTGAAGTTTCTGCATATCACGATATCAGTGGATGATGTTAGCATCTTTCTTTAACATTCGCAATAATTGACGAATATTCTTCATTGAAAATATACCAGGCTCTAAGTGGAATCAGTTGCACAAGCTCGGAAAGGAGAATACACGAAAAATACGAAGCATGTGAATTTGTACTTTTAACATTAACATTACATGTATAAAATATATAATAAATAGACTAATTATGTCAAAAATAGACCTTCTATATGATACAACTGCAAGTATTATACAATTTTAAGATAATTTTCTGGTTCTTTTATTATATTTTGTTCAAATTTTAACTTAAGAAACACATTTTTTATAATTCATTGTTTCAATCATATGACCATTGTTTGAATTTTATTCATACGATAAGTATCTTTTACAAGGAGAAAATATGTAAACCTAAAAGAATTCTTCATGTAAGTAGAAGATATCTGCTGAAAAGTTATTGTCTTACGCATATATTCCTCATATAATATTCTACGAAATTTATAAAATTTCATACTTCAATCGGTAATTTTGTCAGAATTATTACATCTTCCACTGCATCACATAATATTTGACGTCCTATCATTCGCATTCATTGCAAACATTTTATAAAATAGGTATTTTAAAATTAAAATATACACACGCACGCAGACATACACACACACATACACACACACACAACATACACACACACGACAAACGCGCGCGCACGCACGCCCACACACACGCACGCACACACACATACGCGCGCGCACACACAAACACACGCGCGCGCGCGCGCACACACACACACACACACACACACACACACACACACACACATCGCAAAAGTAGTAAAATCGTATTCTAGAGACTTTAAAACGTGCTTATTCACCGAAAACAATACTTTCCTTACCTAAACGTCTGACTGAAGGTAAAAATGTATACCTACTTATGTAATATTGCCTGTAGAATCGAATGGTGAAGTCGCTAGGCATGTATCTCCACCCATTATTGAGTTATTACCCAAAAATGAATTTTTGAGGTCCAAATGTGAACGCAAATATTTTGGAAACTAAAAAAATATTAATTTGCGGTTTTAAAGTTAGAATCAGCTTGTTAAAGTGTACCTAAAAGAATATAAATAAATACATTTTTGATAATTTTACCCAAAAGAAGGTTTAAGTACATCAGTTTTGGGGGACTTAACTCTAAAGTAGGTAGAGATAGTCTTATATATATTTGCAAATATTTCAGGGAATTGGAATCTCTAGTACTGTAATAAAGCCGTAATAGTGATCGTAATATTTCTTTTAAAAATAAAACAATTTATAAATTAAGACATGTCACGAATTAAAGTAACGATGCAGTAGTTACTTTCTTATTTTGTTCATTATAAAGGAAAGCCCAGAGAAATTATACCATCCAGTTTAATGTTAATGTCACTCATTGTCATTATACTTAATATGTACTATTATAATTTCACATAAAACGTGTTGAAATCTTATTCAGGAGCACTTACAACAAATTGTAGTCATTTTCATTGTTAAATTAAGCAGTCGTGATAAGGTTCACATTGGAATTCAAATGTAATATTCATTCATTTATAATAATATATCAACTCCCACACATTATGCTCCTCTGGTATTCGCCAGTGAAGATAAATTAATTTAATAAACACATATTGTTAAATTACGTGCATATATCATCTCATGAAAACAATTGCTATGTGTCACAGGGAATAAATTATGCACAAGGAGAAGCAGGAACTTAATTTAGATAATCAAAAAGCTATTGAATTGTGATATATATTTATTATTTTAATAATGATTTTTCTGTTATAAGAGAGTTATTGAGAATAAAATACATGTTTCATATTTTTTAGTAGTTCCCTTCAACTATAATACAAATGCACTTCATCATACTTTTCTTCCACTTCTTTAAAGCTCATAAATGCTGAATGCTTTCAAAATAATCATAAATCATCAATCTCTTCTTCAGACTAAAGAAAACCAATTAGCTACTACTTTGGTTATTTCTTTTCAAATAAACAATTATTCGGCCTAATTCACTAACGTACTTGTTCACATAGTCGTTACTTAAAAACTGAGACTTAACAAAGATTTTTAGCAACTCTAATAACAACTGCCACTCAATATGGCTGTTGCAAGAATTTTTATATGCCTTCTAAGTATTAAATTTAAAAAGATATCATTATTTAAATAGCTTTATAAATTTGAAAATATCACCAAATTTCTATTAGATATTTTACAATAAATTTTTGAAATTTGCATAATATTTTGAAAAAGTCACGTGATCTGAAACAGATAATGTGACGTCACAGCAGATACATCTTCATCGGCTCCAATTGGTCCCTTTATAGTGTCAATTCTTTGTGTTTTGTTACAAGTGTTATGATAAGTATATTGACAAAGTGGTCAAATAAATGTCAAATTTTTGAGTTTGGTTCGTGTTATATAATAAAAAATACTAACAACGGGGAGAAATGCAGTTGTCAGATTAGCAACTCGACGTAACGACTATAGTTGTTAAATTTTAGCAACTTGATGTAATAGTGGATTGGGATTTTGAACTTAGCTACTGAAATTCAATTTAACAACTAAAAATGGTTGTTAATTTTAACAATTTTGCTTAGAGAATTAGGGCGACTATCTACAGTATGTTAAAAAAAATCCTAACTCGGAGTGGGCTATGAACAAAGAAATGAATGTAAATTTAAAAGTATGTAATTATATATCAATTTGACACGAGATATTGTCAAAAATGCTATCTAAAGAAATCAAAGATTTTCTACTTGAATCTTATTTTAGAATTGGAAGGCGAATGACACTACTGTATCTTTCTTTATTATCTTTTCTCCTTAAAATTACATTGCAAGATCAATTTTGACAACTTTTGAATTGAATAATGATCAGATATATGTTTCTTTGTTCATAGCCTACACCGAGTTAGTTTTTTTTTGAACACACTATTAATATATAATGGTGCACATGAAAAAAAAATGACAAATACTAATCAAAATGACGGATAAACCGTGATACAGTTATTTTGTGTTTCAATTCCATAGCTACCAATCTTTTCATATCTAACATCTTTCATTACAATGCTTGCAAAATTAATAATTTGAAGCTTTTTTATCTAAAATAATTAGGGAAGCATGAAATTATGAAAGTATATTTTATATGTTAAACTTTAATTATTTAATATCATATCCTTAATAGTTATATACGATAAAAGTTGGCTATAGATATTGTTAACGCAAATATTGTGAATTACCTTACAAGCCCGCAAGGTGATTTAGGGTAATCTCATGCGTTAATAATGTAGTATCCCACGAATATCGCAGAAAAATTTATCTTTCACCGTATCACACTCATTTTAGATATTTAATAGCTTTTTAATCCGTATGGCTCGTACCACGAGCACGGTTTTAACTAAAACGCTGTTTTAAAAAATATCAAATTTCATTATTTAATAATAATAATAATAATAATAATTAATATCAAATTTACCAAAATATGATTTTAAAGCAGAACATAGTTTGTATTCAAAAAAATATTTTTTAAAAAATCGTTCATTAAATATATAAGGGCGAAATTAAATATTGAAATTTGAATTTGACATTTCTTAGAACAGCGTTTTAGTTAAAACCGTGCTCGTGCCTCGTGGTACGAGCCATTGAGTACGATAATTATATTTTTACCACACTCGAATTTCAATAAAGCACTCAATGGGAAAACAAGGCTTATTACATATCTCAAATGAGTGTACGATATGTTATAACTTATCCCACGGTGAGATATAAAAAAATTTAATTGATGAATTATTTACTTATAATTGAACGTGTAATGTAATCAAATATTTAATATAACATTATTTGAAATTACCGAAATTTTTACTGGAAATTATGATTTTGTAGACTTTATACTCGTACATATGTATATTCGTAGAATTTAAAATGATACTATTCATATACATATCATGCATGTCCTACTGAGTAGGACCTACTCCCAAAACCTGTGAATAATGTAAAAGTATTGTCTACGTTCATACTATCATACGTGAATGTAATTGTGATAAGATGTTAATGTTACATGATCACCATTCGAATTTATAGACATTTTTATGGAAAAACCTTATACCTTTGATACAAAAGTATCTACATAAAATTAATAGTATTAAATTAATGAATGGGACATATGTATTATTTATTTATTATACTTTGTTTCATTGTAATGTTTGAATTAAATAATTATGCTGATTGACAGTTCTAATAAAATCAAAAAAATTGTCCCGTTATATATGACAAATAAATATTGTGAAAAATTGATATTTTTTAATGAGTGTGCTACATAATATCCATGTCATATTATTATCACACGTAATATAAAAAGTGATTATCATCGATGATATTTTCGAGTGAAACCGAGTTACAGATTTTACGAGTCCGAAAGACGAGTGAAATGTGCTGCTTCTGTTTCACGAGCAATATCTTCGATTATTAATCATATCACGAGCTTATGTTCAATGAGAGAATATAATACACATTGTGTGTGCTGCTTACCTAACTTTTCATATATTGTATTACATGATTAATTTTACGATTACATTATTATTTTCATCAACTCAACCATTAATCTACATTTTTTACTCAGAATTAACTGTCAATATTGTACGATGGAAACAAATCCCTTAGTAACGAATATAAATAAATAAAGTGATTTTTTTGTTTTTTATCATTGCTGTGATCGAGGCAAGGAGGAGATTCTGAATGGTCTGAATAGACCTTTTCAATTTAACGATGATCTCTTTCTATCGCAGCAAATAGTAAGAAAATGGCGCGAACAACTGCCAGTTGGGCTGTCAAACGAAACGTCAAAAATATTGCAGTCATTAAAATATCTGTATTGCGCATATCTTCTATCTCTTTAAATTGAATTGGCCAACACAATAACTCACGCTATTTAATTTTTATTAATTTAAATACATACATATCTACATATTTACTTATGCCGGAAACTGTATTGAATTTCCATATAACTATTGTTATATTTAATTTTTTTTTTTTAAAACGTAACTATTATTAATTTGAAATGATTAGTTCTTTAACAGTGACATTACTCTGTCAGTAACATAACATTTGAGATCTGAACTGCGTAACCAAGGAGTTGTGTTTGTTTATTAATGTGTAGGCTCCGGGATTTAAATTACAGATAATTTTATAAATTTATCCATAAAATATATAGAAAAAGTATTAATGCAAACCTGTAGAAAATTTAATAATCTTTAATTTTTATAATAACATAAATCTCGAAAAAATAACATTTAAAGGTATTTTTCGAAGAAAAACTATTTTGAGCTTCAAGTCAAATGCCATTACCGGTTATCTCATTTACACCAAAATCTAATGGCTTCTTTCCATATTAGACTAAGATAGAAATACAAGGTTTCAAAATTTTCTGAATGATAGTATTTGAGATAGAGCGGAGGATCCGCACATGCATACACACAGACATCATCGTGAAAATGTTAAAATTGGATTCTAGGGACTTTAAAACGAGCTTATTTACCAAGATCTCGATATGCGATTTTAGCACGATCCCTATACCTCCCTTACCAAGGGTAGTGTGAGGTGTGAGGTAAAAATTAAAATAATAAAAACATGGTATAATATTTTTAAATTTGACTATCTTTGTCTTCGAAAGTAACTAAATAAATAAAGTATGAAAATTTCCAATCAACATACTATTAAGTACAGCAATCACCTTCTATTCTAATAATACAAAAAATAAAGAAATGACAAATTATTTTTTTGCTCTAATAACTGGATAATATGATAATAATCTACAGAACATCAATCAGTTTTGTTCTAATTGATGATTTAATTAATCCATTAATGCTTCAACTGCTTGAAAAATTCATTGTCAGTGTTTACTTTATAGTCATTGTAATCTATTTCCACGATATATTACACATTATCCACTTTCATTACTTTCTGTCATTAATCATTAAAATAAAAATGCATTTCAATTTCTTCGCACATATTTCAGTGAAAACAATTATCTCAAAGAACTCACGGCAATTATGGTAACAATATTCCACTTTTACTTGTGCATGCCTATTACAACTCGCTTTACGATTATTAATTGGATTGGAGTGCCTTATCAAAATTCCATTTTCTAAAAACATATAGCAAATTACATATGTACAGTGTCATTCTTCATAATCAGCGTAGCGTAGGCTGGAAACTTCGCACGCAAATGTCAAATTTAAAATAGAGAGAAAATTATGGACGCATAAATTTTAGAGTTTAGGTGGGATAGGCTAATTAAAACTTTTATTATAATTAGTGACAAAATTTTCACGAGTTACTCTAAAACACAACTGGGACAAGTACTCAAAAAAAGTATATAAGTACCAAATAAATACAAGAAAAGTATTTAAATACTAAGTAAATACTGCAAGTAATAATAATAAAAATAACGATAACTATGATTAAACAGAAAAAATCTAAGGTGCCAGCACATTACCTTCCGTCAGTTCTATATGTACTTTGTACAAATTCCACACAGAAAGTTTCTTGCAAAAGATTCAATATTTCTAGTACATTACCTTAAGTCAGTTCTATGTATTTTGTACAAATTCCATAGAGAGAGTTTCTATATTTCCAGTAAAATTATAACACAAACATACTATGTCAATTGCACTTGACACTGACATCGGTCAATCAGAATTTTCTTAATATAGTAGATGTTTCCATGTTTATAGCAAAGCTGGCTGTTTTATGAAATTTAATTTCTTTATAATTTTTTAACTCTATGTCTATTGAATATAAAGTATAAAATGTAATCAAATCGTATAGAGAATAAAATATTCTTTAATATTTATAATACCATTAAATATGAAAAAATTATATTTAACAGCGTATTTTCAAGAAAAACTGTCAAAATCTTCAAATTAGGGTACTTCCGGTCGACCAATTATAACCAAAATCTAATCAGCTCTAATCTGCAAAACTCATTCACTACAACAAGTCACCTGTACTTCATGCAAAGAATAGATAAGCATCAATTTCTATTACTGCAAATATATTTTTATGTTAGGTCAAAAACATGACTGTCCTTTTTTTTGCAAGAGATTTGAATATCCTTTTCTTTTGTTACATGTGACGTCAGTATCATTATCAACAAGTTTCCCGAGAATAAACCACTAGTTTTAACGTTTATTGTTATATTTGTATCGCAATAGACTGTTGTGTTTTCTTTAAAATCCAAAATCCAAAGTAATGTTTATCTGTTCTGATATTTTAATTTTCTTGGAATAAAAGTTTTCTTTTTTTACTAAAATGTGTCTTTTATGAACTCATAAATTCATCAAAAATACAAAAAAAAAATCAGAAAATACATTTATATTAGTTTACAACTAATTAGAAATTGGGGTCACCTTTGACCCCACGTTAGTAGTTATGTTAATGTAAAAGAATAATAGTAGTTCAGGGTTAAACACAACACTAAGATTTTTTATTTACACAATATTTATTTCACTATTTATTTATATCACTAACTATTTATCTCACTTGTTATCCACTAGACTGCCATTGACCAACTTTTATACTATTTATTTATATCACCATTTATTTCACCACTCAACTGTCTGACTTCAACTAACTAACTAACCGCCTCGCACAGAGCTTCGCCGCCTTTATATATGCCTGCATTTATGTAGTTCTTGAACCTACGCGAACAAGGTCATGCCACACACCAGTTTGTTTACACATCTGCGAACGGTAATGGGGGATTCCACTATTTTTTAAATATAATTTCATCAAAAAGTATAAGTAAAACTAAGACTATTGGTGAAAATCCGGTGAAAAAATTCCTATTCCCTGAAGTTTGAAACTATAGACGTGACGTCACGAATATAAGTTTTTATATAAAACTGTTTTCTTCGTGGATCTAAAATGTTCTTGAAATGTATACTATTTTTAAATTATATTTATAAAAAAACAAATTAATATTGTAACACTGTACAAGTCTACATGCTTTATAATTGCAAGTGTATCAAAATTATTAAGTTTTAATGCAAGAAATTTATATTCAAATAAAAACTATTTGAGAATTGCAGTACTGGACTGGTAGCCACGTGTCCGCTATTTGAATTTGTCTACTTCCATTGGTAGTAGACTCCACCCCCTAACTCGGTATTCGTTATATATTTATAGATGGTCTTTGAGTCGCCAATCAAAATGATATATATGGATTTCATATGAGTGACGAGCTGCTAAAACAAAAACCCCCTTATTTCCGAAGTATTTCAATTATATCATTTTATTTCTTTATTAACATTCATTTTAAGCATCTACTTTCACTATTTCTTATTAATTCCTCTTAATTCGATTGAGCTGTAATCCCCTCTTCAAAGCGTCTCTACAAACGTTCGACCAGTGGCGTCGGTCGCGTGTACGCTAGACTCAGTGGCGTTGGCTGTGCGCAAGCTACAATATTTTACTATTTTTAGAAAAAAAATATATTTTATTTGAACCTATCACTAGATTCCAACGGTTCTTTCAGGATGAACAATTTATGTTAATAAAATACCATCCATTCATATCAAATTATTATGGATGAAATAATAATAATAATAATACTAATAATAATAATAATTTGTTATGTGCGGATTAAATTTTAATAGCTTATTTGTAAAGAAAAAATATTGTAAGTATAATACGTATTTTAGGTTGTCAGCTTATTAATGAGGAAACTGTTCTTTTTAATAACATATATTTTAAAAATAACTTAAATTTTTCTTCAAGTATACCGTATCATCACATTGTAATTTGCGACAAACAACTAATTAGTCTATTTAACACAGGAAATCATAATACACAAACTTAAAACAATATGAGACCGGATATTTTAATTATTATGCACTGTGCTATATGATGCGCTCTGAAAAAAGATTTGAAAAACTTGGGATTATATGTCATTCATCTTTTTACGCAATGTACTCGTAGTAAGAATTAGTAGAATTACGCTTCGTTAAAGACAAATGTTAATTTTCTACTGCATTTTACAGAAGAGAAATGGTTAGCAGTTTGTTTGTTGACTGTTTTTCTACTTCCACTAAAGTTTAAGAAATGTGAGTTATGTAAGATAGAACAATTAAATTGTTAGTTGCAGCTTACTTAATCCAAGTTTCCTAATAGTGTTGAATTATGGTTGGAACTTAATTGCGAAAAAATACACTTTACCAAACATCACGTTTTTAAAGGACACGAATTCAATCAATAGGTTCGATACCGACCGAAGTCAAAACTTAAAAATTATTTATATTTTTCAAATAGCGCTAAAATGATTCATGTGGTGTTTTCAAAATCTGTGAAGAAAAAAAAACAGGTTGGCACGAATATTAATGACCAATGAGTAATAATCCGTAAGAAAATATTTCTTTTAATTTAGCTGCCCAGTAACTTCAAATAAATAATTGATATTAAACTAATGTACATTCCATTTCGAGTTCTATTGTCTGAACTCCTAAAAGGTATTATCTATACAAAACCTTTATGCATGATTAAATAATAGGCGAGGTCGATGTACAATCTAAAACTGAAAACAACCTAAAATGCAATACCTAAACAGCTTTCGTTCAGAATTTTATTAAATTAAACTTGTAGTGAGGATTTCCCTTTTTCAAAATTTCCAAGTTTTCGATTTATTTTTGAGCATTCTCTTTTACCTTTGGTAAAATAATTCATTTTTATTCTGTTTTATTTCAGTAATTGGGTGGTTTCACATTTTTATAAACCATTTTAATAGATAGAGTTTGATTTTTTATTTACACAAATTAGAAAATTTGTTTTTCTTCATAGTTATTAAAGTATTAGAGAAAAAAATAATCGCGGAAAAATTTCTTGCTGAAATCTACCCTCCACTCTTATGACGTCAAAGGTCATGGTTCTAATTTCGATTGTGGTCCGTGATTCTAGTGTTCTACTAGAGAAGCTTGTTCGTGATAGTGGTTAAAATTTTTGCATATGCAATTTTTAAACTTGAAATATTAAACAAGGTATGTTTTCTCGGCAAAATTAACATATGTATTAGCTCTACTAACTATTTATGTAATTTTAGTATTAATAATGGCACTGCCTAGTGAAAATTAGGTTCAAGGTAAATCTGATAATTTACCACAAGTGGATAGTTGGATGGCTGCCGAATTTAATTCTACAAATGACTGTTTCATTGCTGCTGAAATTAGAGGTGTGAAAGAGTTAAGTCTCACTTTGACGTTTGGTCCAAATGTGTTTTCAATTCAAGCTAGTACAAATTTTAATCACTTGGCGCGCTGCCGCACCATTATTTTGAGATTGTATTGAGATTCAGCTGCACGTGTGTTTGCTGCTCTTCGTTTATTTATATTTTTTTATTGGTATTTTTCATAACTTTGAATTTGTGTGTGGTATCTGTGGATTCGTCAAATTTTCGTCTAACTATTGGTGCTGATATTTTTGCCATATATTTATCCTGGGGTGAGTTATTCTTTGAAATTTAATCTGTAAAGTAGTTTTTTTACTACTGACTTTTATCGCTCTCTAGCTCTTGGTCTATACTTGTTTGGTTTAATTTGCTAGTTGTCTTTCATTCGTTAATTTCTTCTTAATATACTGTGTGTTTGGTTAATATTTATATACTGGGTGTATATTTCTTCATCTATTTACTTTTCTTATTTATTTTTATATTTTTTTTTGTAAAATAATGGTAGATAATATAGTTTGCTCTTGTTGTAATCAAAAAACTGAGGAGCACCGTATTGTACGCTGTTCACTTTGTAAGAAAAATTTCAATTATGCTTGTGTTGAGCTAACTTCATCTGAAGCTAGAAAAATTAGATCTGGGACAGGTGGATTAAAATATACATGTCCCACCACCTGTAGTCATATTTCAGATGCTCTAGATGATATAAGGTCAATGATAATAGGTCTGCAAAATGATATCATAGAATTAAAAAATAGTCGAAATATAGACACTGAAAAATCTAACTTTGTACTCACTGAAGAAATTATTCATGAAATAGTTGAGCGTGAAAAACGTAAAGATAATATTATGATATATGGTTTGAGTGAAAATACCTCTGTTGATGAACAAATAAAATCAGCATCTGACACTAAAGAAATTAAAAATATCTTAACAGACTTAGGTGTTGATTCTCAATTTGATAAACCAATAAGACTAGGTCGCTATGACTCTTCGGCTTCCCGTCCACGCCCAATTAAGGTAAAATTATCATCAGGTGATAATGTATTAAAAATTTTCAAAAATGTTAAAAAATTAAAAACTTCAAATAAATGGAAAAATATATCGATATCTCAAGACAGAACGCGCAAACAGATGGATTTCTATAACACTGTGAAACGTGATCTGCAAAATCGTTTGTCGAATGGCGAAACCAACTTAAAGATTAAATACATAAATGGAATACCGACAATTACAAAGTCGGAAAACTAAATAAGCCCGATAGTAATCCGATCACATTTAATTGTTATTATCAAAATACGAATGGACTTAACACAAAATCTCATGAATTTTATATTAATTGTTGTTCTATTTATTATGATATTATGTTTATTTCTGAAACATGGCTCACCTCTTCTATGTATAATTCTGAACTTTTTTCATCAAATTATAATGTTGTCCGATGTGACAGAAAATTTTCAAATGTAGATCGCTCAAAAGGCGGTGGAGTATTAATTGGATTAAGGGATCATATTTCTTTCAAAATTTTAGATACGTCTAATTTATCAAATATTTCACCACTAATCGATATTATTATTTGTAGATGTTTTTTCAATAATTCATCAATCTTAATAAGTGTAATATATATTCCTCCTGATTTAAGTAACAATGAAATTGTTATATTTTTAGATGCACTAATACCGATTCTTCTTCATGAAAAGTTTATACTGGTAGGTGATTTCAACCTAACTAATCTATATAACTTTTCTATTAATTGTATCAAATCAGTGTCCTTTAGAAATTTCTGCAGTGTTCTTGATATTAAGCAATATAACACAATTGAAAATACTAATGGTAAGAAACTAGATTTAATATTATCAAATTTTTGTGATGATATCAATATAAATAGGACTAATTTTCCAATGGTTGGTGAGGATAAACATCATCCTGCCTTATCTTTTGAATTTAATCTCACAAATCGTTTAAAAATAATCAATTTTTCATCTGCTGGTAATGAACGTTACAATTTCAAGAAAGCAAACTTTTTAAAATTATATGATGATATCTGTAACACAGACTGGTCATGTCTGAACCATTATCAATGTGTTGAAGATGCTCTGAATAAATTCTATTCTATGTTGTATGCTATACTTGATGACTCAGTACCTAAGTATAAATTTAAAATTTCTAAATACCCCCCCTGGTTCACTTCTGAAATTAAATATAGCCTTTCAACTAAAGAATATTATAGACGTAAATGGTTGAAAACAAATAATGCGTATTATTTTAGTGAATTTAAAAGACTGAGGCTTTTAGTAAAGTTGCAGATTAAGAACGCTTACAACTGTTACGTTAGTAATGTAGAGCAAAATGTAAAATCTAACCCTAATGAGCTATGGAAATATGTTAATTTAAAGCAAGGTACAACTCGTATACCGGGTATTCTTCATGATGACAGCCGTGAATATGATTCCCCACAGGATATAGTCAATGCATTTGCTTCTTTCTTTTCTAGTTTCTTCGCACAAAGTTCATTTGACAATTCTATAGAAGAACATTATAATTCTCAGCCTTTCAATTTTCTTAATGTTAGTGAAGAAGAACTTCGTGCTTTGATGTCATCCTTTTCAACTAAATGTACTGCTGGAGAAGATCAAATTCCCAGTTTCTTTATTAAAGACTGTCGATTAATACTGGCGAAACCACTCTGTGCCATTATAAATCTAGCAATTAACACTTGTAAGTTTCCTGAACGTTGGAAAAAAACCAGAATAACACCAGTTTTCAAAAAAGGTGATAAGTCTTGCATTAATAACTATAGACCAATTTCAATTTTGAATAACTTCGCTAAGCTACTCGAGATGGTAATGTACAAGAATATTTATACTAATACTCGTACTTTAATTACTCCAGATCAACATGGTTTTATGGTTGGAAGATCGACTACCACTAATCTTGCATCTTTTTCACAATACGTTTGTGAGGTGTTGGATGAAAGAGGTCAAGTAGACACTGTTTACACCGATTTAACACGTGCCTTTGACTCCATTGACCACAATCACTTGCTACATAAAATAAGTAATTTTGGCGCAGCTCCCTCTGTAATTCAATTATTAAGATCTTATCTACATAATCGCACATGTTGTGTTTTCTATAATGGTTTTGAATCTTTCAAGTTTGTTGCGAATTCAGGGGTACCACAAGGATCCAACTTAGGACCGCTTTTATTTATTTTGTTCGTAAATGAACTCATTTCCTCATTTAACTGTAATGTGCTTGCCTATGCTGATGACATCAAATTATATTTAAATATCAGTACTCCAGCTGATACGATTCAATTGCAAACCAATATAAATTTAATGGTAAACTGGTGTATTAAAAACAAATTAAATCTAAATATCGACAAATGTTGCATAGTTACGTATACACGTAAAAAGAACGCATTGCAGGTGGAATACAATATGCAGAATAATTTATTATCAAGAAAAAATTCTATAAAAGATCTAGGAGTTACTTTCTGTAGCAATTTCGTTTTCACAGATCATATTAATAATACTTGCAAATCGGCTAGTAAGACACTTGGGTTTCTTATGAGAATTTCTAATATGTTTACTGATATCAATGTTCTAAAGACCTTATATTTAGCATTCATAATGAGCAAATTTGAGTATGCTTGCTTAATTTGGTATCCATTTTTTAATTATCAAAGTCTAGTTCTTGATCAAATTCATCGTAGATTTTTAAAATATCTCTCATTTAAACAAGATAGGTTCTATCCAGTAAGAGGTACAGACCAGGATTCCTTATTACAACGTCATTCTATGCAGTCCCTGACCGAGAGGAGAGAATGGTCCTGTGCTCGATTTCTCAATCGCTTGGTAACCAACAAAGTGGATGCAGCATATCTCCTGTCCCGGGTGTCATTCCACGTACCCCGACTGCAGTCCAGATATGCCAGGCCCTTCCATCTGCCGACTTCACGCACAGATATACTCAAACGTTCTCCAATTTATATTGCTTCCCGTGCAGCCAATCTTTTGTTCCCAGATATGTTTATTTAAAATATTATTTTGTAATTTTCAATACATATATTATTTGTTTATATTATATTTTGTCCTGTTATCGGATTACTGTTGGGCAATAAATTATTATTATTATTATTATTATTATTATTATCTCTGACGTCAGGGGGCAATTTGTCACGGGATTTATTTGAAAATTTATACATTTTACAACAATTTATAACTCTTTATTTATAGGGATTATTATGAATTCGCTTTCACAAATAATGTTTAAATAAATAAAACTACTCATATACCTACAATATTGTATTGCTAAGCGATATGACATCTGGTGGCAAAATAATGAACTACAGCTTGACTACAGCTCTACTTCTTAGTAAAGTGTGTAATATTAAAGATTTATTAAATACTATACACATTTATGTATTTAAATCGACATACAATTTGTAATATGAGTAAGAATTATTGCTACTTATACTTGGGTGCACATTGTCATGTGAGACGTGAGACAATAAATTATGTAACTAATTCCCGCGTAAACGAAACGTGAGTGTTTACATTAAAAGTATGTTTGCAAGATGAAAAAATCTGATGTGGCTAGCACATAACCTCTCGCCAGATAGTTTACCTGGTTGTACGCATAAAACGAAAAATATTTTTAAATACAAATACATATATTCATGTCTCACTACAAAATAATTCTCACATATATTTGCAAAATCTATGGGATATTTTAATATAAATTATGTATTGTAATGGCCAAAAAAAAGACGTGTCAATTTGTCAACAGTCCCTGTTCGGGCGCCATTTTGTGAGGGCAAAATGGTCATTCTGTCAACTTTACTTCGACGTTCTCTTCAGTTCTCCTTGCTGTCAAAACGGGTTTCTCGGGCGCCAATCGATCTGTCGATAACACAGCACAGGAGATGTGAAGGACGCTATGACAGCGTCTCTGAAAAGAGCGGCTTGAACGCCAAAAAGGGCTCGGGTAGCTTAGTGGAGACAGAGTTCGGTTTTTGACAATGAAATCATAATGCATTTTAATATTTTATTAAAATATATTAAAACGATAACAATAACAAATAAGTGAAAATAACAATCGCTAGCATATAATCGGGCAATACAAGTGAACCAGCGATACTTGCAGGATTTGTTCAATCAAAGAAACTGTCAACAATGAACGGGTAACAATGGCACACACCAAAGTTACGGGGCCGCGACATGAACGGTCAACAATGGCACTCACCAAAGTTGAAAAACGCAAAACAGTGTTGTCACTTGACAACACTCATCAACAATCGCGATTTCGATACGGAGCCGTGTTGACACACACCAACACTCCTCGACAATCGCGATTACAGTGGTAAACCCCACTCAAGGCACCTTCTGCACTCCCTCACGAGCTGCCGGCACGCACCAACAGCACTGAGTCAGAGGCAGCCAAGGTCCTAACCAACTGCTCACCCGGCACTCACCAGGTTCGCGGAAGACGGCACTCACCGTCTCCCCGAGAGAGCACTCACTCTCTCTTGAGACAGCACACACTGTCTGAATAAAACTGTCGCTTGGACCCGTATTTATACCCCAAAAAACCGTTAAAAATACAAAAATATGTTTAAACACGATTCTAATAATCCTGCAAATACTTGCTATTTGAAATAAAAATATAAAAAAATACAAACTCATGTGGGATCGAACCCACGATCCCCAGCACGCTGGTCGAGCACACTAGCCACTCGACTACGCGGTACCTGACAGGTAAGTAACAAATTTATAAACATTTACACTTTTAAACAATAATACAACAATACATTATACAACAAATGACATACAATATAACAAAACAATTACATTGTATACAAAATTTCAACCAATACCAAATAATAAAAATGTAAAAAACATTTTTTTCTGGTGGGATTTGATCCTCGATTTGGATTTATAAACTTTAGCAAAAAAAACTATCTTGTTAACCACAAGACTACAATGCTAAACACGAAAATTAAATCCAAATCTAGTGACCATCGTCACAGTATAATACATACATTTTCTATATATTCAATATCCTGAAATTTTCTTTTTCTACTTTCCTTTTCTTTTTCTTTCTATTCATTTTTTCGCAAATTCCTTTTAAATTCTTTTTTACGTATATTCTTTTGCATTGTTGACTTTTTTTTATTTTCATAATCTTCATAATGATGTACAAATATTTTTGACAGTGGCATACACATATTTTTGACAGTGACATTTATGTGTCAATTACAAACATTTGAATTTCTTGCCTTGAAGTAGTTTGATCTGAGAATTTTTACATCAAATTATTTTATATGCATTTCTTTATCTCTAAATCTATAGAAGACATAATAATGAATTTATATTTATGGAATAAAGAATTTAACGTTCTTTAATAAAAGTATTTACATAAATTTTCGATAAATAATATATAGATGATTTTTTTCTTGTAACTACTACTTCCGGTTGTCCAATTATTATCAAAACTTAATCAACTCTTCCCATTATTGTTAGATTGAGGAATCCGTAGTTAAAAATGTCTTAAGTCTTATAGTATTTGAGAAATCGTGCATGGATCCAACATCCACACATCCACACACACACACACGCACACGCACGCACGCACGCTCTCTCACACTCACACAAGCACACGCGCACGCACGCACGCATACAAATACACACACACGCATGCAAACACACACACACATACACACACACACACACACACACACACACACACACACACACACACACACACACACACACACACACAGACATCATCGTAAAAATGTTATAATCGGATTCTAGGGACCTTAAAAGGTAAAAAGATAATAATTTCAGTGCGTGGACAGAAAATTATAATATATCTTGAATACTTTGAAGATTTATTCATTATATTTCAAAGAAAACTTTGTTTAAAAAACAGGTTAGGTTATATATATATATATATATATATATATATATATATATATATATATATATATATATATATATATATATATATATATATATATATATATATATATATTCACAAAAATATCCATTTAAGTTATTTTCACTTCCACAAACTGTACGAATACATCCTCTACTAATGTTCACAGGTGTATAAGATGTATACTTATGAAATTTTGCTATTTTAATTATTCTTTTTGAAGATATCATCTGAAAAAGAAGTGGTTACAAAATTTAAGTTAAAATTTTATAAATGGGCACTAGGAATTTACGTTAATTTACCTTTAATGGATAACATAAAACCTACTATAAAATTATATACAAAGATAATCAAATATAATACAATATACAGTTCTATAAATTATGTGTTTTACCATTTAACAGTAGGCTAACTTAATAGTCGTTCAACCTGTAGTTCAATACTTGCCACCACAGCGTTGCGATCTTAAAAATACATGCCAATAGATTTGCGAATTCAAATTTCTTGCAACCACCCTATTGTCAAAAATCGCTTCACGATCGATAGGTTCATCGCGATCAACAGATTGAACAAGTATTGGTTATGTGTATAATGCCCAGTTAAGTGACCCTGAAAAAAATGCAAATCGAAATTTTGACTGTAATGCATATTAATTTATCTGACATTTCATTTCGATGCAATATTGTCCATTTAAAGAATGCTTATTAATTAATGTTGGTGCAACCGGCCATTAGTGTATTCAGTAATAAAATTATTAATTAGTTAACAAGCATTTTCCTAGTTTCACAGTAATTATTAAAATTGAATTAACAACCATGTAACATTATCTGAACTCTAAAATATAATTTAAAATTCAAATGCAACTTACAGTATGGTATGTTGATAAATATCTTCATACTCATATAGTTCATAAATATTTCTTTTTGCAATGTTAGTTATAATAAGAAAAAAGTAACTGTTCATGTTGTTTAATTTAGTTTGTCATTTGTTCTGCTAGGAAAGAGTGTTCGTGAGTAACATTGCTTTTTTACGTCCAGTGAGCAGTCGTTAGTGTATGTATGTAGTGTAATACCGGTACTAAAAGTCACTATAGACGTACTATATTCTTACTTAACTAATGTATTTTTCTTTTCTATGTAGAGGAGCTTTCCTGGAATAGTTCCTTCTTGTTCACTCTTTAAGAAACAGATAATAAAATAGGAAGACAAAAGACAATAAAGTAGTACAAGGAATGGACATTTAAATTAAAAGGCAATTAAAAATACTTTCATTATTTGAAACAGGACTGGTTATAATGTATACAAAGAATTAGAGGATTTTTTTTAGTAAAACATGAATATTCAAATTTTTTAAGAAACAAAAGTTCTAATTTCAAAAACGTCATCTTTCATTTTTCCATACTTATAATAAGCCTAAATTATATTAAGGATAAATCTTTTATTAAAATATAAGAAACATCTGAACTTGTTTAGTTTTTGATGGATTTTTACATTTTTTTAATTTTGTAAAAAAAATTAAACCCCTTATATATTGTAACGTTTTTATTTATTTGGATAAAGTGTAAATATTAGACAATTTGGGCCCTATTCTGTAACTCGGTGGTTAATTTTTAACCACTGGTTAATATATTTATCATATAGATATTTATTTGACAACTAAAAATCCATTTTTTTGTTATATGTCAACATACTTGATTGGCTAAAAAATTTAATCAGTGGTTAAAAATTAACTACTGAGTTACAGAATAGGCCCTATTATTAATTAAAATAAAGGTTTATTAGACTATAACTATTAAAAAGGTAATAAATGATTAGTAATATTAAACAATGATTAAAAACTAATTAAGGCTAAAACTATAATTAACTAGATAACACTAACACTATTTATTTATTTATTTATTTATTTAACCAATTAACGCTACTATTTATTTCCACGATATTACTAATTATTTATTTCCACTATTTATATCACTTTTTCATATCACGTTCAACTGTTCGCCTACCTACCTCCACAGCGTCTATATACTCAACTGCTTCAACAGCGTCTGTATATTCAACTGCTCGGACAGAAGTCACACCTTTTCTTCTCACTATCTGTCTATTTATGTAACTCTCTCACTGCCACAGCCTCAGTATCACCGACTGTTCGTATGCCACAATTCTTCAACAACAATGCCGAGTATCCACTCCAACTCGCTATTACTGTCCTTGTATACCTAGCTTCACAATACTCGTCTACACTGCCGAGTATTCACTTCCACAGCTATCCCAATATACCAGGAACTTCCAGAGTACCTACTGCATACGCTCACTACGATACTGCTGTGCTTCTCAAACTCACTAACACTCTATGTGAATATCTCTGTCTCTGAATGTAACTAACTAACTTTCGAGCATAACTACGTTCCTTTTATACAGCTGCCATTATCTTCTAGAAAAGCTCTAGAATGTTCGACCGCATAATAACAATGAACACAAAAGGTTCAGGCGACCGCAAGTAATTAAACACGTCGCGACTAGTTTGCTTACGTAGCCCGGCTGCTAGCGCGATGCGTCATCGCTATAAATAGACACTTGTTCATTGCTGAGGCGACGGCGGCCGTTCCACGTTACAATATACAGTACGGGACGTAAATGTATGATTTTTTTTCCAAAGGTATAATTTGTAATCAGAGGATGTATATTTATTTGATTTTAATTTTAAAACTTTTAAAATTCCTTGGCGTAATTTTATATAATAATTAGATCAAAAACCCTGGAGAACTCGCGCCTCTGAACGGGACACGAGAACTCGCGCGTAAGCATTTCTCTCAAGCACAGTATATTTATAGATTATTCTTTTTATTTTGATCCATATTACTCGTATTAGGTGAATAATATTTAATAACGTTTTTTATAAATTATTTTATTAATCCCAATTAAATACACATTCATTTAAAATAATTTTTAAAAAAATTCTACTGTACAAAAAAAAAACATTTTAAACAAAATAATTACAATATATTTGTATTTTATTCACTGCAATTATTTGCCTACGGAATTTCGATACAGTGATCCTGTTGTTGAATACTATGATACTGCCACACCATTTCAGCAAGTTTAAATCCACTATTCATTTCAAAATTCTTAAAATTTAAATTATGAAAAGAAAATTGAGTCTCTTGTACAAAATAAGCATAATAAACAATTAGCAACTGCTCGAAATATAATGTACCGTGGAACGCCCGCCGTCGCCGCCGCTGTCGCCACGCCATCGCAGCCGCGCCGCCTTCGCTGCAGCAATGAGCGAGTGTCTAATTATAGCGAAGATGCAATCGCGCTAGCAGCCGGGTTACGTAAACAAACCAATCGCAACGTGTTTAATTACTTCCGGTCGCCTGAACCTTTTGTGTTCATTGTTATTATGCGGTCGAACATTCTAAAGCTTTTCTAGAAGATAGTGGCAGCTGTATAAAATGGACGTACCTATCCTTGAAAGTTAGTTATATAGACATTCACATAGAGTGTTAGAGAGTAAAGTGTTAGGAGAAGCACAGCAGTATCGTGCTGAGCGTATGCAGTAAAGTGTCGAGTGGAGTAGGTACTCTGGAAGTTACTGGTATACTGGAATAGCTGTGGATGTGAATACTTGGTAGTGTTGACGAGGACAGTAACGGCGAGCCTAGAAGTTACTGGTATATTGGGATAGCTGTGAAAGTGAATACTCGGTAGTGTTGACGAGTATTGTGAAGCTAGGTATACAAGGACAGTAATAGCGAGTTGTAGTGGATACTCGGCATTGGTGTTGAAGAATTTTGGCATACAGATAGTTGGTGATACTGAGGCTGTGGAAGGAGAAGGTTAGTTATATACATAGACAGACAGTGAGGTGAAAGGTGTGACTTCTGTCCGAGCAGTTGAATATACAGACGCTGTTGAGTCAGTTGAGTATATAGACGCTGTGGAGGTCGGTAGGCGGACAGTTGAACATGATATAAGTATATAGTGATATAAATATTGTGACATAAATATCGCGTAAATAGTTTACAAGAGTCTGCAGCAGACCGGCAGTCTAAGATTGGAACGCGTAGTGAAATATATAATTTGTAATATCGTGGAAATAAATAGTAGTGTTAATTGGTTAAATAAATAGTGTTAGTGTTATCTAGTTAATTATAGTTTTAGTCTTAATTAGTTTCTAATAAATGTTTAACATGTTTACATGCAGTAATAGTAACTTTCATTATAGTTTAATAAACACTTAATTTTAATTAATAATAATTGTCTAATATTTATCCTTCACCCAAATAAATAAAAACGTTACAATAAAATTTACTAGAATTTTGCTCACAGGTTGTGTACTGGTCTGACAAATGACTAATAACTACCAAATCAACGCACCAATTAATAAACTGTACTTGAGAATCGACGAAGAAAAGTAATAAAGGCAGCTAGAGAAGCAACTAGCCCCACCCCATTGTTTACAACGTAGTTATAGTATTTTATTTACGACTGTGAGCAAAATGCTCATATACTCAAAATTATTGACTCTGTCGGGTCTAGTAATAAAACCATAAATATCGCAATTATGATAAAGCGGCATATACCTTACTTTCTGCAGTATAATACTGTTTGACATCGACCAATATTATTGAGCCGCTTTATCTATACACTGAATCTTTCGTCTACCTGGTATGCATATTGCCTTACAGTCCTTTAACATAAATTCTATTTTTGTTAGAAATAATCTCTTATGGGAATGAAAACTGTAGTCCCAAAAATGTTCTAAACAATTTGTTGTACAGTGGTTTTGAAATTTCCGTCATGATTCACACGATATTCACTGGATATTGAACTTACTCCAAGATCAATGTATAAGTAAATAAAATTATATAAGATAGCTGTGCTTTTATACTATATATTTGTAGAAGGGATGATTAAAATAGCGAGAAATATTAAATACAAAAATTAAATCTGTTCCCAGGTTTAAAAACCAAGAAGCAGATTAGGTATTCTATGTAGTAATTAAAGACAGCTGTACTTTTAAACTGTATAGCGCGAGTGCTTCAGGGTTAAAATAATATTAGATTTTATAATTTGATCAAGAAAGTCATCTACCATACATATGTTGTGCTTACAAATTCCAAATTAATTTGAATGCGATTACATAAAACAACTTTTTCTTTCTTAATTACATTGATCATTGGTGCGAAATAATGTATTCTTATTTATCCACACTGTAAAGAAAATTAATAGCTTTAGAAAAGAACTTAATCAAGAGCGTTGTTTAGATAATTAATTAAATTATTATTACATCATTCACATGATATTTAAATTAGGTGAATATTAATTCGCTCTATAAAATTAGGTGTAGATGATTGAAGAAGGAAATATTATGAAACGAAGAAATTCATAATTCAATATTAATGTGACGGAAACGGACATTATTAAATATAATTTTTCAAAATGTATGTCATTTTAAGAATTGTTTGAGCTTATTGGTTACAAGTAAAAACTGTATATGGACGAGACTACAAAAGTTTAAAAAAAGTTATTAGTTTTTAAAATATTATAGTTTTTAACGCCCTATATTTCACATCTACTAAACAATATTCCAAATTCTTACCACTTTCCAGTCTTTTTGAAATCTGAAATCCATTTTCAAGTAAATGAATCCAGAAAAAGAGGCAGAAAATAGGTTTGTTTCTAAAGAAAGTTCAGAACCGTTCAGAACGTGATTCAGTACTGCTTAAGGTACATTCACAAATGAAAATTAGGTTTAGATTTGTGGTTTATACTTTAGATTTAAAGACTTTGGCCGCATATTATGTAATGACTCCATTCACACTTCAGAATTCAGGGTCTCTAAACCCAAATTATAAAGCTAAACACTGCAAGGTCCAAACTTTAGGTTTATGATTTAGTTTGACGTCACAAACTTCACCAATGAGAACGAGTCTGAAATGATATAGATATATACACCCATCTTTATTATCTACTTGGAGGATTCAGCTTTTTAAACAAATGCGAGAAGAACATAGAGACTGTCATAACTTAATTGCTGAAATATAACTAATAATGCCAAGCGAATGACAGTTTCACGGCGCACAGGTGTCTTGTTGAGTACTGCTCTACCGATATTTTAATCTTGTTTTTGAAGCATTTACATACATGTCTGTACATATCAAAACTAATTTTCAGGTAATTTAAACTTACATTTATGAATGACTTACGTAAACCTAAAGAAAAACCATGAACCTAATTTTCATTTGTGAATGCACCTTTATAGTTCTAAAACCGTCTTCATTAATGTTGGAACGATTTAGAACCTATTGAGAATTTTGTTTGTATATACTAACCTATAAAATTACACCTGTCAGAAAACATTATGCTTTTGATTAGGTATAATATTTAAATTGAAGAAATGGAAGTTAAGTTCATGATTAAGATATAATAGACGTATATAATTCGAAAATGTTAAAAAAAAAACTTGATCACTGTATTGTTTTGATTTATTTTCATAACATCATCCAAGAATTCTCCATTACTTTCGCTAGAAAATTCTGACAATTCGGAAAAATTGCTGTCATCTTCCATTGCTAATTTCATTAATAACAAAATCAAAATAAGTCAGGTTTGATAGCACGTTAAACTTATTAAAAATTAAAAATCCTGGAATTTTAAGAACGGTTCAAATCGGTTCGGAACACAATTCACTAGTTCTTCGTATGTATAACTAGCGAATGAAAGTTGACGTTTAGATTATTTAATAGATGTGGTTTCTTTTGAAAACATTTCCCTAAATTTCATTTGAAAGGAAACTGACCCTTATGTATTCCGTTACAGAAGATTAGAATTGTACTCAATACCGAAAATTCTAGTTCGTTCGTCATATTTCATAGAATTGTCAAATTAAATAGATTAAAGATCAAAATATTTTGTTATAATCAACATAAACGAAAAATGTTTAAAATATTTTAACGCACCCCTGTTTTGATATTTAATTACCCTAGTCGGCCATCTATTTTCAGTCAGACATAGTATTGTATTTCATGTAAAAATTGCATACCTGAATATTTCGTACAATTCTATTCTTCTCTAGGGTTTCAAAAGAAACCACATCTATAAAATAATTTAAACGTCAACTTTCATTCGCTAGTCATACACTGCACGATAAGTTCTGAATTTTAAATTCGACTTGCCGGAAGGGTAAAATGGCTTTGCGCAAACTCAGTAAAGTTCTGAACGGTTCTGAACATTTGTTGGAACAAACCTAATAATAAAAGTAAACCAAATAACCCTTGTTAGAATTTATAATGCTACGCCAAATATAAACCACTTGCGTTTGTATGCAATTGAAAGATATGTCGAGCGACATAGGCTGCCATCAAAACTTGCAAATTGGACTAAAATATACGTAGTTTTTATTGATTATTTTATCACATTGCTTATTTCATTTCAATTTGAACTATATTTATATATTTTATTATTAGTGTTGAAAGAGACCAATTTATGCGATTCCAACTATTAGCGAACACCACTGTTTCCTTCCGTCAGTTCTATGTATTTTGTATAAATGACATACAGAAAGTTCCTTGCAAAAGATTATATTTCTCGTACATTACCTTAAGGCAGTTGTATGTATTTTATGCATATACCATACAGAAAGTTTCCAGCAAAAGATCCTATATTTCCAGTAAAATTATAACACATACATAATGTCAACTGCACTTGACACTGACACCTTTCAATCAGAATTTTCTTAATATAGTAGCTGTTTCCAGAGTCATAGCATAGCTGGCTAATATGTGATATTTAATTTCTTTATAATTTTTTAACTCTATATCCATTTAATATGAAGTATAAAATGCATTCAAATCGTATTGAGAATAAAATATTCTTTAATATTTATAATAACATTAAATGTGAAAAATTGATATTTAACATCGGTTCTTCAAGAAAAACTGTTAAAATCTTCAAATGAGGGTACTTCCGGTTGACCAATTATAACCAAAATCTGATCAGCTCTTCTCATGGATGTAATGAAGAGGAATACGAAAGAATTATAATTTTTGGAATTGTAGTATTAGAAAATTTTGTCACACGCACACGCACGCACCCACAAACACATACACACACACACACACACACACACACACACACACACACACATATATATATATATATATATATATATATATATATATATATATATATATATATATATATATATACAGACATCATCATAAAAATAGTAAAATCGTATTCTAGGGACCCTGAAACGTGCTTATCCATCAAAAACTCAGCACCGTATTTTTTGACCAAAGACAATACCTTCCTTACCTGAAGGTGACGGAAGGTAAAAATATTACTGTTTCATGAACACCGATTAGTCTTTCTTTAAATAAAAAACTAAAAAATTAGAGGAATCCATTTGGAAATATTCCCAGCCCACCTAAATCACGGAGCTAGTGTACATAATGATTGGATAATCTTGTAAAATATTCGTTACTTTTTAGTCTTTTTACGCATTTATCTGTTTGTTCACATTTTTTCTAAAGCAAACTAACAAACAATAGTTATCGCAAACCTGTTAATATCTTGAAGACAAGACGTTTCTGTAAACACAGCATAAACGTTATCGATAAAGAGTAACGTGAGAACATTGGGAACCAACCAACCAACGAATGGAGATACTAGATTCGGCAAGGTGACAATAAAATGTATTTTGTATTCTTCGCTACTAGATTCGGCAAGGTAACAATAACAAAACCGTGAATCATTTCCATAAACCAGATTACTGGAATAGCGGAAATATATAAATCACAATTTCATGAAGGTGACATCATCATTCATCAACAATATAGGTTGGTTATACAAACAGTAAACACTGATTTGGAGTTTGGAGATAACATTGAAATAATTGTTTTGATGATAAATTGCATTTTGTTTATATTCCTATAATTATAATAGAATGGTGTATTACGCATTCATTCCAGAAAATGCCATTTTACTGATGAGGAAGATCATTTTTTGAATGAGTTATACAGGGTGATCCATCGGTCTATTCTTTTTTAATATCTCGATTATTTTAAATATGAAAAAAAAAATTCAAACGAAGTTTATTTTATATGAAACATTAAAATGTCTACAAATCTGAGGTAGGTATGTTTTTCAAATGGAATATCCTATTTATTTATTTAAATTTGAAAAATTACATGAAATTTACTATCCAATAGTATAAAAACAGTCATATATGTTATAGTACTAATAAAAATTACAATGGCGAATAATTTAAATATATTTTTATTAAATACAGAAGGCTTTGCATTACATTATTTTAACATTACCTATACACCTTTCAAATTTAAAGATAATTAATTAAATATTTCATCTATTTCTAGAGTTGCCTGATTTATAATTTCACAGCCGACGGATTCAAAAATTTTGAGAAAAAATTTCAAGGTCAAACGTGCTTTAATGCAAAATAAGATAATACAGAGTTCTTTACAAATTCTTAAAAAATTAAAATAGGACAGAAGTCAGAAACAGAAACTAATAATTTATTTTATTGTAAGAAAACAGTTACATAAATAATTAAAATAAAATATTAACATAAAATTAAGAAAAATTCTATAACAAAAGTAACATTTGTCAGTCTTACAAATATAACGAACTCAAAAAGCGTTTGTATTTTAAAACATATTATAAGAACACTTCCTGTAGCGTTAATACGAATAGAATAGTAGAAACTTATATCACACATACGTAAAAGAAAATATTAGACACTATGTAATATATCTCAACAATTCAAATAATCGAACTTCTCCTAAGAAAATTAAAATTCTTGAATATTTTGTTAGAATTTGGTTAGATAGCTCAGGATTTTGACAACTTATAAAAAAAATATGAATGTAAGCACAGCACACTTCAACATTTCAATTTATGAAGCTTCCGGAAGCAGTCAAGAGATGGCACTGCAACCATTTAAGTTTCTGTAGCCTTATTATTACACTGTTATTTATTAGTATCAGATGTCTAATTCAAAAAATAGAATTGCAAAGGCTTCTTATTTTCTAAATAAATTTTCAGTAATAATATACTATGAGAGTTAGAATAAATTGAAAATGATTTGACAGATTTTGGCTATTGCCAAATGGCAACAAGTTTGAGAAAAAACTGGAAAATTATTTTCTAATTTATCGAAGTCTAGAATTATATTAGATTATTTTTGATCCACAAATTTGTTTCAAACAACGAAATCAGGCTGTCATACTATTGTAATGCTATCTATTGTTGTAATTAACTAGCTCCATTCAAGACAAAATCATTATACTCGTAATCAGAAAATAGAATTATTAATTATGGTATTTCTAAAAGTGGTTTCTATGATTTTTTGGTTTATTTCGTGATCAGAAACGGCACAAAATCGGTCTTTTTCGCTCATTTTACTTATGTGTTAATAGGTTTGTTCGTTCTGCTACCCTGTGTCTACCGTAAACCGCGGCAGTGAAATTTGCTGTTCTTTTCGATTCGCGGTTCACTGTAAAGTCACTAGATTCTGTTCGTTCCGTTTATCTAGTAACTTGCGGTAAAACGCCGCGGCAGCTGGCGGTGATAATTTTTACTCGGTGGTATAAAAATAATCGGCGGTAATGTTCGCGTATACATATGAAGTGCCAGTATGACAGTGTTTGACAAAGAAATATTAGGAAAAAATTGTTATTTTCTTCAAGCGTATTATAATATTCATATTATGCTTCTGTACACACACTATAGAAGATGTTCATTGTCTTACTAGTACAAAAATGTTGTTATTGTTGTACTAGTAAAAAAATGTTAGTGTTTTAGTTCACCGCTGGCGGCGGCAGTTGTCACAGCAACACATATTATATTGAAAATTGTTATTTGAGAGTTGTGTCGTTTTGTTTTGTAGTGTACACAGCCAGCTTTGACTGAAATTGCAAATACTACAATTAAAAAATTCCAAAAAAAATGTCAAAATATTCTGTGAAACACTTGAAGAAAAAATAGTATATGTCATTCGGAGTAGAACGCCCATTTTGTGTTTTACCCAGCTTGCCTAGCCTCGGCTAGCGCCTCGGCCGCAATAGCTGGGTTCAACACAAAAAGACCGCTTTCTACTCCTAATAACATAATATACTATTTTTTCAATAAGTATGCTATGTAATGTTTCAGTTGTAGAAATTGAAATACATTTGTAAAATATATAAATGTCAGTGTCATATGAATTATTATTTCTAATAAGGTAAATTTAAATGATAACAATAGCAAATAATTAAAATAATGGAAAATGGAACAATATATTTTTACTGAGTATCCTTTATAATTATAATAGTCTGAAGTATCTTCAAAAATAATTTAACGCAAACGGATCGAACAGAAAAATTATTTTTAGTAACTTAAATTATTACCGCGGCGATTGGCAGTGAATCGCAAAACGCAGCGAAAATTACCGCCGCGTTTTGCGGTAAAACGCAGCATAGCGGAACGAACAAACCTAATAACTAATCTGATATATGTTAACAAAAACAAACTCTACAGAGATTATTCCCGGTAATAATCTCAAGAGCTTTATTCTTAGTATAATAATGACAGGATTGGTTAAAACGCAGACACATAACAAAAAATAAAATATTTCGTTGGTTTAAGAAATGTCAAAAAATAATCAAATGAATTATTATGCACTTGTCGCTTGTTGGTGTAAATAAGAATAAATAAACCATAATAGCTATTTGTATTAAGAGCGCAAAATGGGTCCTGCGTCGCGCAGCATTCTCTCGAAATCGACAATGTCCATTTGCGCTCGAAACACACACAATATTTTTTCTACAGTCCTCCACCATAACAAAAAATAATAAAATGTACACTTTGTACTTACAGTACTACTCAATAGTTTTGCAGTGAAGATAGGAACGTATTCAAATATGACTTCAAGATATTGTTTTGGTTCTCGTTTTTTTTTTCAAAAAATTCATTCCAATTTTGTAATGAATATTACAAGTTTTTTTTTGTATAATTTATTTGTTTCAAGTACACTAAACTAGTGCAGTGAAAAAGTGGATGTCCATTCGGAGCGTTCACGCCAAAGTTTTGGAGCTGGCAGCACAACTCTTCACACAATTTATTTTTCCTACAACCGTGCGTGAAAAGTACTTTTCACGCACTAGAGCTTAAAAAGTAAATAGGCGTTGCTAGGCAACATTAAAATTTGGTTAATTTACCTGTCAAGTATATAATTAGGTAGTAAATAATAATGAAAGTAATAAAATTTATTGAGAAATATGAATATACATATAAATGAAACAAATCTAATATATTTTTAACAGATTGAGTACTAATCTAATTTTTAAGAACATTAACATTTTTTTGACATGTATTCTAACCTAACCTAATTTTTAATATTAATATTAAATGTACAATTTGTACATTATAAAAGACTAATCATCGTCTGTCTGAGATTCTTCCAAGTGTTTAAGTTACATTTTGTACAGTGTTATGAGAACAAGTACTAACAGTATTTGAAGCTGCTGGTTGCCTGTACAGGTGTCTCATTTTCGATGTTTTTTTAAGGTAGCTCGGGTAATATTAATGATAGAGCAAAACCGTTTGCACATTCCAGGGTCAACTTTTCCAGAAATGTTTAATAGTCACCACAGGAATTTTCGAACTTCTTTTGTTTCTGAGCTACAGGTATTTTGAAAATATCTCATATCTTATTTATTAAGATAGTTAGAGAAAAAATGTTTTTAGAAAAATTTTACAGTTTTTTAAATAGAATAAAATAGCGTAATTAGATTTTTTGAAAAGTTAATAATTCTCGAGATATAACACAAACTTAGGATTTTTTAAATGGGAACCTATGTTGAAAATAGTCTCGTCTTTTTGCTTATTTTATAAGCTTTTCAATGATATATAACAAGTCTACATTCTTTTGTTTTAACCTTGAATAAGATATAATTATTAATTTATTGGGTTGACAAAATTTAAAATTATTAAAAAACAAATGAAAAAATCAATTACAGATCATTATTTGCATATTTCTAATAGTATTTGTTTCAGTTTTACTAATTTTTTAAATTTATTTGCTTCAAAAGCATATTAAATTATTTTTTTCGAATTGTGTCAAAGCCAACTGTACCGTCGATAAATGGTAATAGACCATATTACTATCTCAATGCGCATGCTCAGAATGCACCAATCATATGATTGGAAGTACTGCGGAAATGAAACCAATGTTATCTTATGGGAAAAATTGTATTTTTAAAGCAAAATATTATTTTATGTAGACGTAAATTAACGATAATTTTTTTCTTGCAAGTTTCTTTTCATGTTTAGCTACTGGATTCTGCCCTTATAATATATAGACAATCAATAAAATAAATATTAAAATTTAAAAATTTTAAGCGCCTGTTTACTCCTCTGTCACTGACAGATAACCCCAAACTAATGTTTCGTTGTTGTGATTCTTTTGTAAAGTGCGAAATATATTTATTTTAATTTTGCCTCTTTACTATTGTTGCTTTCCGGATTGTGATTTGAATCCATTAATTAAAAAGGAATATCTTTTCCTATTTTTCCTAAGAAAAGTATAGAGAAAATAAATTAGTATTGCCAACTTAATTGGAAAAATTAAAAAATTGTTTGTCACCCTGGCACTCTCTTTTCATTTCATAAATCTGCTGGCAGAGGCGCTATAGTTAATAATATGGTCTATTTAAATAACCCGAAAATAATTGAATAAGAATAATTTTGAGAACATAATTAATAGATATTGAATCAAAATAAACAAATGATGATTTGTAATAAATTTTTTCATTTGTTTCTCCATAATTTGTAATATTTTCACCTGAATAAATTAATAATTTGTCTTTTATTATTGTTTAAAACAAAAGAATGTAGACCTGTTATATATCATTGAAAAGCTTATAAAATAAGCAAAAAGACGAGACTATTTTCAATATAAGTTCCCATTTAAAAAATCATAAGTTTGTGTTATATCTCGAGAATTATTAAGTTTTCAAAAAATCTAATTACGCCATTTTATTCTATTTAAAAAACGGTGAAGTTTTTGTATAAACATTTTTTCTCTATCATAATAAATAAGATATGATGTATTTTCAAAATGAGCTCAAAAACAAAAGAAGATCGGAAATTTCTGTGGTGACTTTTAAACTTTTCTCGAAAAGTTGACCCTGCAATGTGCATACGGTTTTGCTCTATCAATAATATTACCCGAGATACCTTAAAAAAACATCGAAAATGAGACACCCTGTACACTCAGTATTATGAGAAACATCAATACCATTTCGGTTGTAGGAAAAATGTTGTATGCAACACGTGTGTAAAATAGTATTTTTTGTATCGTGCTACAAACATCGCACTCGACCAAAAAAGTACTACTTTACACACTTGTTACATAAATAACTATTATATTTCATTTTAATTTATTGTTATTTTCCATTCTTCTTGAGCTATTGCTTCAAGCTTATCTAAGCATTTTATACTTTCATTTTTGTAAATAAATGCCCTATTATATTTTCACAGCAGTGCGGCATTTTGTTTGGTTATGTAATATACCGACAGAGCAGTTATATGTCAGATTGACTTGCGAAGGTGGTAAATATATAACTATAGTGCCATTTGTTTCTGACTAAACGTTTCTATTAAGAATGTAGACAAGTGACATTTCTCAACTACTACTACTACTACTACTACTTTGTCGCGCATGAGCGGCAAAGTGACATTTTGCGTTGACAAAAGAGACCGTAAATGACTACTTTGTTTATACACTGTAAAAAAAAACTATTTTATATCATCTTTATTACTCAATGCTAATATCCAAAATATTCCCCGCTCTACAGGTGTTGATTAGAAAGTAAACAAGTCATACAACCTGTTGTCTGGTTGTGCACTTACTGAGTGCATATTGTTAACATATTACACCCCTCGAGTTTACAGTTATTAATACGCTAAACGACGAGGGGAAGTTGAGCTCATTGTGTCAAGTCTATTACCGTGTTTGAATTCAACCCCACCCTTCCGGAGGGTGGCGAAAACACAGCCAACCAAACGTGATCACCAGACAGGAAGGAACTCTAGATACTAGTTTGGGATAATATTGTTACAAATATATAATATAAAATTAGCTTTCAACAGAATAGGTAAAAAATTCGGTGATGGATTTGAATTATGAAGTTTGCTATGTGTTGAAAACTTTGAACTTTTTGCACGTGGTATGGATATAACTTTTTGATTTTTTAAAATTGTCATATGTCATATGTGACACTCCGTACTGTGATAATCTCGAAGATGTACAAGTGTGCGAATATTAGGAACAGAATTATTTGTATTATTACATGAGAGTGTCTTTATGGCAATCACAAAGTATAATGACAGATACGAATAAATAAATAAACCATAGATAAGTAATTACAATGTCTGTGTACTCGCTATTCGTAAACGTAAGCATTTTGACAGAATTTTACCTTATAAACAAGTTTACTATTAATGTCAAAATTTAATTGCAACAACTAACAGGACTGTTAATTGCTAAAACAAAATTTTTCATAGCTATATTACTGGCTAAATTTAATGTACTTATTTTATTAACACCCTGTATAATAGTTGTCAATTTTAAGGGCGGTCCGGACCTACTGGATTGCCCCCTGTGTGCGCCCCTGTTAAGTGAAAATATAATAGGCTTATTTATATAAATATGTAACCACTTAATAAGCGTACATACTATATATCTAATAAATTAAAAGATTATGTTTATTATTGTTATTGCATTTTGCTGTGATTTACTGAAAGATATTTGAAATTATATATTCATATATTATTAAATGTTTATTTATGTTTTATTATCTACATTATGTAAATGCAAAAAAGACTACGCATAAAATCGTTTGTAGTTTCCAATTATGTGTAGATAGTAGATTTTTATTTATCTTTTTTTTTTTTTTGCAACTTAAAGTGAAAATATAATTAACTTTAAATAAGCACAAATTATAGGAAAATAGTTATATTTTAAAAAGTTCAAATACTTTTGAATATATGTCAAAACTATAGCTATATAAATGCTCTCATATTTACATAGCATTTTCTTAAATTGTCAATAAAAAATTTCTGTAGTTGACAGTTGTTAATAAGTTACAATTACAAATATATTCATACAAGAAAAAATTTCCTATTATGTAGATAACTTTGGAAAATCCAGATAAAAGTTATCACAAAAAGTTACGCATAATACACAAACTTTATATACAGTAAATACAAATGCATATATCAATTATAAATAAAAAAATTCAACAACAAAATCTTACCTTTTTGACAATAAACACTCACTGCACTACTATACACTGTCAACAGTCATAAACAATCACTCCGGTGCTAGATCTCACTTGTTCCGCAGCTGTTTACAACGTTACTGAGATCTAGTGCGCGTAGCGTGGTTGAACTAGCGTGCTGTAGTAACCCTTCACAATGACAGTAGCGCACAAAACACAGGCACGGAAGTGGGCTTCCGCTTACATGTGGGGCAAAGCTACCAGCGTTGCATATTTGTGCGGCGGGATGATTAAGGAAAAATGACAGGGGCGACGTTTTAGTATTTCACATTTAGTATTTATTGTTGGACCATTTTACAATATTTTACATTGTTTACTACAGGTCAAAAGGTGACATAACGTATGTAACAAAAGTCGCTGGACATAATAAATACATTAAAGCCGAAATTTGTAGCACTGAAATATGAAGAAATTAATTTGACCGTTCACAGCTCGAAATTTGTGCCGTATTGCCGTGTAGAAAAAACAATAAACGTTTCTGAAAATTAATTTCTTGTTTGTCAATGCATTCATTAACTCGTTAAAAATTATTAAAAACCATGTCAATAAAATAGCAATCCTTCCCTTGCGATTTCTACCCGTTTTTAGATTGTCATATAAAATTAAAATTGTAAAAGTTATTTTATTTTTTGGTTATACATAAGCATAGACAGTTCTATTTTAAATACATGTCACAAATACATTATTTAGACCATTGCTCTACTTCTTTTAGATAATAATACAACAAACACCAAAGCAGATTGGCACACCCAGCAATGGGTAATATGCCATGATGATATATTTATTTATTTTATTTATTTAAACATCAAATTAAAAACATTGAAATAACCACAACAACAGTGGCGGCTTGTCAGGGTAGGCAGGTGAGGCAGTGCCGCACCAGAAAAGAAATAAAGCTGTAAATAATGTAAAATAGTATGTAAATTAAATTTCAACTTATTCCATTAATGCTTGTCTTTATAAATATCAAAAGAATAATTTAAGCCACCACCATAACTAATCTGTAATGCAGTTCACCTAATTTACACCCTTTGAAGTGCTTCTCGATATGAGTAGTTTAATGCTTAATATTGCCTAATGTTTTTGATACGGCTTTCATTAATACGTGCGCTGGACAGAGCTGTTCGAGGCAGTGTTTCAAATACAAAATGCAATGAGTGTGTAAAGGATAAAAGATAGTTACTTTACTTTCCACACGGCCCTATAGAGGCCGAGACCGTACGTGAATACAATCAAACCCGGCATGCTGACAAATTTTGTAAATAAGTTCACGACATCTACTGTACATGTTGCAAGCCAGATTAAATAATATTAACGACATAAACATAACATAACCTGTGTAGCATTTTTATTATAACAGGCCTTGGTTTGCGGCTTTGATACGTATGGCAGTAAATATTTAATTTTTATTTTTCTCGTAGTTTTAATAGTTTACTTACGTAGGGTTTTTGTATTTTGAATTTTAGTTGAAAACTAAACAAGTGTAATGGCTTCGACTGGGACTTTAAAAGATAAGAACTTCGAATTAAATGATAATAATATAAGGAATAATTCTTAAAATATTATTTTTTTAATTAGCAAAAATCCATTTCATCGACTGTCTTATAAAGATAAACAGACCATCTCTGCTTTGTTCTGATCTTAGTACATCAATAATAAATATTGGAGAAGGAGGCAAGATGCAACTAACACCTGCTATGATAAATATAACTGGCTTGTCGGCAGTAAAGTACTTAATAAATTATCGTTGGCCATGCATATTTTTTACACGACTACTAACATACGTAAAGATCACATTGCTTCAACTTGTAAATTAGTACTTTTAAGGAGGCAAAATATTTCTACCGCAATTGATAGTGCAAGAAAAATTGAAATTCAAAATTTTAATTCGAAGGTGGAAGAAATGTTTTGTGGTCTGGCAATTTATTTTTGTGCATGAAAGGGGAAAAACGTGCAGCTGCACAATCCTTAAAAATATAACTTTCAATAATAAGGCATTGGACCTTGAATGAAAAAAAAAATTCGCTTGCGGCGCATTTTTTGTCTGGATGCGATGCCTCACCAAAGTTTTGATGCACAAGCCGCCACTGCACAACAACTTTGGTTATGACTTTATAAGAAAAGTGTTCTACGCTCAAAATAAAATATTGATGTTGATAGATTTTCCTACTGAACATTTCATAATAAAGTTGTTGTTTTTAAAATAATTGCTCGTAAATTATAATAAACAAATTATTTATCTTAATTTTCATAATGAAGTTCCTTCTTCTGTTTTGTACTTTATTGAAAAAGGCAGATTTGAACATATAATAAAGAAAATAAATCAGAAACAAAGTAAAACAATGAAATCCATTCAAATCACCCAAACGTCAACAAAACGAGTTCATTGAAATTAAATATATTTTACACAATTAGTAGAACGCACCCTAAATTAGCCACAAAAGTTTGGAGCTTGCAAACTTTCCTGCAAATTATTATTCGCTGACAAAAGTGTTGAAGTACAATTTTATGTTATTGTAATGTGCAGTGCCTGCCGTCGCCGCCACTGTCACCGCCGCTGTCGCAGGGACGAGCGAGTTTCTATTTTTAGTGATGACGCAACGGACGTGTCCGAACCTGCTTAATTACGCGGTTGATATAACCTATTGTGTTTGAGTTTTTATCTAGAATAGTGCTCTAGTAAGTTCTGGAATACAAATGCCGGGGTATATAAGCACCGTTAGTGAAGGCATTAGACAGTCTGATATAAATAAGTGTTGCGTGTTAAACAGTTGGTGATATAAACAGATAGTCGACAAGTGGTAAACATAAATAAATATAGTTGTATAAATAAGTGAGCTATATACATGTTGTTTAAATAAATAATCTTAGTGTTTAAGTGTCTTATAATATTCTTAGTCTTAATTAGTGTTTAATATTTGTTTAATCGTAGTGTTCGTTATATTTATCATCTTTTAATTATATTTAATACCTATTTATCGTTATAATAAACTTTTATTTTAATTAATAATAATTGTCTAACTTTTACACTACACCCAAATAAATAAAAACGTTACATTATGTATCTATGGTAACAATAACATAGAATAAATTAGTGACAGTTTTTATAAAAAGGTGTATATTTTTCCATTTTTCTGTTTAATATAGATTCGTAAAACTATCTGGTATATTTTGATTGCATTTCTATAATAATAATGTATTTAAAAACTGTGTCGCATTGAAGGTAATGGTCACCTATCAGTGTTGTAAAATTAGATTTCTTATCTCCTTAGTTTATTGGAACAACCCCTTGCTTATGTAAAAAAAAACTTTTTATTTGATGAAGAGGTTTAACTTTTTTCTCAAAACTTTTGTTACATACGTTAGTTATAAAACACAATAATCATATAATAAAAAAATGTACAATAACATTTATATAAAAGATCGACAGGCCGTGCATATTCTAGATTGACGATATTTTCTAATTATTCTTCCACAGAATACAGATAATAGTAAGGATATTGGACAAATTAAAGTTCAAGTTATTCTTTTGAGATTTCGATACTTTATGCCCGTATATTATAATTGTGTGTCAGATCTTAAAGTTTGTTATTTATTTGAAGTCTTCTTCCTTAAGTTCGTCCCACTTTTTCCCTTTTAACGATTCTGGTTCTTGACATTCACAAGGTTCTTGTTGTTCATATATGACTTCTTTAAATGTTTTCCAGAAATTCAAAAGTTTCGCATCGCATGTCCAAGGATTGGGACATACATCCAAACTATCTACATTTAATTCAAACAGAAATTGCGAATCCAAATAATTTAATTTATTATTGGTCAATGATATATACACATTGTGTGTTGGAAATGCTCCTAGTTCAACTTTAGTTATTCGGTTATCAGATAAGATAATTGTTATTATTTTTGCAAGATGTGAGAATGTGTTCTTTTTTATATCTTTTATTTTGTTGTTATATAGAGATATAAATGTTAATTCTAAATTATTTTTAAAAGTATCTGGGTGGATTTCACTTATTTCATTGTTGTCAGCCGCTATAAAAGTTAATTTTGAGTTGTTACGAACTAAGTTTTTGGAAATGTTTGTTATTCTATTTTCATTTAATCGCAGTTGAACTAATTCTTTCAAATTTTCGAATATATTGCCTGGTAAATGAAACAATCTATTTTCTTGCAGCCATAATATATTTAAACTCGTTAATTTTGAGAAAGTATTTTCTGACAATGATTTTATTTTATTATTATTTAAAAGTAAGTGTTTTAAATCTATATTATTTTTAAAAACTTCTGGGTGAATTTCAGTTATTTTATTCCAATCAAGCCTTATTATTTTTATTTTGCGGTTACCAATAAATAAATTTTTCGGAATAACTGATATTTCATTCTCATTCAATTTTAATTCCACTAATTTTGTAAAATTTTCGAAAATATTTTCTTGTATATTTTGCAAATTATTGTGTCCCAAATCTAATTTTTGTAATTTTGTTAATTTAATTAAAGTACCATTTGTTATATAGATTATATTATTATAACCCAAATTTAGTTCTTCTAACTCTTTCAAATTTTCAAATATATTTCCTGGTATATTTTTCAAATTATTATATTCCAAATTTAGTTTTTTTAATTGTAGCAAATTTTCAAATATATTTTCCGGCAAATTTTGCAAATTATTTTGTTCTAAATTTAATATTTCTAATTTTGTTAATTTCGATAAAATACCATTTGGGATATTTACTATATTCTTAATAGCAAAACCCATATTTAGTTCTTTCAATTCTATCAAATTTTCAAATAAGTTTTCTGGCATATTTTGCAAATAATTAAATGTCAAATCTAATTTTTCTAATTTTGTTAATTTAGATAAAATACCATTTGGAAGATTTGTTATTTTAGTACTACGCAAATTTAGTACTTTTAATTCTATCAAATTTTCAAATATCTTTTCGGGTATATTATTCAAATTATTAGGACCCAGGTCTAATTCTTTCAATTTTATTAAATCCGAGAAAATATTTTCTGAAATGTTTTCTATTCCATTGCCATGTAGATTTAAATTTACTAATTCTACATTGTTTTTAAAAGTATCTGGGTTTATTTCACCTATTTTATTGTTCTGTAGCCACAATAAATTTAATCTGGAGCAGTTGACAAATAAATTTTTCGGAATATTTCTTATTTCATTACCATTTATTTTTAGTTCTTCTAATTCTATTAAACTTCGGAAGATTTTTTCTGGTATAATTTTTAGGCTAGTGTCTTGTAGAACAAGTTTTTTTAACTTTGTTAGTTTTGAGAAAATATTTTCTGGTAGTTCTTCTAATTCTATTATTATTTCATTCGAAATAATCAGTTCTTCTAAGTTCGTGTTGTATTTAAACACATCTTCATGTAATGTCTTAAAATTGTTATCACTTAAATCCAATTTTTTTAGCGATGTTAGCTCTGAAAATAATTTTTGGCAGATGAGTAATGTTGTTTTCATAAATACCTAACTAATTCTTTTAAATTTTTCATACCAGCAAAAGCATCTTCTTGAATTATATTAATTGTTGCGTTCTTTAGAAGAATTGTTTCTATGTCTTCGATGTTATAATGTTGAAATAATTCTTTTTTCAGCTCTGGAATTTCTTGATTTGATAAGTCGATTGTTACACATGTACAATATTTTATAAAAAATATTAGTAGGGTGTTAAATGTTAACTGGTACATTTTAATGTTCATAACGGTTTAAAACCGTACAATAAACTAAATATCTATATGTCGTGTGATTATTTATATAAACTTTGAGATAGAAACAGAAATAACTAATTGGAAATTTATGATAACTTTTAACATTGATAACGTTAGGGAAAATGTATTTTAGCTTATTTTCCTCTAGGGTCTAGGCCGACCATAAACATAAACATGCAATTTTTCATCACAGGCCGTTATTCATGTCAGAACAACAACAATACAATCTATATGAGGAAAATGCTCTCATTTTTTCAAAAAAGTGATTCTCAAATTCAAAATTTAATTATTTTCATTATATCACGAAATATCTATTTTATATTTTACAATTAATTGTTAAAATTTGTGTAATATTTTGAAAAAGTCACGTGATCTGAAACAGAATGTGACGTCAGAGCACATACAGTATAACATGTGACAAACTATCGCCTACTTTTATTTATATAAATAACGTAAACTGTTTTCCTATTGGCTATGAATGACGTACCTAATGTATGTGCTCCGACGTCACAGGAGTGGGGGGTTGTTTTTCATGAATAAATCTGGCGTCAATCTTTTTATTTAATTATTTACAAAAACAGCAATAAATTATTATTATTTTTTATATTAATATGAAAAATATTGCATAAACTTTCATTTAAAATACTTTTAAAATATGTGAACCCGGCTCATTGTGTAAAATAAAATAACCAAAATATATTTTTTCTACAAATCTATAAAAAGTAGGCTAAAGTTTGTTTTTAGAGTTAAAAATTTCATTTGAAGACACCAGTGTTAAAAAGTGACAAATTATTGTTACTTTTAACACTAGTGTTAAGATGAATAAGTTACTTGATAATGGTAAATGGAACAACAAATCGATATTTTTGACATGTCAAAATTTATTAGAAATACGAATTTAAATGAAAAAATCTGATGTGACCAGCACATTACCTTCCGTCAGTTATATAAGGTATTTACGAAAATTCTACCGGTGAACAGTTACCGGTAAACAGCTTTTTATCAGGTTATAGCTACCGGAATCGATATTTTAAGCATGCAAGTGGTAATTGGTAAACAGGATAGATTTATAACCTATGAAAAAAATTGAAAATTTAAAACAGATTAGAAATTTGACGTAGTTAACAAACTGAGCAGAGTCCCACTTTTACCGCGCGCAATTCGCTTTGCATCACTACCTTTTTTTGAGATTAGATTCTTCATGAATCCGTTAAATGGATCTGGTAGATATTGAACAATTTTCAAACACGGTAACTTTTACCACCCGTGTTTTCGAACACAGTCGGTAGACGCGGTATCTACCGGTAGAATTTTCGTAAATGCGTATGTATTTTCTATAAAATCCATACAGAAAGTTCCTTGCAAAAGATTCTAAATTTCTTGTATGTACATTACCTTTCGACAGTTGTATGTATTTTATACGAATTCCATACAGAATTCGAGCAAAAAGATCCTACATTTCGAGATAAATTATAACACAAATACTCTATATCCATTTAATATGAAGTATAAAATGCAGTCAAATCGTATAAAGAATACAATGTTCTTTAATATTTATAATAACATTAAATGTGAAAAAATGATATTTAACATGGTTTTTTCAAGAAAATCTGTTAAAATTTTCAAATGAGGGTACTTCCGGTTGACCAATTATAACCAAAATCTAATCAGCTCTTCATATGGATGCAATGAAGCGGAATACGAAAGAATTATAATTTTTGAAATTGTAGTATTAGTTATTGTAGACGAAAATTTTGTTACACATACACACGCGCACATACACACCCACACCCACACGCACACACACATACAGACATCATCGTAAAAATAGTAAAATCATATTCTAGGGACCTTAAAACGTGCTTATTCATTAAAAACTCACCACCGAATTTTTTGACAAAAGACAATACCTTCCTTACCTAAAGGTGACAGAAGGTAAAAAATAAATATACAATAATGTTTATACAAAAAACCGACAGACCGTGCTTTATTCTAGATTGACAATATTTTATTCTGCCACATAATAAGGATAATAGTAAGATTATACAAGTTAAAGTACATGATACTCTTCTGAGAATTAGATGACCGTGTATTATTATATTCGTGTTTGAAAGAACTTTGTTGAGTTTGTTGTGATTTGAAGTCTTCTTCCTTAAGTTCATCCCAATTTTTCCCTTTTAACAATTCTGGTTCTTGACATTCACAAGGTTTATATTCATACGGAAGATCTTCTTTATATATTTTCCAGAAATTCAATAGCTTTTTATCACATGTCCAAGGATTAGGACATAAATATATAATACCTCCATTCAAATCTAAACGAATTTTTGGATCCAAATAATTTAACTTATTATTGTACAAATATATTACCAAATTGAGTGTTGGTGGAAATGCTCCAGGTGCAACATTAGTTATCTGGTTGGCAGATAAATTTATTGAAGTTATTTTTGTAAGATGTGAAAATGTGTTCTTTATATATTTTATATTGTTGTCAAGAAAGTCTAATATTAAGTAATTTGACATTATTTTTAAAAGTAGCTGGGTGGATATCACTTATTTCATTGTTCGTAAGTGATATAAAAAGTAATTTTGAGTTGTTGCGAACCAAATTTTTTGATATATTTGTTATCCTATTTTGATTCAAATGTAGTTGTAATAATGGGCCCGTCCAACTTTTTTTGAATTTTGAATTTTTTATATGTTAAGAAGAATTTGAAAATAGAAATTCCGTATTTTTATTTTCTTGAAATTATGCTTAATAACGCCTAAAATAATTATTAAAGTTTTGGCGTGAAAGTTGTGACGTTAGCGCCATTCCGTCGTAAGTAGAGAGAACCGACATACGTTACAAACTGTAATCAAAAATCTTTAGAGCTAATGGTAATAAATAAACGAAATAGTTATATCATTTCAAAATATATATTTGTTTGATTTACTTGCATGAATAGGTATAGGAGTAGTGTTAAATGATAATTTATGAAAAACTTCCAAATACATATTATACATAAATCAGGTAAGTAAAATTAATAATTTTTACTCGTTTTCATATTCAGGTTAATCATTCGCTTTAATTAATGCGTCTTTAAGACTTTCTTTAATATAATATTGAAGGTTACTATACTCACCAAGTGTCATTATTATAATTAAAATAATATTTAAACTATTTTCTATTTCTAAGTAAATACAACAATAACAGTATTGATTACAATAATCAAAGCATAGTTCACAATAAAAATTAATCCAACATTTACATACCTATTTACTAAATGATTGCAACAATGACAAGTATTGAGACTACAATAATTAAAACATAAATTATAATATAAATTTATTTAATAAGTAAATTTTCTTTTGATCTTCACAAAAAATTACTCGGATATATTAAATATGTGTATGTTAGAGTATGTGTAAAGCCAATCGCGAATTTATGAGCAAAATATGCATGGTCCACTGTATAGTGACATTTTCACAGGGTAACTGGACAACTGCAATGACGCTGACGTCACAACATGGTCATCATTTTACGCTAAAAACTTTAATTACATTATTATAGGTATAAAAATACAAAATATATAGAAATTTTTACTTCGTTTTCATTTATTTATATTCAAAATTCATATGCGAATAGTAATTTCTAAAAAGTCGAACAATTGGACGGGCCCATTCTTTCAAATTTTCGAATATATTGCCTGGTAAATTTTTCAAATGATTGCTTTGCAGGTATAATGTATTTAAATTCGTTAATTTGGAGAAAGTATTTTCTGACAATTCTTTTATTTTATTATTATCTAGAGATAATTCTATTAAATCTATATTATTTTTAAATGTTTCTGGATGAATTTCAGTTATTTGATTCCAACCAAGCCTAACTACTTTTATTTTGCGGTTGTTAACAAAAAATTTTTTTGGTATATTTGTTATTTTATTTCCATGCAAACTTACAGTTTCTAATGCTATCAAATTGTGGAATATATTTTCTGGAATTTCTTGTATTTTGTTTATATCTAAATGTAAATCTTCTAAATCAATATTATTTTTAAAAGTTTCTGAATGAATTTCTATTATTAGATTCTGATCAAGCCTTATTTTTTTTAATTTGCAGTTGTTAATAAATAAATTTTTTGGGATAACTGATATTTTATTCGCATTTAGTTTTAGTTCTTCTAATTTAGTAAAATTTTCGAAAATATTTTCTGATATATTTTGTAAACTATTTAGGCCTAGATTTAATTTTTGTAATTTTGTTAATTTAAATAAAATATTATTAGGTAGATTTGTTATTTCATTATTACCCAAATTTAGAACTTTTAATTCTATCAAATTTTCAAATACCTTTTCCGGTATATTATCCAAATTATTACGACCCAGGTCTAATTCTTGTAACTTTACTAATATCTTTTCTGGTATATTTTTCAAATCGTTATACCCCAAATTTAGTTTTTTTAATTCCATCACATTTTCAAATACCTTTTCTGGTATATTTTTCAACTTATTATTTTCCAAATTTAGTTCTTTTAATTCAATCAAATTTCCAAATATGCTGTCTGCTATAGTAGGTAAATTATTTAGTTCCAAATTTAATTTTTGTAATTTTGTTAATTTAGAAAATATACCATTTGGAAGATTTGTTATTTCATTATTTTCCAAATTTAGTTCTTTTAATTCTATCAAACTTTCAAATATTTTTTCTGGTATATCATTCAAATGATACGACCCAGGTCTAATTCTTGTAATTTTATTAAATTTGAGAAAATATTTTCTGAAATGTTTTCTATTTGATTGTAATGTATCCGTAATAAATTTAATCTGGAGCAGTTGACAAATAAATTTTCTGATATATTTGTTATTTGATTATGTTCCATTTTTAGTTTTTCTAATTCTAATAAATTTTGGAATAAAAATTCTAGTATACTTTTTAAACTAGTATATTGCAGATCTAGTTTTTGTAGCTTTGTTAGGTTTGAGAAAATATCATCTGGTAGTTCTTCTGATATTGAACTTAACTGAAGTTTTTGTAACGATGTTACATCTTTGAAAATATTTTTCGGCAGACGTTCAAGCTGGCATCGTGAAAAATTTAATTCTTTCAAGTTTTTCATACCAGCAAATGCATCTTCTTGAATTATTGTAATCCTTTGTTCGGTTAGAAGTATTGTTTCTATTTCTTCGATGTTGTATTGTTGAAATAATTCTTTTTTCAGCTCTGGAACATCTTGATTTGACAAGTCGATTGTTACACATGTACAATATTTTATAAAAAATATTAGTAGGGTGTTAAATGTTAACTGGTACATTTTAATGTTCATGACAGTTTAAAACTTTATAATAAACTAAATATTATATGATGTGGTATAGCTATTTATATATATTTTAAGATAGAGATAGAAATACCTAATTAGAATGTTATGATAACTGTTTAACATTGATAACGTTAGGGAAAATGTATTTCCTTCACTGCCGTAAGAATTTTTTGCTTATTTTCCTTTAGGCCCATAGGCGTGCGCGCGGTGGGTACCATGGGTGCTACGGCACTCCCTAATATAATAGGGCTGTTCTCTTTCCGCTGAGTTTATCTGGCAAGCTACGATATTTTGAAACAAATTTTGTTTGACATTTTAATCTGGTTGTTTACAAGGTTAATTATAGTGACGGTTGTTAAATAATTTTTAAGAAATCCTTTCCCCAAGAAATCATTGAATTGAGCAAAGAGCATTATTGAGCTGTGGCTTTTTACAATTTCAAGCGTGGATTAAGCCATCAAGAATATTTTGAGGAAATCCCATAGAGTGTTTGGTGACAAGCCGTGTTCCTTAGGTACCGTAAAGCGGTGGTACAATGAATTTCAGCGCGGCCGACTTTCGTTAAATGACAGTTTTCAAGCTCCTAAGCTAAAAAGGACAGTTACCGAAAAGATTATTGGTCTTGTTCAGTACATGATAAAAAAGGACCGGCATGTTATTGTCAGGAATATTCAAGCAACTTTAAAAATTGGTGTGAAAGCAATTAGCAATTGAAATCATTTTAGGCAAATATTTGATGGTACGTACGCTTTGTTCTCGTTGGATTCCCCACAATTTGACTCCAGTCAAAAAGACAACCGTTTGAGATGGTGCAGATCTAAACTAGATCGCTTTGAAAATAGATCGTTTCATTTTGTGTACAACTTCATTAGAGGTGACGAAACATAGGTATACTGCTATGATCTCGAAAAAAAGCAACAGTCCGCAGCTTGAGTCTTTGAGAATGAGTCGGCTCCAACAAAAGTTATTCGCGAAAAAATCCGAAACAAAAAGATGGTCGCCACATTTTTTGGAATTATTGGACAGGTTTGCACTGTCACTGGAGGATCGTCGTACTATTAATGTTGAATGGTACACTGCCGTTTGTTTGCCTCAAGTTCTCCAAAATGTTCGCGACAAACGTCAACGGGGAAGAATTATCTTGCATCAAGACAACGCTCGGCCGCACACTGCTGCTCGAACGGCTGATTATTTGAATGCCCAAAACATTGAAATAATGGGTCATTCGCTGTATAGTCCAGACCTGGCACCTAATGATTTCTTTTTATTTCCACGTGTGAAGGTTAAGTTACGGGGTTTACGTTTTACATCGGCCGAAGAAGCTGTTGACGCATTTAAAATGAAATAACGAAACAAACGCGGGAAGATTGGAGAAAATGCTTTGGAGATTGGTTTTCACGGTTGCAAAAGTGTATTGATTGTGGAAGGGAATACCTCGAAAAATTCAAATAAATGTGTTTTGCAAAAAAATTGTGTATTACTTTACTAGGCTCAGCGGAAAGAGAACAGCCCTCGTAATATTGAAAATATTAAGGTTTTATGTTATTATTTTGTTCATGTTACTATAATATATATTTTATTTATTTTTTCTCGATATTTTGATGTAACGATGGTAAAATAAATTTACATTTATTACTTTATTTATAATAATAATTATACATATTCATTTTGGCACCCACAAAAGTAAAGTTCTGCGCACGCCTATGTTTAGGCCGGATGCCGATCATATAAACATGCAATTTTTCCTTACAACCCGTTCATGTCAGAACAAAGACAAATACGATGTAAGTATACTATTTAATTTTTATTATATTTCGTTTCACGTAAGAAAGTGATGGGAAGATAGATGCAGTTTGATATTGTTTGATTGGATAATATTAGGATAATCCCCAATCAAAAAATCTGATGTGGCCAGCACATTACCTTCCGTCAGTTCTATGTATTTTGTACAAATTTTATACAGAAAGTTCCTTGCTAAAGATTATATTTCTTGTACTTTACCTTCCGGCAGTTGCATGTATTTTATGCAAATTCCATACAGAAAATTTATAGCAAAAGATCCTATATTTCCAGCAAAATTATAACATAGCCGTGTTCCTTCGGGCTGTCATTCGTGATCTAAATGATAAAAGTGATAATGATTAAGAAGAATAATGTTTTTACGTTTCCTATTCGTTATCCCCACTTTCTCATTTTGTTATAACTAGACAACATTCCCCCTTCCCTTCAGAATCAACCTTTTTGAGTGATACACATGGATTCAGTTCAGAACAAATTGAAAATATACTATTTCGAGCGTAGAAATTTACGAATGTGGGGTTTGTGGCATCAAGGGAAATAAGATTTTTCTACAAAAGCGTTGTTGTTTTCTTGCTATAATTTTTAAATCCTGTTTCAAAAGGATCACAATTAAATTATACAGGATTCACAAAATCACAATCACAACCCGAAGGAATACGGCTTATGTCAATTTCACTTGACACTGACATCTTTCAATCAAAATTTTTTTAATATAGTAGCTGTTTCCATAGCTATGGCTACTTTATGAAATTTAATATCTTTATAATTTTTACCTTCCGTCACCTTTAGGTAAGGAAGGTATTGTCTTTGGTCAAAAAATTCGGTGGTGAGTTTTTGATGAATAAGCACGTTTTAGGGTCCCTAGAATACGATTTTACTATTTTTACGATGATGTCTGTATGTGTGTGTGTGTGTGTGTGTATGTATGTGTGTCTGTGTGTGTGTCTGTGTCTGTGTGTGTGTGTGTGTGTGTGTGTGTGTGTGTGCGTGTGCGTGTGCGTGTGCGTGTGCGTGTGCGTGTGCGTGTGCGTGTGTGTGTGTGCGTGTGTGTGTGTGTGTGTGTGTGTGTATGTAACAAAATTTTCGTCTACGATAACTTCCATACTACAATTCTAAAAATTATAATTCTTTCGTATTTCTCTTCGTTACATCCATGTGAAGAGCTGATTAGATTTTGGTTAGAATTGGACAACCGGAAGTACCCTCATTTGAAGATTTTAACAGTTTTTCTTGAAAAAACTATGTTAAATATCATTTTTTCACATCCGTTTCATATTAAGTATAAAATGCAGTCAAATCGTATAGAGAATAAAATATTCTTTAATATTTATAATAACATTAAATGTGAAAAAATGATATTTAACATAGTTTTTTCAAGAAAAACTGTTAAAATCTTCAAATGAGGGTACTTCCGGTTGTTCAATTCTAACCAAAATCTAATCAGCTCTTCACATGGATGTAACGAAGAGAAATACGAAAGAATTATAATTTTTAGAATTGTAGTATGGAAGTTATCGTAGACGAAAATTTTGTTACACACACACACACACACACACACACACACACACACACACACACACACACACACACACACACACACACACACACACACAGACACACATACATACACACACACACACATACAGACATCATCGTAAAAATAGTAAAATCGTATTCTAGGGACCCTAAAACGTGCTTATTCATCAAAAACTCACCACCGAATTTTTTGACCAAAGACAATACCTTCCTTACCTAAAGGTGACGGAAGGTAAAAACAAGATCAAATTGAACCTATCTTCCCATCACTATTTTCTTACGTGAAGCGAAGTATAGGTATTTTAAATATACATACTTAGATATTTAGTTATGCTGGAAACTGTATTAAGATTCATTCCATATAACTATGGTTCTATTTACTATTTTCTTCTTAAAACGTTGCTATTATTAATTTGAAATGATTAGTTTTTTGACAGTGACATTTATCTGTCAGTTACATATATTTGAGATATGAACTGTGTAATCAAGAAGTTGTGCTTGTTTAAAGCGTAGGCTCCGGGATTTAAATTATAGATAATTTTATAAATTTATCCATAAAATATATAGAAAAAGTATTCATGCAATTTTTTTATACGGGGCTTATAGATGCCAATTCACTCTTAGTTCTTCTTCTATTGATTTTAATCGTTCTTTCTTTTTTTGTTTAATTTCATTCAAGGCCGAAAATCATGGTTCGCACAAGTAGGAAGTGGAGAATTGTAACAAAATTCTTATAGCTTTTTCGGAAAGTTTATTAGAAGATAATTAGAGATTTTTCAGCGACACATCTGAAGTCGTGTCACATGGTTGAGAAACATTGGTTTAGGGAAAGGGGTACAAATTAACTTAGTTGACCGCGCAATATAATCGTGTATATGTCAGATCGTAAAGGTTGTTGTTTATATGATGTCTTCTTCCTTGAGTTCTTCCCACTTTTCCCTTTTAAAAATTCTGGTTCTTGGCATTCACAAGGTTCCAATTGATAGTCGAGTTCTTCTTTAAACATTTTCCAAAAAATCACAAGTTTTGGATCGCATGTCCAAGATTTGGACATATATAAAAAACAATTTCATTTAAATGCAAACGAATTTGTGAATCCAAATAATTTAATTCATTATTGTAGAATGCTATACGAGTATAATTCCCATTGTGTGTTGGAAATGCTCCTGGTTCAACGTTAGTTATTTGGTTATCAGATAATTTTATATCTATTTTTGTAAGATGAGAAAATGTGTTCTTTTTTATTTCTTTTATTTTGTTTCTAAGAAGAGATATAGATCTTAATTCTAAATTATTTTTAAAAGTATTTGGTAGTATTTCAGTTATTTGATTTTTACACAGACTTAGATCTTTTAATGCTATCAAATTTTCAAATACCTTTTCTGGTATAGGCATTCAGCCTGTATTCTCGTGTGGCCTTGGGCAAAGCGACCAACGTTGCGTACATCTAGGCCAGGATGATTAAGGATAAATGACAGGAGCGAAGTTTCAGTATTTAATATTTATTGTTGGATCATAATAAAATATTTTTCATTGTTTACGGTAGGTCAAAAGGTGATATACTTATACAAATACAATAATCATATATTAAAAAAGTAAAGTAATAATTATGAAGGTCTTCAAGTTCAAATATTAATTTTATTTATTCATTTTGGACGTTTTGAGCTAAATCCGCTCATCTTCAGCAACTAACAATTAATAATTAATAATAAAACATATACAGCCGTATTCATAGTAACTTCGCCCTTCCACCCTTATTCCCGGTATAACTATTCCACAAGGATTAAATTTAAAACTGGTTTAACACTTCGGTATTCATAGCAATATTACATATTTTAAACTTATTATACCTTGTTCCATTTAAGCCATTCAGTATTTGCGGAGCATAGGGAGTAGTTTAGACTTCTCTGATTGGCTGAAATTAGAGACAAGAGACAAGTTTACCCAATGTAATTTCGGCTACTTCAGATTTGCGCTGTTGCCAGTGCCATCTACTGAATGGCTTAAATGGAACAGAGCATAGTTTAACTATTCCAGACAAAACATTTGGCAACATTGTATTTTTATTCTATTTGACGTTTATGCATGAGCAAAAATATGAATTAATTTGTTTATGTGAAAAAGAGGTAAGAGTAAGATAAGATTTGGACTTATAATTACAATTTTCTCTCTTCTATTAAATATTAATTATAAAATGACATCAATCAGTGCCGCTACGTGGGTAAAAGGCGCCTTATGCAGCGCCCTCCAAAATATATAATTCGCCACACACTTTAAATTACAAACTATAATTTTGAAACTTCGAAAAATGCTAGATTTAAAATATTGATAAAATATCCTGTTTGTTGTAATCAACAATATTACAATTATAGCTTGCGACATAACAATTGCAGAAAATTATCCGTTTAGCAATATATTTTTTTTCTACTACATACTTTGACGGATTTATTCTTATAATAACTATTCTCGAGTTATAAGCCGAAATATTCTTTGTTGATTGTTGTAATCAACACCTTCACAATTATTATTTGAATGCTAGAAAAATAGCCGTTTTGTAGGATAATTATTTTACTTATAACTTATAATTAGAGCTCTAATGCAAACAAATTACCAAAAAATATTTTTAACTTTATCACCTTACTGTGTTAGTTTGTGAACTTATTTTTTTCTTTACGAATAAGAGCAGTTGATTGAAAAGGAAGAGATCCGAAAATTGAACAGAAAAGGAAGAGAATTCGTTATTTGAATTAATTAAAATACACAAAAGGCACATAATAGATGAAAATTCAAATAAAGATCAAGCTTATTCTGGCATTTTTTTTTTGTGATTTATATTTTTTTCCGCGTTTATATACATTATTGACTTCATCTGCGAATTCAACCATGTCATAAACATCATTTTCAGGTTCTGAAGAATCTGAAATTTTTTAAAAAAATAGTTTAAATCCATTAAAATAAATTATACTTACCCATATTTAATAACAGACCGCTTCAATTTAAAGAGATAGAAGATAAGCGCAATGGGGATCTGCGCATAGTAAGAACTACTATCTATGGAGTTCGTTTCTAAAAAAATTTGACGTATAATGTGAAAATATCTCAGATAACTTTAATAAATCTTAACGAAATAAGTTACATATGCTTTTATTGAAGTTAATATGTCTAACGATGCATATTTTCACTGAGAATACAGGTATTTTAATGACTGCAATATTTTTGACGTTCCGTTTGCAGCGATAGAAAGAGATAGCCGTTCAATTAAAAAGGTCTATTATCCACAATAAATCTTAATCTGAAATTAGGTTAAGTCTGTACGCTTGACAGGTCTTAAACCAACTAGTTTTACGATTTATACCCAGAACTTGTAGGTTTAAATTTATTACCTATTGGTATAAGCTAAACCTAAACATAAAAGTGTTATGAATACGATTCTTTGCTAAACCTGGTATAAAAAACAAGTTTAAAGTTATACCGAGTATAACTATTGCTATGAATACGGCTGATATTGTTAATGCAGAAATACAATGACGTAAATAGTCAAAAGTTGTAGAAATACATATTACATGACTTCTTCATGGACAGGTGGAGCATGGGCCCCCACTTTAATAGTAACAACATGCCGCTAGCAATATACAATAATGTTTATAAAAAACATCGTCAGATCGTGCTTAATTCTAGATTGACAATGGGCCGTATTCTGTAACTTGGTAGTTAATTTTTAATCACTGGTTAAAATTTTTATCCAATAGATAATGATTTGACAACTATAAATCCCTTTTTTGTTATATGCCAACATACTTGATTGGTTAAAAAATGTAACCAGTAGTTAAAAATTAACCACTGAGTTACAGAATAGGCCCCAAAATCTTCTAAATATTCTTTCACTTATAAGGATAATAGTAAGATATTGTACAAATTAAAGTTCAAAGTATTCTTCTGACATTTACATAGGGAAACCAATTAAATTAGATGACCGTGTATTATAATCGTGTATGTCAGATCTTAAAGATTGTTGTTTATTTGAAGTCTTCTTCCTGAAGTTCGTCCCACTTTTTCCCTTTTAACAATTCTGGTTCTTGGCATTCGCAAGGTTCCAATTGATAGAGGTCTTCTTTAAATATTTTCCATATATTCACAAGTTTTCCGTCACATGTCCAAGGATTAGGACAAATTTGAAGAACAGTTTCATTTAAATGCAAATGCAAAAGAATTTGTGGATCCAAGTAATTTAATTTATTACTGTCCAAAGATATAAAATCCATATTGTGTGTTGGAAATGCTCCTAGTTCGACGTTAGTTAATTGGTTGCCAGATAATTTTATTGAAATTATTTTTGTAAGATGAAAAAATGTGTTATTTTTTATTTCTTTTATTTTGTTGTCATATAGAGGTAAAGATATTAATTCTAAATTATTTTTAAAAGTATCTGGGTGGATTTCACTTATTTCATTGTTGTTAAGTGATATAAAAAATAATTTTGAATTGTTACGAATTAAATTTTTGGATATATTTGTTATTCTATTATGATTCAAATATACTTCTAATAATTCTTTCATATTTTCGAATATATTCCCTGGTAAATTTTTCAAACTATTACTTTGCAAGTCTAAAATTTGTAATTTCGTTAATTTTGAGAAAGTATTTTCTGACAATTCGTTTATTTTATTGTCATCTAGAGATAATTGTGTCAAATCTATATTATTTTGAAAAGTTTCTGTATGAATTTCAGTTATTTGATTGTTGCTAAGCGATATATATTTTAATTTGTGATTGTTAACAAATAAATTTTTCGGTATATTTGTTATGTTATTTTGATGTAATCTTACTTCTTCTAATGCTATCAAATTGTCGAACAATTTTTCTGGAATTTCTTCTATTTTGTTTCTATGTAACCATAAATGCAATAACTCTAAATTGCTTTTAAAATGATCTGGATGAATTTCAGTTATTTGATTGTTGCTAAGCAATAAAAATTTTAATTTGTGGTTGTTAACAAATAACTTTTTAGGTATAATTGATATTTTATTATTATACAGTTTTAGTTCTTCCAATTTTGTTAAATTTTCGAAAATATTTTCTGGCAAATTTTGTAAATTATTTTGTTGCAAATATAATTTTTGTAATTTTGTTAATTTAGAAAAAATTCCATTTGGAAGATTTGTTATTTTGTTACTACCCAAATTTAGTTCTTTTAATTCTATCGAATTTTCAAATATCTTTTCCGGTATATTATTCAAATTATTACGACCCAGGTCTAATTCTTCTAACTTTACTAGTTTCGAGAAAATATTTTCTGAAATGTTTTCTATTTTATTGTCATGCAGATTTAAATTTACCAATTCTAAATTGTTTTTAAATGTATCTGGGTGTATTTCACTTATTTCATTCCTTTGTAGCCATAATAAATTTAATCTGGAACAGTTGAAAAATAAATTTTCGGATATATTTGTTATTTGATTATGATCCATTTTTAGTTCTTCTAATTCTATTAAATTTCGGAATATTTTTTCCGGTATAATTTTTAGACTAGTTTCTTGCAGAACTAGTTTTTGTAACTTTGTTAGTTTTGAGAAAATATTTTCTTCGAGATCTTCTAATGTTGTAGTTAAATCAAGTTTTTCTAATGATATTAGATCTTTGAATATATTTTTCGGCAAATATTCAAGGTTGGATTCTGAAAAATTTAATTCTTGTAAGTTTTTCATACCAGCAAATACATCTTCTTGAATTATTTTAATCGTTGCGTTCTTTAGAAGAATTGTTTCTATTTCTTCGATGTTGTAGGGTTGAAATAATTCTTGTTTTAGCTCTGGAACATCTTGATTTGACAAGTCGACTGTTACACACGCAGAATATTTTATAAAAAATATTAATATGATGTTGAATGTTAACTGATACATTTTAACTTTCAGAACGGTTTAAAACTTTATAATAAACTGAATATTATGTGGTGTAAGTATTTATATAAATTGTGGTGATATAGAAACAGAAATAATTAATTAGAATGTTATGATAACATTTAACATTGATAACGTAAGAGAAAATATATTTAATAAAATGCGTAGACAATTTTTAATAACATAATAGTTATCGAGAGATAAATATCTTTGTCCAGTCTCGGACTTAATTGACAACCCTCGCTTCGTTCGGGTTCAGTGGCTGCGCCAGGATGTAAATGTAGGGTGGGCACAATCAGAAGATGGTTGGGCATCAGGGGGGGGGGTCGTAATAGGTTATGCAAAGGTAACCAGAAAAAAAGGCGCCGCAGGCAATTTTTTTTTCATCCAATGTTAAATGCCTTATTATTGAACGTTACATTTTTTCAATGAATGTGAAGCTGCATGTTTTCCCCCTTTCATGTACAAAAATAAATTGCCAGATCAGATTAGGAAAGTGAATATATTTAACGGATTGTTAACTTACCTGAATAAACGTCAAAATTGAATATCACCTGCACTTCTACTATTGCAATTATATATTAACTGACATCCATACTACGTAATCAAAATTTATATTTGAAAAACAAGCAATCAAATATTAGCTGTGCAAAATACATTATTAAATTTTATTCTTAATCTTAAATTATAATATTTTCGTTTATTTCATTTTTTTTTAATCAAGTCATGAGAGGGGTAATTGGCCTATTGGGCACCCATTTATTTTAAATAATAAAGATACCTACCTATATAGTTTTTTTCATGTACACACATAAAACGATATAAAGACGCGGGTATCTAAATTTAAATAATTACATATACCGGGTGTTTACTTTTTTATGAATTACAGGTAATTTGTACAATGGTGAAATTTTCATATGGCTGTAATTTCTGCCCTATTAATTTTATAAAAAAAGTGTAAATACAAATAATGAAGTAGGTGGGCACAAGACTTTCTAGGGTCCTCACGTGCCCACCCTAGCCTCCCCTTAGCGCCGCCACTGTTCGGGTTCAAACATGTCCTTGACAGGTAAATAGTACTATTTTACCTCTCATAGTATAAACAATTATAAAATAAAATTCTAAAAAAATACGATAATGCGTCTTAATCTCAATAATTCGTACAATACATCTGTTATGATCATATTTTTTATTATAACCTATTTATTATCATAACTTCTTCTTTAAGGGGATCGTCTAGTCCTCGGTCTACGCTTTTCTAAATGAACGAAAAGAGGTTCTAAATTTTTGTTAATTATGCAAAATCCGTTACGAATATGTAACTTATTTTTTTCATGTTATTAAAAAAAAATCTTGATATCATGTCTGTAAATTTTTATTTATACTTTGGCGTTGAAAATACATAAAACACGTCTCAGTTTTTCACTAATTATGGTTGTATTTGTCATTTATTTGTAATAAAATTTAAACCCATGCTCTTAGAAAACATGAAATTAAGTTCGTAAAGTTTTAAAATATTAAAATATTTTATCTTAATTCGAATAATTAACTTCAATATTAATCAAAAATCAACAATTTTAGAGCTTTACCACAGACATAAAAATAAAACACTAAATTGGTTCATCCTAAGCTACAATTTATAAAAAATGTATATGTACAATATGGATTACAATAATTATGTAGTTAAAACTTCTTTGAAGAATCCCTTTTCTACTATTTTAGATCACTGATGGCTCTTAGGACAGGGATAAACAGGTGACGTAACCTAACCTAACCTAACCAACATAGTACGAAACGTCCATATTTTTAAATAAACGATTTAAATAAATAATTGGATCACCAAGGCCTTCAATATCCTTATACGATTAGTACACATTGATCCTTCCAATTCAACCATTCTGCATTCCGTCACATAATTATCTTTTTCTACAATCTATATACAAAGTATCCTTTTGCGCTCTTTTCTCAACGCAAAATGTCACTTTGCCGCTCTTGTGCGACAAAGTGAAAAACGCTCGCTGTCCAAATTTCTAACTATACAATGTTGAGAATTGTCACTTGTCTACATTCTTAATGGAAACGTTTAGTCAGGAACTAATGGCACTATAGTTACAGATTTACCACCTTCACAAGTCATCGGACATATAACTGCTCTGTCGGTATATTACATAACAAAATGCCGCACTGGCATTCATTTACAAAAACGAAAGTATGAAATGCTTAGGTTGAGGCAATAGCTCAAGAAGAAGGGAAAATAACAATAAATTAAAAATAAATATAAAATAAATTGTGTGAACAGTTGTGCTGCCACCTGCAAAAGTTTGGCGTGAACGCTCCCAATGGACATCCACTTTTTCATTACACTAGTATAATGTACTTGAAACAAATAAATTATACAAAAAAAAACTTTTTGTTATGGTGGAGGACCCCATTGTGGCGACTGTAGAAAAAATCTTGTGTGTGTTTCGAGCGCAAATGAACATTGTCGATTTCGAGAGAATGCCGCGCTCTTGCATCGCACGGCAACAACCTCTCAATCGACAATGTTCTATTTTGCGCTCTTAATACACAAATAGCTATTATCGTAAGTATACATTTTCTTCCATCATGTCCAAGGATTAGGATATACTTCCAGAAAAACTATGTAAAATATCTGATGTGGCCAGCACATTACCTTCCGTCAGTTCTATGTATTTTGTACAAATTTCATACGGAAAGTTCCTTGCTAAATTAAATATTCTATTTCTTGTACATTACCTTCCGGCAGTTGCATGTATTTTATGCAAATTTCATACAGAAAATTATTATTTTGTGACGTTTTCTATATAAAGTGTAGTGTATCTGCAGAAATAAAAGATTTATTATTATTATTATTTCTTGTACATTACCTTAAAGCAGTTGTATGTATTTTATACAAATTCCATGCAGAAAGCAAAAGATCCTATATTTCCAGTAAAATTATAAGACAAACACACTATGTCAATTTCACTTGACACTGACATCATTCAATCAGAATTTTCTTAATATAGTAGCTGTTTCCATAGCTATGGCTACTTTATGAAATTTAATTTCTTTATAATTTTTTAACTCTATATCCATTTAATATTAGGTATAAAATGTAGTCAAAACGTATAGAGAATAAAATATTCTTTAATATTTATAATAACATCAAATGTGAAAAAATTATATTTAACATAGTTTTTTCAAGAAAAACTGTTAAAATCTTCAAATGATGGTACTTCCGGTTGACCAATTGTAACCAAAATCTAATCAGCTCTACATATGTATGTAACGAAGAAGTATACGAAAAAATTATAATTTTTGTAACTGTAGTATTAGAGTTATCGCAGACGAAAACACGCACACACACTTACAGACATCATCGTAAAAATAGTAAATTCGTATTCTAGGGACCCTAAAACGTGCTTATTGATTAAAAACTCATCATCGAATTTTTTGACCAAAGACAATACCTTCCTTACCTAAAGGTGACGGAAGGTAAAAAATAGTAGATCCAAATAATTAAATTTATTATTGTCCAATGATATAAAATACATGTTGTGCTATTATTATTACTACATTATTTATTATGATTTTTACATTACTCATTATCAGGCATTTGTTTATTTGAAGTTTTCCTTTTTAAGGGATCGCCAATTTTTCCCTTTTAATAATTCTGGTTCTTGGCATTCACAATTAGCACCATAATGAAAATTTTTATACGTTCCCCAAAAATCTACAAGTTTTTCATCACATATCCAAGGATTAGGACATACTTGCAGAGAAAAGACGTATAAATTCACAGCAGTTAACTCCAAATAATTTAATTTATTATTTTGCAAATGAATAAAATTCATAAAGTGTGTTGGAAATGCGCCTGGTTCAACGTTAGTTATTTGGTTGTTAGATAAAAATATTTCACTTATTTTTGGAAGATGAGAAAATATATTCTTTTTTATTTCTTTGATTTTGTTGTCACTTAGAAATATAAATATTAATTCTAAATTATTTTTAAAAGTATCTGGGTGGATTTCACTTATTAAATTGTTATTAAGTGATATGGTAGTTAATTTTAAGTTGGTACGAAATAAATTTTTGGATATATTTGTTATTCTATTATGATCATAATGTACATTTAATAATTCTTTCAAATTTTCGAATATATTGTCTGGCAAATTTGTCAAACTATTATTTTGCAAGTCTAAAATTTTTAATTTCGTTAATTTTGAGAAAGTATTTTCAGACAATTCGTTTATTTTATTGTTATCTAGAGATAATTGTGTTGTCTATATTATTTTGAAAAGATTCTGGATTAATTTCTGTTATTTGATTCCATTCAAGACTAATTAATTTTATTTTGCTATTGTTGATAAATAATTTTTTCGAGATAATTGATATTTTATTTTTTCCCAGATGTAGTACTTCTAATTTTGTTAAATTTTCAAAAATATTTTCTGGTATGTTTTGTAAATTATTTTCTCTTATATTTAATTCTTTTAATTCTATCAAATTTCCGAATAACTTTTCTTGTATAATTTGTAAATTATTATGTCGCAAATTTAAGTTTTGTAGTTTTGTTAATTTAGATAAAATACCATTTGGAAGATTTGTTATTATATTATAACACAAATTTAGTTCTTTTAATTCTATCAAATTTTCAAATATCTTTTCTGGTATATTTTGCAAATTACCCCATTGTAAATCTAATTTTTGTAATTTTGTTAGATTTGAGAAAATATTTTCTGGCAGTTTTTCTAATATTCTTGTAAGTGAAATAATCAGTTCTTCTAAGTTTGTGTTGTATTTAAATACATCTTCATGTAATGTCTTAAATTTGTTATTAGTTAAATCCAATTTTCGTAACGATGTTAGCTCTGAAAATATTTTTAGGGAGATTAATGTTATTTTCATAAATAACTAATTCTTTTAAGTTTTTCATACCTGCAAATGCATCTTCTTGAATTACGACTGGTTTAAAACTGTTGTTCGGTACAAGAATTGTGTCTATTTCTTTGATGTTATATTTTTGAAATAATTCTTTGTTCAGCTCTGGAACATTTTGGTTTGACAAATTAACTGTTACACACACAGAATATTTTATAAAAAATATCAGTATGATGTTGAATGTAAACTGGTACATTTTAATGTTTATAACGGTTCAAAACTATAATAAACTAAATATTATGTGGTGTAAGTATTTATATAAACTGATGTGACATAAAAACAGAAATAATTCATTAGAAATTTATGATAATTTTTAAGATTGATAAGTTTGGAGGAAATGTATTTTAGCTTATTTTCCTCTATAGACTTTAGGTCATATAAACATAAACATGTAATTTTTCCTCACAGGCCCTTATTCATGTCATCATGTCAGAACAAAGACAATATAATCTACTCGTATATGAGGAAAAGGCTCACAATTTTTCATAAAAGTCATTCTCAAATTCAAAATTTAATTATTTTCATCTTCACACTTATGCATAGGTAACTATTATTGTTACTTAGGCCTGGTTGTTCCAAGTTTACATAAAGTAACATGTTACTATCTATTAGATAAATTTATTCTACCGACTTAGAATAAGATTTTTGGGTTGCTCCAAGATTTTTTATTCTCCAGATAACTAACTAGCAGATAGCTAACAAAAAGATTAAAATTGTTAATAATAGATGGAGTCTAAGGTTAAATATTACTAGGGTACCTTTATAACCAGGGTATGGCCATGGCGTGGCTCACGTTTCGTCCGCCATTACCGGGACATCTGTTATATGTGTTGTTCTTGCGCAAATTATTATGTATTTTCGTGGATATTTGTTTTATTATCATTTTAATACGTATTTATAGTGTAAGTAATATATTTTATTTTATTTACTTGTGTAGTTTGTTAAGATTCCCACCACGATTACTGACATATTGAAAATAACTATAAATTACCAATATTAAGCAGAATCATTTAAATTTTAAAAGGTAAGTTTAGAATATACAATTATTATGTAAATAAGAACTACAGATATTAAATTGGATGTGATAATAACAACCCATGTCATATATTCTACATAACCTCTAAATGTAAATATTAATAATAATTGTGTATCTCTTAAATTAATGAATTTTTATTACCTTTATAAATTCACAGTGTGATAATTTAATATTCTTTTATAATATAATATCACATTTATTACAAATAAATAAGGAAATGAATTACCGACAATGGCGGCAATCTTGGCTCATGGCCATACCCTGGTTATAAAGGTACCCTAAATATTACTAAAACTATTATAATTACCCCTTAACCTTAAAATTAATTTTAATAAAAACTAAATACGTATTTCGAGGACTAAGATCTCATCATCAGTAGTACAACAAGGGAAAGTTAAACAGAGTAGTCAAGATTACTCATCATGTCAACCATGCCAGAAGTCCTAACAACTCTGAAAAACGAGGGAGAGAACTGGGATTATACAGGGTGTAAATGAAATAAGTGCATTAACTTTAACCAGTAATGTAACTCGACGAGAGAAACAATATTTCTTAATAACTTTTTTTGTAAGCCTTTTAGATTTTGAGTTAAAATTCTTTAAAGATTTGCTGCATATTTCGTTACCCGCCCATGGAGAACAAATGGCTGCTGCCGTATTCAAGTGGGATACAAACAGTTCAAAAATTGTCGGTTATCGGTTACACTTGCAGTCACAGTAATTAATAAACGAATCAACGGAAATAACATTTATTATTAATTAATTCGTAATAGTATATTTTTTAAAATATAGAAATTTAAATTTTGGATAACAAAATATATATTTATCAAATTACATAGTTCAAATAAGAATTTTAGAGAATTTAATTCTATGCGTCTAGCACAAGTTTTATTAAATTAGCCCTTTGTATAAGCGAGATGTGTAAATTTAAATAAATACTTTTTGGTTTTTGTAATAAAGCTTGCTATGGGACAAAAAATAAATAAATTAATGTTAATGACAAATTACCTCAAATACCTGCAATTTTATGATTGGGTCTATACTTCATGTTGGTCTTGCGTACAAGGAAGTCGTGTGGTGTCCACATCAGATTTTTATTATTACATATTTATTATCATTGTACATAACATATTAACAGATATTTGTTTATTTGAAATCTTTTTCCATAAGTTCACTTTTAACAATTATGGGTCAAACATTCACAAGGTTCCAGTTGATAATACAGTTATCCTTTAAACATTTTCCAGAAATTCACAAGTTTTTAAAATCTGCGAAAGAAAATTGTAGATCCAAATAATTTAATTTATTATTGTCTAATGATATAAAATCCACGTTGTGCTATTATTATTATTACTAAATTATTTATTATGATTTTAAGTAACACATTAATAAACTTTTGTTTATTTGAAGTTTTCCTCTTTAAGGGATCGCCAATTTTTCCCATTTAATAATTCTGGTTCTTGGCATTCACAATTACCATATATCCAACTTAAAAATTTTTTTTTATACATTCTCCAAAAATCTACAAGTTTTTCATCACATGTCCAAGGATTAGGACATACTTTCAGAGAAGATACGTTTGAATTCACAGCAGATAATTCCAAATAATTCAAATGATTATTGTACAAATCAATAAAATTCATAAAGTGTGTTGGAAATGCGCCTGGTTCTACGTTACTTATTTGGTTGTCAGATAAAAATATTTCAATTATTTTTGTAAGATGAGAAAATGTGTTCTTTTTTATTTCTTTTATTTTGTTGCCAGTTAGAGATATAGATATTAATTCTAAATTATTTTTAAAAGTATCTGGGTGGATTTCACTTATTGCGTTGTTATCAATTGATATGATAGTTAATTTTAAGTTGTTACGAAATAAATTTTTGGATATATTTATAATGCCATTTTGATCCAAAAATAGTTTTGATAATTCTTTCAAATTTTCGAATATATTGTCTGGCAAATTTTTCAAACTATTGTTTCGCAAGTATAATAAATTTAAACGCGTTAATTTGGTGAAAGTATTTTCTGACAATTCATTTATTTTATTGTTATCTAGAGATAATTCCAGTAAATCTATATTATTTTTAAACGATTCTGGATGAATTTCTGTTATTCGATTCAACTCAAGCCTAATTAATTTTATTTTCTGGTTGTTAATAAATAATTTTTTCGAGATAATTGGTATTTTATTTTTTTCCAGATATAGTACTTCTAATTTTGTTAAATTTTCAAAAATATTTTCTGGTATGTTTTGTAAATTATTTTCTCGTATATTTAATTCTTTTAATTCTATCAAGTTTCCGAATAACTTTTCTGGTACAATTTGTAAATTATTATTTCGCAAATCTAAGTTTTGTAATTTTGTTAATTTAGATAAAATACCATTTGGAAGATTTGTTATTTTATTATAATCCAAATTTAGTTCTTTTAATTCTATCAAATTTTCAAATATCTTTTCTGGTAAATTTTGAAAATTATCCCATTGCAAATCTAATTTTTGTAACTTTTTTAGATTTGAGAAAATATTTTCTGGTAGTTCTTCTAATATTCTTGCAAAAGCAATAATCAGTTCTTCTAAGTTCGTGTTGTGTTTAAATACATCTTCATGTAATATCGTAAATTTGTTATAAGTTAAATCCAATTTTCGTAACGATGTTAGCTCTGAAAATATTTTTTGGGAGATGATTGATCTTATTTTCATACATAACTAATTCTTTTAAGATTTTCATACCTGCAAATGCATCGTCTTGAATTACGAGTGGATTAAACCTGTCGTTCTGTACAAGAATTGTGTCTATTTCTTTGATGTTATATTTTTTAAATAACTCTTTGTTCAGCTCTGGAACATTTTGATTTGACAAATCAACTGTTACACACAGAATATTTTATAAAAAATATTAGTATGATGTTGAATGTTACTTGGTACATTTTAATGTTTATAACGGTTTAAAACTTTATACATTAAACTGAATATTATGTGGTGTAAATATTTATATAAACTGTGAGATAGAAATAACTAATTAGAATGTTGATAACTTTTAACATTGATAACTTTTGAGAAAATGTATTTAAAAAAATGCGTAAACTATTGCTGAGAATAAAATAATTATTTAAATTTCAGGGACGATGTCGTTATTCATTTAGATATCAAACATTATTTTTAAACTTCTGGTTTATTTTTTTAGAAATATTCTGACTGTTGCATCAAAAGGATTAATTACCATTATTCCCGCCTTATTATTCCCTTTGATGGGATTTATATATGACATTATATAACAAAAACCACATATTTAATATATTTACATATTATTTATTAGTCCTAGATAATATTTATTTACGATATAGTGGGATATAGACAATATTAACGCACGTATTGTGAATTGCTCTACGAGCCCGCAGGGATTTGCTATGTTCTCTAGGATCGACTCCCAAATGCCAATTTTGGAAGAGAGACCATTGACATTGACTCTGATTTATGGAATTTTTCATAAAGCCGGTATCCCACTGTAAAAATTTTGAAAAAAATTTCTGTAATTTTTTTTTATAAAAACGTTCCATGAAAAGTACTGCATCCCACTGTAAAAATTTTTACGCGTTTTTATGGAGTGTTGCATAACTCATGAAAGAGAATTGGCGCCAAAGATACTACTAAACAGAGCTGGGCAATACTTGCAAGAAAAGTACTTTATTAGGCTTGCAAGTACTTTCAGTACTTCAAGTACTGTACTTGAAGTACTTTCTATTTATAGTACTTTGTACTTGACAAAGTAAGTCTATTCACATGTACTTGGTACTTAATACTTGGAAAAATACTTGAAGTACAATAAAAAGTACTTGAAGTATTTTTAAATACTTGAAGTATTTTAAATGTACTTGAAGTATTTTAAATGTACTTGAATTACTTTAAATGTACTTGAAGTGCGATGAATAATTTAAAAATTAATAATGTTATGAGTATTGTTTGCCTGTCAGTGTTTCTTTTGCAGTGGTGTGGGTGTTATTCCTGTAGTACATAATCATGCGAATTTCATTAATAAATATATTTACAGCGATAATATGAAAGTAAAGATATATTTGCAAATTTTTTGGCATAAATAAATTAATTCTAATCTACATACTGTATATACCATATAATGTTCGTATTACCTAACAACAGTGCTGGGACTTTGTCGTATCGCCTGGCGATCACATGACGTAAAAATGACGTCATTCTAACATCTTGGTGCAGCTTCTCGTATAGCTTGGCGATCATATGACGTCAATTTTACGTCATGCGATCGCTAGGTGATACGGCAGTCCCAGGGACGAACTCTTGTTTTAAATAACCAAATAAATATCGCATATTGAAATTTTTGTCAATAATCATCTTTTAAGGTTCATATAATCAAAAAATATCAATTATCTGAAAAAGTACTTGCACCCAAATTTACAAGTACTTTTTCAAGTACTTGGTACTTTCAAGTACTTTAGAAACTAAAAAAGTACTTGTACTTCAAGTACATTTAGAAACATCAAGATACTTGGTACTTGTACTTCAAGTACTATTTTCCGGTACTTTGCCCAGCTCTGCTACTAAACCTCATTTTGTAGCCGTTGTTCTGCAGAGGTAGTTGCGTTTTGTAATTTCATTATGAATAACGTTCATTCAAATAAAAAAAATGTTAGCTGCAATAATTGTTGGAGTAATGGTTTACACAGTTATACAAAAAATCAGAACATCGCTGGTGGACTAGTCTATGACTGGAGAAAAGAAATACAAATCGCAGTGTTTAATTATCAGACACACCAAATTACGAATAGAAGATGAAATAAATTACAGAAATTTTCTTCGAATGAAAGACCAGTTCTTAAAAATCATGGACATGGTTCGAAAGTAAAAGAAACGTGACACTCAATTAAGGCAGTGTATTTCGGCACATGAAAGATAGGCATTGTTCTATCTAGTGTACACATAAATTTTGAGAAATTAATCTTTTATCGTCACTACTTAAAGGGTACGACGCGAGTATATAGGTGAATAAAGTCCATCTTAAAATGCTTGAACGAGGCGGATTTGTATGGGCTTCTCATTTACTTCATATTTTATTTTTGCAAATTTGTATAGGTAATTTAAAATACACTTTCTATAAATTATAGATCAAGATATTTATACTAATACTACGTAAAATTATTGGTTGAAAAACTTTGTTGGTTACGATTAATGAGTATTCTAATAGGATTCGGGCGGATATGTAAAAGGAGAAAAAAGAAATGCAAAGAATCACGCATGTAAATATTAAATAACTTTAATACTTATTTTTTTGATGTTGTATTGCCTGATTATTATAAGATAACAACATTTAACAGTTGAAAATCGCACTTTGCCTGGCGTATTTATTATAATATTCAGGCGATTTTGTGTTATCAAACTTCTTCATTTCTATACAAATCAATTAAAACGCTGTCTGTTCAAGCAACCACACTACACATTTTGATTATTTTGCTTCATATTATTTCCAATTTCAATATAAACAAACGCTCACCGCTGTTCAAATAATGTCAGAGAATAACAGCTGTCTTTAGAAAATGACTTTACCCATGGTTCAAGCAACCGCATTGCGCACGCCCGCGTCAACATCCAATCATAACGCAGCTTTCAACAAAATGAATACAGACTGCTGTATTTATGTGACGTCACATCAAAATTTTGACGTGACGTCATGTAAATACAGTTTTCATAAAAATTCTGTCAAAACGGTTTTTATAAAAATATTTACGTCCATTTTTATCAAATTTTTTACAGTGGGATACCGGCTTAAGGAATAGAACATAAAAAATAAATTATAAAATACTACAATGGTAACATTTTCATATTATTATTATTATTATTTTTATTATTATTATTTTTATTATTATTATTATTATTATTATTATTATTATTATTATTATTATTATTATTATTATTATTATTATTATAATAACAAAGGTCTGTAAATAGCTAAAAATTAAAACTTTATTTTGTCTCTCTTTCGCGAACGAAACGCACGTAAAAAATAACTGAGAACTTATTAGTTGCAGTTTTAAATTATCAACTTTTTTCGCATTTACACTTTTATTCTAAAATTAACACTGCAGAAATTACAGCCATATGAAAATGTTACTTAAAAAATCTGGTGTGGTCAACACATTACCTCCCGCCATTTACAGTTCGAGTCACAAAAAAGATTAAGTTAATCCTTATTTTTGGATTAGCGAATTTTACTCTAATTTTGACAGTTTATTTCTTAAAATATAGTGTAATCTAATCCAAGTTACTACCTTTTTCTTAAACCCCTCAACAGGATTAAATCCCAATTACAGAGTGGGTTCCCATTCACACACATCCATGCTTTAGTTGGATTCGAACCCAGAGCTCCGAGGGCACTCATGACATGAAATGTTGCTCTAACAATTGAGCCACCGGAGCTGTAATAAAATGAAGATTAAATTTTAAATACCGGGATAGAATACCCCAAAGTTAAAATTTATTGGTCAGGTCCGGCGTCCGATGTTCAAATGTTACCAAACAAAAGACGCGATCATGGCAACTAGATCAGTATTTCAGAAATCCGTTGAAGTAAAATTTTATCTATGTAAATAACGTAATAAACAATAACTCGTTAAAGGTTACGATTAGGACATAAATGTTCATTTGGACTTTTCGGCTTTGAATAAGTTCTGGAATTCATCCTTCAAATTTTGCCGGTGTATTTTGGGATAACTTGTATTCTTCAGGATAAGATTTTACGGTTGACTGATGTTATGGTTATGCAATTCATGATTATTTTGAAGCCATTCAGCATACCAAAAGAAGCTTTTAAATAATGGAAGGAAAAAGTGGTGAAGGGTATTATTGTCGAAGGATATTACTTTGAACATTTTAAAATAAAATTCTAAATATACGAACCATGTGTTTTATTCCCAGTTATTATAAACATATTGTTAATATTACATACGAGTATTAATCATCATTATATTATAATACAAGTATATTAATAGGTACTTGGGGACGACGTGTGAACAACCTCCAAGATAGTGTCCCACTGACAACGGGACTGCAGTAGCAGTACGTCAAAAGGTTCACACAACACAAATGCTGGCTGAATTGGACCAGTGTCTCTCCCGGCCACAAAAAAAAATATATTGAATTTATAATGCTTATTGTAACCTGACGTACGCCATACGAAACATAAAATAAATAAACAAATACTTCTTTATTAAAAGTCTTCTTTCTTAAATTCGACCCATTTTTTCCCTTCTAAAAATTTTGGTTCTTGGTTTTCATAAGGTTTCGGTTGATAGGAGATTTCTTCTTTAAACATGTTCCAGAAATCACATGTACAAGGATTGTGGTATAATGTACTTCCAAATAAACTAAGTTTAAATGCAAAAGAATTTCTGGATACAAATAATTTAATTTATTGTTATTATTATTACTATATTATTTATTATGATTTTATATAACACATTAGACATTTGTTTATATGAAGTCTTCGGCATTAAGTTCTTGCCAGTTTTTTCCTTTTAATATCTCTGGTTCTTGGCATTTACAATAAGCTGATGAATCATAATAGTTACTTTTAAACATTCTCCAAAAATCTACAAGTTTTTCATCACATGTCCAAGGATTAGGACATATTTCCAGAAAAATTATATTTGAATGCATAAACATTTGTGAATCCAAATAATTTAATTTATTATTGTCCAAAATTATAAAATCCACATAGTGCGTTGTGGGAAAATGAAATGCTCCTGGTTCAATGTTATTTATTTGGTTGGCAGATAAATCTACTGATGTTATTTTTGTAAGATGAGAAAATGTATTGTTTTTTATTTCTTTTATTTTGTTGCCATTTAGAGATATAGATATTAATTCTAAATTATTTTTAAAAATATCTGGGTCGATTTCACTTATTTTATTGTTTCTAAGTGATATGGAAGTTAATTTTGAGTTGTTACGAAATAAATTTTTGGATACATTTGTTATTCTATTGCGATTCAATTCTAGTTCTAATAATTCGTTCAAATTTTCGAATATATTATCTGGTAAATTTTCCAAGCTATTTCTTTGCAAGTCTAATATATTTAAACTCGTTAATTCAGAGAAAGTATTTTCTGACAATTCTTTTATATTATTTTGATCTAGAGATAATTGTATTAAATCTATATTATTTTTAAAAGTGTCTGGATGAATTTCAGTTATTAGATTCTGATCAAGCCTTATTATTTTTATTTTGCGGTTGTTAATAAATAATTTTTTTGGAATAATTGGTATTTTATTATTATTCAGTTTTAATTCTTCTAATTTTGTTAAATTTTCGAAAATATTTTCTGATATATTTATCAAATTACATTGTTCCAAACATAATTTTTTTAATTTTGTTAATTTAGATAAAATACCATTTCGAATATTTGTTATATCATTATTACCCAAATTTAGTTCTTTTAACTCTATCAAATTTTCAAATATGTTTTCTGGAATATCATGGAAATTAATTTGTTGTAAATCTAATTTTTGTAATTTTGTTAAATTAGATAAAATACCATTTTGTATATTTATTATGTAACTAAAATCCAAATTTAGTTCCTTTAATTCTATCAAATTTACAAATACGTTTTCCGGTATATCCAAATTATTAAGACCCAGGTCTAATTCTTCTAATTTTTTTAAATTCCAGAAAATATTTTCTGAAATATTTTTTATTACATTGTTAGTTAGATTTAAATTTATTAATTCTAAATTGTTTTTAAAACTATCTGGATGTATTTCACTTATTAAGTTATTGCCCAAATTTAGTTTTTTTAATTCTATCAAATTTTCAAATATCTTTTCCGGTATATTATTTAAATTATTACGATCCAGGTCTAATTCTTGTAACTTTATTAAATTCGAGAAAATATTTTCTGAAATGTTTTCTATTTTATTGTAATTTAAATTTAAATTTACTAATTCTAAATTATTTTTAAAAGTATCTGGGAGTATTCCACTTATTTCATTCCTTTGAAGCCATAATAATTTCAATCGGGAGCAGTTGATAAATAAATATTCCGATATATTTATTATTTCATTATGATCCATTTTTAGTTCTTCTAATTCTATTAAATTTTCGAATATTTTTTCTGGTATAGTTTCTAAATTAGTATATTGTAGATCTAGTTTTTGTAACTTTGTTAGTTTTGAGAAAATATTTTCCGGTAGTTCTTCTAATGTTATTACATACGAAATAATCAGTTCTTCTAGGTTGGTGTTGTATTTAAATACATCTTCATTTAGAGTCTTAAATTTGTTAATACTTAAATCCAATTTTTGTAACGATGTCAGCTCCTTGAAAATATCTTTCGGCAGATTATTGATGTAGTTTTCAGAAATATCTAATTCTTTTAAGTTTTTCATACCAGCAAATGCATTTTCTTGAATTATTTTAATCGTTGCGTTCTTTAGAAGAATTGTTTCTATTTCTTCGATGGTGTAGTGTTGAAATAATTCTTTTTTCAGCTCTTGAACATCTTGATTTGACAAGTCGACTGTTACACACGCAGAATATTTTATAAAAAATGTGAATATGATGCTGAATGTTAAATGATACATTTTGTTTATAACTGTTTAAAATATATATTAAACTAAATAGTATTTGATGTGCTGTAATTATTTATATAAAATTTGAGATAAAAACAGAAATAACTAATTGTTTTCAGAATGCTATATGATAACTTTTAACATTGATAACTTTGGCGATTAATTTTTGTCCGAATTTATTGTATACATTTACAATTTCAGGGCCAGTTTCAGTTAAAATTTATTTGTATAACTAAAATTATTTTTAAAAAATCTGATGTGGACACCACACGACTTCCTTGTACGCAAGACCAATATGAAGATGAAGTATAGCCCCATTTATAAAATTGCACGTGTTTGACGTAATTTGACATGCACATCTATTTTTTATTTTTTTGTTATTTTTTGTCCTAATCCATAGCAAGCTTCATTACAAAAACCAAAAAGTATATGTTTTAAATTTACATATCTCGCTTATACAAAGGGCTAATTTAATAATACTTGATGTGCTAGACGCAGAATTTAATTCTCTAAAACTCTTATTTGAAGCATTTATTTCTAAAATCAAAATAAAACCATTTTATTCAAGAAATACTGTTAACAACTTCAGGTATATTACTTCCGGTTAGCCTGTTTTAACCAAAATCTGCTGTTATTCCCATTGACATAAAGTCTTATATATCAAATTTGAAACGTTTTGGATTATATTTTAATATAGTTTTTCATTAAAATCTATTATAGGTTTCAAATAAACTACCATTTGTGGAAATTATGTAATGACCAAAAAGGGAGGTGCACAACTAGATGTTATAGAAGTCCTAAACACAAAATTTCAACTTTCTACAGCTTACCGTTTTTAAATAATGCGAGATACGTACGTACGTACAGACGTCACGACGAAATTAGTCAGAATGGATTCAGGGATGGTCAAAATGGATATTTCCGTTGGAATCTCAAAACCGAAATTTTTTACTTCGTACAAGGAAGTAAAAATCTGGTGTGGCCAACACAATACCTCGCGCCATTTACAGCACCGAGTAACAAAAAAGATTAAGTTAATCCTTATTTTTGGATTAGCGAATTTTACTCTAATTTTGACAGTTTATTTCTTAATATATAGTCTAATCTAATCCAAGTAACTACCTTTTTTTAAAACTCCTCAACAGGATTAAATCCCAATTATAGAGTGGGTTTACATTCACACACATCCATGCCTTAGTGGAATTCGAACCCAGAGTCACGAGCGCCTCATGACTTATTAGGCGTTGCTCTAACCATTGGGCCACCGGAACTGTAATAAAATGAAGATTAAATTTTAAATACCGGGATAAAATAGAACTCACTAATCCAAAAGTGAGGATTAGCTTAAACATTTTTGTGAATGTAAATACAAACCTACATATTTACTTATGCTCGAAACTGTATTGAATTCCTTTTCTATTGTTCTATTTACTTTTTTCTTTTTAAAACGTGACTAATATTATTTTGAAATGATTAGTTCTTTGATAGTGACATTTATCTGCCAGTTACATACATTTGAATAACTGCGTTTTGTTTGTTTAAAGCGTAGTCTCTGGGATTTAAATTATAGATGATTTTATAAATTTATCCATAAAATATATAGAAAAAGTACTGGAAATCTATAGAAAATTTAATAATCTTTAATTTTTTGAAATAACATTAATCTCGAAAAAATAACATTTAAAAGTATTTTTCGAAGAAAAACTATTTTGAGCTTCTAGTAAAGTGCCATTTCCGGTTATCCGATTTTCATCAAAATCTAATGGGCTCTTTCCATTACTGAAAAAGTTTGAAATACAAAGTTTCAAAATTTTCTGAATGATAGTATTTGAGTTAGAGTGGAGGATCCACACCATATATACACACATACATAATGCATACAGACATCATCGTGAAAATGTTAAAATTGGATTGTAGGGATCTAAAAACGTGGTCATTAACCAAAATCTCGATATGCGATTTTTAGCACGATCCCTATACCTCCCTTACCAAGGGTAGCGGGAGGTAATACGGATAACACATTCTTTTGTTTTTATGACTGCCTGATTTCTTAAAAGCATATTAAAAACAAACTTTTGACATTCATCGAATGCAAATGAATCCCATATATCTAATAGTTTTACCCGGAATTCTGGAATTCGTCATTGTGGATTGCTCCTCAGGCACTGTTTCAGCTTATGTCATATTGTTTCGATAATATTGAGGTCAGCACTGCTTGAAGACTAATCTAGTACAATATCATAATTATCAAATCATTTAATAGTTATGCCAGCATGAGAAGAAGCGCAGTATTACTGAAAAATAAAATTGTATTCCTGAATTCAATTCTTGGATGGAAGGCAACAAGTTTGTTTCCAAAATTATTTGATATTTTTCAGTATTGACTCAACAGCGTCTGTATATTCAACTACTCGGACAGAAGTCACACCTTTCACCTCACTGTCTGTCTATTTATGTAATTATCTTTCTCCTTCCACAGCTTCAGTATCACCAACTATCCGTATGCCACAATTCTTCAACACCAATGCCGAGTATCCACTCCAACTCGATGTTACTATCCTTATATACCTAGCTTCACAATACTCGTCAACACTACCGAGTATTCACTTCCACAGCTATCCCAATATACCAGTTACTTCCAGACTCGCCGTTACTGTCCTCGTACACTATAGCTTCCCAATACTCGTCAACACTACCGAGTATTCACTTCCACAGTTATCCCGGTATACCAGTAACTTCCCGAGTACCTACTCGACACAAACTGCATACGCTCACCACGATACTGCTGTGCTTCTCACAAACACTTTCTAACACTCCATGTGAATGTGTCTATGACTCTCCCTATATAACTAACTAACTAACACCCAAGCATAGCTGCGTCCCTTTTATACAACTGCCATTAACTTCCAGAGAGCTCTAGATTGTTCAACCGCATAATAACAATGGACACAAAAGGTTCAGGCGACCGGAAGTAATTAAACACGTCGCGGCTTGTTTGTTACGTAGCCCGGCTGCTAGCGTGATTGCGTCATCGCTATATTTAGATGCTTGTTCAGCGTAGCAGCGAGGCTCACACGTTACAATATATTTAATCATTATATTTTCAGGAATTGTTTATGGATTTTGTTAATTATTATTTTCTAACGTTATCATATCAATGTTAAAAGTTATCATAACATTTTAAAATCAATTTTTTATTTCTATTTCAATCTCAAAGTTTATATAAATAGTTACAGAACTTAAAAATATTCAGCTTATTGTAAAGTTTTAAACAGTTTTAAAAATTTTGATGAAGATATATTTAAATACAACGCAAACTTAGAAGAACTGACTATTTTAAATTCAATATTAGAAGAGATAAACTTTCTTTACCAATTTATTTTGTAGGACAAAATGTTCATTTCCACTGCTATGCAGTCATCAGTTATTACAAATACAATACAGTTGTACTTCGGTTTATATACTTGGTAATGAATTACGAAGTTGAGTGGGGATTGTCGATAACTAATCAGTTTTACATATCTCATCGGCCAATGCTATATTAAGTTGAAGTATAAGTAAAGGTAACACCACATTGTTTATGTTATGTCAATGTCAGTGCTATGTCAATAATTTAAGTCATAAATTAGTACGAATATTTTAACATAGCATGAATGTAGAGCATATGTAGAGATTCATTATAATTTTATGTCATGTCAAAATAGCATGGACAATTGGCACACGACGTCTGTATAATAAATACGCGAACTGAGTTACTAAGATGGCTTTGAGGTGATGTTAGGTTATGCGCACTAGCTGCTCTGTTGGGGGTAGATCTACTGGAGCGTCAGTAACCGTCAGACTGTCGAGGTAAGCGTACAACTGGAGGTGAGATTTTTTTGTGGCGCCCTTTTTTGCTCTTGTCGACGATGGATATTGATGAACAGATGGAACAACGACTCAACATCAAATTTTTGGTAAAACTTGGGAAAAGTTCTCAGGAAATTCATGAAATGTTGAGGACTGTTTATGGAAATAACACACTGAAGAAAACAGCTCTTTTCAAGTCTCACTACAAAATAATTCTCACATATATTTGCAAAATCTGTGGGATATTTTAATATAAATTATGTACAATACATACATTTTCTTTATATTCAATATCCTGATTTTTTTTCTACTTTCATTACCTTTTCTTTATATTCGTCATTTATTCGCAAATTTCTTTTATATTCTTTTTTACGTATATTCTTTTGCGTAGTTGACTTTTTTTTATTTTCATAATCTTCATAATAATGTACAAATATTTTTGACAGAGGCATACAAATATTTTTGACAGAGACATTTATGTGTCAATTAGAAACATTTGAATTTCTTGCCTTGTAGTAGTTTGATCTGAGATTTTTTACATCAAATTATTTTATATGCATTTCTTTATCTCTAAATCTATAGAAGATATAATAATGAATTTATATTTATCGAATAAAGAATTTAACGTTCTTTAATATAAGTATTTACATAAATTTTCAATAAATAATATTTAGATGATTTTTTTCTTGTAACTACTACTTCCGGTTGTCCAATTGTTACCAAAACTTAATCGACTCTTCCCATTATTGTTAGATTGAGGAATCCGTAGTTAAAGATATCTTAAGTCTTATAGTATTTGAGAAATCGTGAATCCACACACACATACACACGCACACGCACTTTATTTTGTTCGGAGGTTTGGATCACTCCACTTCGCGTCGTGTTCCAAACTTCCTTCTCACAAAATAAAATGTTACTTTTAACATTTATATCATAAATAACTATTATTTTATCAATAATATAAACAATAGTTATTTGTTTACAAAGGGGTAAAAGTAGCTCTTTGCTTGTAAAATACTTTCAACCAGAGTTATAAATAACGTTTTTTTCTAGTAACAGAAGGATTAATAATTATTTAAATTTAATAAATAAAATTTGTGTAATGTTTTCCCTTATATCATCACATCATTTGTAAAACCTACTTCGTAGATCGTTACTATTAGCAAGGATCTACAAAGAGTTAGTCTGCAATTACTTACCTTGTGTTACCAAACATCATTCGAAATGCCTATACTTTTTATCGATCGTAATATTTTTTCCGGTGTATATAGGAAACTTTTATTTTAAATACTTTACAGGTTGTCCCGCAATAGTTCCTTAGCTGAAGGTGATGGAAGGTAAAAAGAAAGCTTCGAAATTAATTATTTAAAAATAATTCCGTCACCTCGATTTCACGAAGGGCGAGAATTTGACTAGCTAATAGAGGAGGTCATTTTGACGGCATATAACTGCCACCTTTAATTATTGTCCGACGTTAACTTATGTAGACTCAGGGCTGTTCCTGGGGTACATGCCGCCCGTGTGCGGGAATAATTTTGGCGCCCCCCACCCCCAATAATTAACTGAAAAAATCCCCTAAATAAAACAAACAGTAAATGTAAAAAATATAGTTTTAATTTTATTTCATATCACAAATTAACAATAATTATTATTCTTAGCACATAAAAACAAATAACAAAAAATAAACAAAAATACATACCTGTACTATAATAAATAATATAAAGTATATTCGTTATGAGAAAAATTTAAATGAATTTTGCTTTCCTTGCTTTATTTAAAGCAAACTCTGATATAATATTAGATACGTTTAAATCTTCAGAAATTTCATTTTTTATAATCTTAAGTTTCGAAAAGCTTCTCACGCCGCTAGCTACTGTAACCGGTAAAGTTAAAAAAATTCTTATAGCAATTGCTAAATTTGGAAACAGATAGATGAGATTATTAGTAAATATGAATTGGATAACTTGTAATGTATCCATTTCTGTGGAAATATAAGGTGCGATATTTTCAATTTCCTCGCATAGATCTTCAGCTATAAGATCTTTTTCATTTTTTGATTGATCATGTAACATACACTCTAGCGATTTACATTTCATGAACCTGTTTGCTCTATCTATTTTGGAGAAATTATTTAAGTTATTAAGAAAATCAAAACCAGTGTGATGATTTTTTATTTGTTCAAATCTATCTTCTATTTTTGATACAGCTGTGTCTAAAAAAAAAAAATTAATTTTAAAGTCTTGGGGATTTTTTGGAGCCTCATCCTTACTCTCATAATCAAACAATCGTTTTTTTGTTCGAGTCCTAACATTATTGACAGGTGAAAATGAAGACTCACAATCAATATCCTCAGCAATAGTTCTTGCCTCCTCTAAAATATCATTTAAGCCTTTATCTGACCTAATTTTATATAAATATATTTTAGTTTCCTCTAACATAATAATAATATTTGGTACTACGACGTTTGATGCCTGCATAGCTTTGCTTACAATGTTAATTTTTGTTAATATATTATACCATGTAATAATGGAGCAAATGAACTTAAATGACTTAATTTTTAAAATTAGTGTTTTTGCCAAATTTCTTGTCTCAGAATCCCTAGTAGTATCAGAATAGAGGGAAAACAAAGCATCACAGATTTTTTCTAAATTATGCCTTAGAAGTTTTACTACTGCTACTATTCTTTCCCACCTAGTATCCGAAAGAGGTTTTAATGATAAAATAGCGATTTCATCTTTCAAAACCTGCCAACGTTTAGTCCATGCCGAGAAGAAAACGTAGAGCTCTTGTACAATACTAAAAAAAAATTATTTATAACTTTTGGCTCCTTCAAAAACGAATTATTAAATTTTACATAACGGGGCGGCGCGCCGCCCCTTTGACTTATTTGTAAGTTCTGGCTTTTTCAAAAATGACTTATTCAATTTTAGATAACGGGGCGGCTGCCGCCGCCCTTTGACTTGGCGCCCGTGTGCCTCGCACGCCTTGCACCTCCGGGTCGGAACGCCCCTGTAGTAGACTTAATAAATAAAAATTTACAGTCAATAACTTTGTAACGCTTAATTTTAATTTGCATGTTTATTGGAACTTTTTGTTTTAAAATAACGTCGGGAACATATACTTAAGCTATGTGCTTCATATTGCGGGACAACTTGTATAAATAATATTTACAAAATTTGGTATCCATATGGTTGTCCAAAATGCTCATTTCAACTATAATATTTATAACCTGTGTAGAACTTCCGGTTTATCCGGAAGTAATTCCTAAGTTTCTTATTTTAAATGGAAGAATATATTTTGTATTTTACCATTAAATTTAAACTGATGATAACCCATATAAATCTTGAAAAATAAAAAAAAAGCTCCCGGTATATCGATGCACTTATTATTATTATTATTATTATTATTATTATTATTATTATTGCACTTAGCTTTTAACAATGTATAATACATACTTTTTATGTACAAAAGTTTAATTTTTGTTGCTATTTTACCCTTTGACCCTATAAAATAAAACATACGTGGTTTTATACAGCCTATTTCTTTATTATAAATAGAAGTAGGAACAGTTTTCTCAGAATGTTTGAAAAAACAAAACGATCGTAAAATATACGGACTGTGGAAAAACCAATCAGATTTTATTCTATAAAAATTTATTACCTATTTCTTTTTCCAGCTCTAAGTTTATATATAAATAGGCAGCTACATCATATATAAACATCTAGTTCATTATAAAGTTTTAAGCCGTTATAAACATTAAAATGTACCAGTTAAAATTCAGCATCTTATTAATATTTCTTATAAAGTATTCTATATGTGTACCACTCGATTTTTCAAATCAAGATGTGCCAGAGTTGAACAAAGAATTATTTCAACAATTCAACAGCGAAGAAATAGAAACAATTCTTTTTAGGAGCTCAAGGATTAACGTAATTCTAGAAGATGCATTTGCTGGTATGAAAAACTTAAAAGAATTAGATTTTTCTGATACCCACATCAATCATCTGCCGAAAAACATTTTCAAAGAGCTAACATCGCTTCAAAAATTGGATTTAAGTTCGAACCATTTTAAGACGTTACATGAAGATGTATTTAAATACAACACGAACTTAGAAGAACTGATTATTGCGAATGCAATAACAGTAGAAGAACTACCAGAAGATATTTTCTCAAAACAAACAAAGTTACAAATACTAGTCCTGGAAAATATTGGTTTAAAAAGGATACCAGAAAAAATATTTGAAAATTTGACAGAATTAAAAGAACTAACTTTGGCCCATAATAAATTATCAAATCTACCAAGTGGTATTTTTTCTAAATTAACAAAGTTACAAAAATTAACATTGCAATCCAATAATTTTCAAAATATACCAGAAAAGATATTTGAAAATTTGATAGAATTAAAAGAACTAAATTTGGGTTTTAATAATATAACAAATATACCAAGTGGTATTTTATCTAAATTACCGAAGTTACAAAAATTAGATTTGCAATATAATAATTTAATAAATATACCAGAAATTTATCTCGAAAATTTATCACAATTAGAAGAAATATATCTGAATAATAATAAAATTTCAATTATTCCAAAAAACATATTTATTAATAACCCCAAATTAAAATTATTAACTCTTGGTGACAATCAAATAACTGAAATTCATGCAGAAACTTTCAAAAATAATTTTGATTTAACATTTTTATCTTTAGGTGACAATAAAATAAAAGAATTATCAGAAAATACATTCTCAAAATTATCGAAATTGAGTATTTTAGACTTGCAAAAGAATAGTTTGAAATATTTACCAGATAATATATTCGAAAATTTGAAAGAATTATTACAACTAAATTTACAACATAATAATATTATAAATATAACCACAAATTTAGTTCGTAACAACTTAAAATTAACTTTTATATTTCTTAACAACAATGAAATAAGAGAAATACACCCCGATACTTTTAAAAATAATTTAGAATTATTCAATATAGCTCTATCTCATAATAAAATAAAGGAAATAAATAAGAACACATTTTCTCATCTTACAAAAATAAATTTAATAGATTTAACTGATAACCAAATAAATAACGTCGAACCAGGAGCATTTACAACCCATGTAAAATTATTATTGTTGGATAATAATAAATTGAGTTATTTGGATCCAAAAATTGTTTTGCATTTAAATCAAACTAAACTTCAAATATGCCCTAATCCTTGGACATGTGACAACAAACTTGTGAATTTATGGAAAATATTTAAAGAAGAAATCTACTCTCAACTGGAACCGTGTGAATGCCAAGAACCAAAATTGTTAAAAGGAAAAAAGTGGGCGGAACTTAAAGAAGAAGACTTCAAATAAATAAATATCTATTAACATACTCGTATTATGTATTATGGTGATAAATGTGTAATAATAAATATAGTGACATCATGGAAAATATGTAAATATTTCTTAGGATAATTCAACTATGTTTAATGTAATTTTTCTTGTAATTCATTAAAGTTTTTTGTGCAGTTATAGTGTTTTTCACTTAATTTTCCTAATTTCTATATTTTTATCTAAATAAATACTTAGACACATAAGAAGTCGCGATTGCGATTTAAGTTTGATATGTTCTAATAATTATTATCAGCAAAAGAGTTAAACGGTTTTTTTTGTAAAACAAAATTTGATTTTATTAATGTCAATTTTTTTAAAATTTACTATATTTACTCTTTCTTCCAAGAATGCTTTGAAGAGTGACATATTTTCTGTGCTACTGGATAAATTACAGCTGATTCGTCAACTATTTTGGAGCCACTTAAATCATTCAATACCAGCGTTACAGTATTATTAATCATGTTGTTTTATTATTTTAAATAAATATAATATGGCAAATATGGAAGATATATTTAATTATGAAAATAGTTACTACATAAACTTGTAACAAATGCACTTTTATTTCATAATTTACTGCTTTTATTTTGGCACCAATATGGCGGACGAGTCAGCTATTCTAATGGCCACGAGGCCAACGAGTCACGAGCTACAATAAAAAATACATAAATATAAATATCTGATTTGGACACCACACGATTTACTTGTACGCATTTGACGAAATTTATCATTAACATTAATTTTTTTTATTTTTTGTCCTAATCAATAGCAAACTTTATTACAAAACCCAAAAAGTATATAATTTTTAAATTTACATATCTCGCTTATACAAAGGTTTGATTTAATAAAACTTGATGTGCTAGACGCAGAATGTAATTCTCTAATACTTATATTTGAAGCATTTATTTCGAAAATAAAAATAAAACCATTTTTTTTCAAGAAAAACTGTTAACAACTTCAGGTAATGTATCACTTCCGATTAGCATATTTTAACAAAAATCTATAATGTTATTCCCATTGATATAAAAGTCTTATATACTAAAATTGAAAAGTTTTGGATTATATTTTAAAATAGTTTTTCATTAAAATCTATTATAGGCTTCAAGTAAAGTACCACTTTAATAAGCAAAAACGTGTACAACTAGATGTTATAGCAGTTCTAAATACAAAATTTCGACTTTCTATTAGTCAAAATGGATTCAGGGATGGTCAAAATGGATATTTCCGCTGAAATCTGAAAACCGTAATTTTTCACGATTACAATATTTTCTTTTACTATGTACAAGGAAGTAAAAAAGACGTGCCAATATACAGGATGTTCATTTTTAAGTGGCTAACACTGCGATCTAGAAAACTATAAGATATACGAAGTTTTTCAAATTAGCAAAGAATCTCTATTTTTCATGGGGATTTCAATGTTAAATTGACAAAAAAATTCAACCAGTGGCTCCCAAAATATGGATACCGACTTTTTTATGTTAAATAGAAATATATACTTTTTATTTGCTCATTCAATAGAGCTCTTTATTTTGAATCCAACGATATAATATTTTCAAAGCCGTACATAACAAAATTTTCGAAAAAAAAAATAATAATGTTTTGAATTAATTCCCCCAAAATATGATATTAATAAGAATCAGTGATATTGAAATACGGGTCACTCAAAACAACTTTTTCATTAATTAAAATTTTTAATAATTTGTAAACTAGGCTTAGGGGCTCACAAATCCTGGTATTTAGCATGATGGTTTCCGGTTTAAGCGGTTTTCAAATGGAACATCCTATATACATATATATATATATATATATATATATATATATATATATATATATATATATATATATTTGGAATCTACGTATAATTACGAATTCAATGATATGCGTGAAGTGAATTTTTATTGACAAAATTACAAAAACGTATATATATATATATATATATATATATATATATATATATATATATATATATATATATATATATATATATATATCAAGCCAAATAATAAAAACTCCCTAGGGAAATAATATCCACATTTTGTGTCTACAGGCAAAATGGTTTAAGTACTTTTCTATCAATGTTTCAATTTTGATGCCGTAGAAATTCACTTTTATTCTCGGTCATGGAAAAAGTTTAATTTAACTATGATATTCATAGCAACTTTTTACAGAATTGGGAAGATAACCTTAACAAATCTCCTGCTGTGACAGGCAACTAACTTAAATTATTACTGATAGTATTCCTGAAATAGAATAAGTGACTCGTGATCTGTCTAAAAACAGTAAATAATTATTATTTATCTGTATTTTTAATAAAAATAAAATGAAAAGCCCAGTAATTTATTTATTTATATTCGATAATTGTTTATGTATTTTGTTATTCTATACAAATTATCAGTGGTAAAATTACGTATAAATAAGTGCACGACATGAAAATAATTAGTTTAACATCACGTTTTATACCGTTACAATGTTCAAATTATCATGCAGCATCGTACTACTATTGTTTATAAACTGCTCTTCATGTATAACAATTGATTTATCTGGCCAAAATGTTCCAGAATTGAAGAAAGAATTATTTCAACAATACAACACCGAAGAAATATCAACAATTCTTTTGAACGACTTACAAATTAAAACATGTCAAGAAGATGCGTTTACTGGTATGAAAAACTTGAAAGAATTAGATTTCTCTCGATCATCAATTCAAGATCTGCCGAGAAATATTTTCAAAGATCTAGTATCTTTAGAAAAACTTGATTTAAGCTACATCTCATCTAAAAGATTGCCTGAAGATATATTTAAATATAACACAAAATTAAAAACACTGCTTATGTCCAACACAAATTTAAATGAACTGCCAGAACACATTTTTTCAAAGTTAACGAAGTTACAAAAATTAGATCTGCAGAATACTAACTTGAAAAGTTTACCAGAAAATATATTCGAAAATTTAATAGAATTAGAAGAACTAAATTTATGTTTGAATAAAATAACAAATATACCAAAAAAAATATTTGTCAACAATCATAAATTAAATGTACTGTGGCTTCATGAAAATAAAATATCTGAAATACATCCAGAAACTTTTAAAAATAATTTGCAGTTAGTACATTTAACACTATTTGCAAATGATATAAAAGATATAAAAAAGGATACATTTTCTCATCTTACAAATCTATATGGCATAAATTTATACGACAACCAAATAACTAACATAGAAGTTGGAGCATTTCCGACAAACAACATGTCTTTTATAACAATGGGAAAAAATAACTTAAATTATTTGGATCATCAAATTTTGTTAGATTTACAAGAAACAGAAGATGTTACAATTTGTCCTAATCCATGGACATGTAATAAAAAACTTGTGAATTTATGGAAAAATTTTAAGAAAAATTATCCATCAAAGTTAGAAGATTGTGAATGTCAAGAACCAGAATTATTGAAAGGGAAAACCTGGGAACAACTTAAAGAAGTAGACTTCAAATAAATAAATGTTAGTTAATAGGTATAGGTATTATATGTACAAAAAAAGTATGCTTAATAATAAAAATATATTAATACTATAAATGTTTTGTGTATTTATTTATACTTCATAAAAAAAAATTGAAATTTCTCAATTCAACTCAAGTGTGTTGAGATTAACTGAGCTGAAATGTAACATTCAATAAGTTATATTACCTACTTTAAAAATTATTACCGTATATGACATTTTTGTTTCCACCCACGAAGACTCAACTTTTAAAATAAATTTATAACCTTCTACTAAACTGAATGGCTCAGATCAAGCGGGGGTGTAAGTACACTCAGTACTGCTCAGCTCAGAACCACAATTTACTGAGTTTATCTGAAGTAAACTGAGGCAAACTGAGATTTTGATTGGAGACTCCCAAAAAGTCTCATTATAAAAATGTAATTGACTTTTGTATCCTGTTATTGACGTCAATATTAATAAATAGTTTGATAAATTTATTATTTTATTTAAGTACTAATCTATTTTGTATTACTTTTGTAATCTGTTTACAAGTTAGGTAGGGATAGTATGACTAGCAAATGAAAGTTGACGTTTAAATTATTTTATAGATGCGGTTTCTTTTCTCATTCAGGTATGAGACTTTTGCAAATATCCATTCAAATACTGAACTAGGAAATCCTAGAAATACATTAGCATATATTGCTCAAAATAGATGTGTGACTACGGTACCTGCACGATAAGCAAGATAGCAGAATAGCAAGACAAGAAAGCTTTTAAAGTATTTCATCATTCACAATCATCAGACACATATTGTATAAAAATTTTCGACTTATTTAGACTTCTTCTCTTTGTCTAATAAATGTTGTTTTTTTATATTTTGCGTTCATAATGAAGTCATTGCGATACGCAATTGCGTATTGTAATGACCTTCATTTCGATACGCAATTTTTTGTTTTAGACGGTTGGTACTAGATGACGTTTCTTTAACCCATTTTTTACTTAATAGACCATTTCAGAAATTTGAGCGACCACTACATTTACTTTTTGAACTAAAAAGTTAGTGCCGTTAAATAGCGGCGTTTCAAATTTATACGTAACCGGGCACATAGTTTTAAATTTTAAAACTACCCAGAAGTTGTTAATATGGATTTGAGTATAAGGTTATAGTTTAAATTCTTATTTTACAAATAAAAACTTATTTTAGTTTGTGAAAAAGTGAAGTATATTCAGCAATCAGTTATAAAATATTGTATTAACCTACTTAACCCCACTTTTTATTTTCCAAACCAGACAAAACATTTCAAATAGCAATATTTTGGGGGCCAGAAGTTTAGTACCCATCATAATTATTTGAAAAACTACACCAACAAAACAAAAAAAGACTGTGAAATACACAGAACTGTCATGTAAACAAGGATGGATATACGGAAAACGGCACTAATTCTTTGTCGCAGTCTAACACTTGGCACATGCGCTTTGAATTTCTGAAATGGTCTATTTATTCTTAGTTAATTGACAATTCATTTTAATAATATAATGCGAAATTATTATTTTTTTTATTAAGGGAAGATTATTTACATGAAAATATACAAATGGTTACAAATATAATCACAAATTGAGTAAGTAAATGTTAATTGTAGAAGGCGCAAAATATAAAAAATAGTATAAAGAACTCATTTTATAAGACTTTCTTTCGCACTTGTCAATTAGAAAACTCGCTAAATTTTGACGCGTGCGAAAAAAACATGTATTATAAAACACGTTCTTTAATATACTATTTTAAGGGGATCGTCTAGGCTCTTCCAAATAAACGAAAAGAGGTTCTACAGTTCTACCAATTATGCGAAATCTGTTAGGAATTTGTTACTCATTTTGAACATATATATTTAAAAAAACTTGATACTATGTCTGTAACGTTTTATTTTTGCAATATTATTGTTCTTATGTCTGTGGCAAAGCTCTAAAATTGTTGTTTTTGGTCAATTTTGAAGTTAATTATTCGAATAAAGAATAAATATTTTAAAATTTTAAAACATTACGAACCTAATTTCATGTTTTCTAAGAGCTCGGGTTTAAATTTTATTGCAAATAAATGACACATACAACCATAATTAGTAAAAAGCTGAGACATGTTTTGTGTATTTTCAACGCTAAAGTATAAATAAAAACTTATAGACATAATATTAAGATTTTTTAATAACATGACAAAAATAAGTTACGTATTCGTAACAGATTTTGCATAATTATCAATAATTTAGAACCTCTTTTCGAGCATTTGGAAAAGAGTAGACTAAGGACTAGACACCAGACGATTCTATATATTATGAATTCAGTGTTATAAATTCAATACGTCGAGAAACTAATTACACACTTGTGTATTGCGGAAAGTAGGAATACAAACATTTTTATGTTCAAAACGTGCGTGCAGAAATGTGAAGTGGGTTGCGATAATTTCAGGCTCTGGGTACTCCACAAATTAATACTCTTCTATCACTTTTCATCACTTATTCTAATTAAATTTTAATTATTAAAATATTATGTACACCATATATAAAAATTTCATATTTTTAAAAAAGTATATTATGTTGTTATTAAATAATCTAATATTAAATTAAATAAACGAATTATGTATCTACATATTTGTATTTTAAAATATTAATTGAAAAGTGAAACACAGATTTATCATTTTTATTTTTCTAAACATCTAAAATCTAAACAATCAAATACTATAATCGTAAAGTAATATTTAATAATTCTCTAATACTCATCACTGATGGGCCAAGTAAAAAACATAAAAATATTATTGTTAGCGGAAAATAAATTTTGATTTATCGCTGACTGCGAAATCGCGAGATGGAATTGGTATTGAGAAAGATGCTGCAATGGAGCTGTTTATACGTAATGTGCAGTAGAGGGGATACTTTTACAGGGCCGTATTACAGTCTTATTTCTTATTTCCCTGTGGTTCAGGCTATCAATGAGTGCTCCTGGTAAAGCGTCGCACGGTACAAATACGTCATCATTACTGAAATCTGTGTACAATGCAGACTGGCACACCCAGCAATGGGAAATATGCCGTGATGATATATTTGTTTGTATTTCGCTCTTTTTGCTAAGTTTAGCTAATAATTAAACAAATCTTTAAACAATGGGGTCCTGCACCTTCTTAACAAAAAATAATAAAATGTACACTTTATACTTAAAGTATTACTCAATAAATAGTGATTAAGATGAAAAAACATTTTTTTAATAATTACTTTGCGAGATATTTGAGGTTTATTGTCAGTTTAACTGTGACGGCACATTAGTGCTACCTTTCTCTCTCTGCCTTCTATAGAGCTTGTGCGAGAGAAAGGTATAGCAACAGATGTCGCCGTGACGTCAGGTTGACATTAAAAATCAAATGCAGTTAAAATAAAAACAATTAAGACTTTTTAATACTACGAATTACTTCAAAATTAATAGAACTTTCATTTAAAATAATAAAACAATCAGAGTGCAGGACCCCATTACAACAAAAAGTATAATTGGGGTAAATTTCTATGATATTTATGAATAAATTTAATTTTTAAATATGTTCGTATCCAGTTTTATAAAAGGAAACTACCTACTTTTTTTGTTGGATATAATCAAGTTACAATTTCTGTTTATAATCACATTGGACCGCATTACGAGCACACTTTTATAATAAAAGCGTTGTCCTCATATCATGTAAAAGCGAGCTCTATAAAAGCTCTTTTATTATAAAAGTGTGCTTGTTATACGGGACATTGTACTTGTACAGCCCAAGAAATCCAATGTGACAGTCGTCGCTGGTGTAATGTATTGTTTTAGCTCTGTCAATCGTTTATGGATTATTTTAGAGAAAAATATTTCAAATAAAAGATGCGTAGAATTAATTTTTATATAACTGTTATTTGAAATATATTTGCGCATATATACTTGTATGTCATATAAATTTCAATTAATAATAAGACATAATTATTTTTTTGTGCAACCGGACGCGAAATAAGCATTTCGCGGCCCTTGTCATGGTAGCGGCAGCGAAATTAGGTAAACAACCACTTTGACACTTGAGAATTGCATGGTTTTGTTTATCAAATGTTAATCCCATAACCGCCTTGAAAGCTAACTTTCTATTTACATTGAAACTGTTTAATAGTATATTAAAGAACGTGTTTTATAAGACATGTTTTTTTCGCACGTATCAAAATTTAGAAAACGAGCGTTAGCGAGTTTTCTAATTGACAAGTGCGAAAGAAAGTCTTAAAAATGAGTTCTTTATACTATTTTTTATATTTTGCGCCTTCTACAATTAACATTTACTTACTCAATTTGCGATTATATTTGTAACCATTTGTACATTTTCATGTAAATAATCTTCCCTAAATAAAAATAATAATATTAATTTCGACATTATATTATTAAAATGAATTGTCAACTAAACTAAAGATAAATTAGTTAAAAATGGGTTAAAGAAACGTCATCTAGTACTAAAACAAAAAATTGCGTATCGAAATGAAGGTCATTACGATACGCAATTGCGTATCGTAATGACTTCATTATGAACGCAAAATATAAAAAATTAATAAAATTTGTAATTACATATTTTTTACGGTTGCACAAAAAATATTGTGTACACTTTGTCCGCGAAATCCTTCAGCGCCCTCGAGATTGTCTTGCCTCGGCCGCAAGCGGCCTTGGCGACAATTTTTCTCTCGGTACGCTAAAGAGTGATTTCGCGGCCTTGATATACAAATAACTATGAAATATATTGGTCATGAGAAATCATCTTAAAACATTTTACTGGAGAATGGTAGCACTTGTAATATATCATTATTATTTACAGAATAAATTTTATTTAATGGTGAAATTTTATAATTGCAGTTATAGTTTAAAATGCATTAAATATAATTTATGATGCAACTGATATATAATACACAAGGTGATGGTGCGAATATAGCTCAGTTGTAGAGCATTCGATTGCAGATCGAGAGGTCCCTGGTTCAAACCCGGTTGTCCCCTTAACAAGTAGAAATCTTATTCAACAAGCGGTTTATTTTGGAATGTTAATTTAATTATCTATTTAATTAGTTACAGGTGCAGACATTTGTATATTGTGGGGATATAGCTCAGTGGTAGAGCATTCGACTGCAGATCGAGAGGTCCCCGGTTCAAACCCGGGTGTCCCCTAAACAATAAGATTTTTTATTCAACAAGCCTTTTGTTTTGGAATATGTAAATTTAATTATCTACTTAATTAGTTACAGGTGCAGTCATTTATATATGGTGGGGATATAGCTCAGTGGTAGAGCATTCGACTGCAGATCGAGAGGTCCCCGGTTCAAACCCGGGTGTCCCCTAAACAATTAGGTTTTTGTTTTATTCAGTTTATTTAGGAATAATGTGTTAATTAACTACTTTCTTAGTTACAGGAATACACATCTGTTTGTATATGGTGGGGATATAGCTCAGTGGTAGAGCATTCGACTGCAGATCGAGAGGTCCCCGGTTCAAACCCGGGTGCCCCTAAACAATAAGGTTTTTTATTCAACAAACCTTTTATTTTGGAATATGTAAATTTAATTATCTACTTAATTAGTTACAGGTGCAGTCATTTATATATGGTGGGGATATAGCTCAGTGGTAGAGCATTCGACTGCAGATCGAGAGGTCCCCGGTTCAAACCCGGGTGTCCCCTAAACAATTAGGTTTTTATTTTATTCAGTTTATTTAGGAATAATGTGTTAATTAACTACTTTCTTAGTTACAGGAATACACATCTGTTTGTATATGGTGGGGATATAGCTCAGTGGTAGAGCATTCGACTGCAGATCGAGAGGTCCCCGGTTCAAACCCGGGTGTCCCCTGAATTAAAGATTTTTATGTTCAATTATGTCACAAACTGCTCAAAAAACCTAATTCTCTTATACCGGATGTTAGCAATTAGGGACGAGGTTAGGGATGATGATAGGGACTCGCATAAGATCAAAGTGGGATCATAGTTTTATGCAATTTCCTGATGGTTCTGTCCATATTATTTTACGTCAAAAACTCTAGAGTACAAAGGTGTTCAGAATTAAAAGTTGCATACAAAATTGAGTGAAGGGGATATCGTCTACGCCTCGGTCTACGCTTTTCCAAATGAACGAAAAGAGTAGGGTTCATGATTTCTCGAACTTATCAATTTCTCGGGTCTCGAGAATTCTCGAGGGTAATTTCTCGGGTTGTCGAGAAATTTACATTTACGTATTTTTTTGTAAATCTTTTCGGTTCAAATAATGAAAAATGTCGTCACAAAAATATCTTCTTATATATGAGCAAATTAAGTGGTTTTCTCTCTCAAATAAAAGTATCAAAATAATCATATAGAGTCAAGCTCATAACCTTTTACTAAATATTAGTAGCACTACTAATGATTGCAACTACTCACTATTAAATTATTTGCGCTCATAAAGTAAAACTAGTGCAAGTATAAGTTAGTAGTACCTAATAAAAGAGAAATTTAGTAGTGATAATTAGTAGCACCAAAGGCTATTTTAAGTACTATTACCTGTTAATCAAAAGATTGTCGTGATAATAATTTTTAAAAAAAATGGTTGAACTAAGAGAAAATCACTTGCCATTGCCAAGGAAAATATATAGAAAGAGGAAAAATTTATGAGAAAAACTTACAGAAAATTAATTTAGGAAAATATACAAATATTTATTACAGTTTTTCTGATTTTATTATACCTATTGCAAACAATACTTGTAATATTCTTATGCTGATTACAATAAAGGATATTTACAGTCCAAGAACATTGATTACAGCAAAGAATCTAAATCCAACAAAGGAAATTTCATTAATATTTCAATACTAGCATTTATCGTAGAATAAAAAATAAAGCATATGCAATAAGAATTACTGTACTTAACATCTTTTTTATTACTATTCAGCTAAAAAAACACATAATTTAAAATAAATACACCTTAAACGTGTCTTAATATCAAAAATGAAATCCACGTACTTTTAAAAAAGTTTTATTATTACTATTCAGCTAAAAAATACATAATTTAAAATAAATACACCTTAAACGTGTCATAATATCAAAAATGAAATCCACATGCAAGTTTTATCAGATATTTCACGTTTTCTTTGGCTAATTTCCATATTCAAAATTGGTTAACAAATCTTGTCATATTAAAAATCGTTAATATTTTTTCTTCTTGTGTCCAATTTTTCCCAAGCTCCGTTTATTTGCCATTTTCTTTAATATGTAATCTTATTTTTCTTCACTTCACTATTTCACTGCTCTCACCTCACAACTGTCAAATCTGTTTTCCTTTACAGGTTACGTGCACTTAGTAGTACTGTAACCTGTATTTACAGATCTTTCATTCCATGCTAACATATTTATTTTTGTATATTACTATCTCTTTCATTCAACGTTTTCATTAATAGTACAGGGTTGCCATATATACTTTACTACTAGTTAAAATAAGCTAGTAATGGAATTATGAGCAGCAGTATCATTAGTTTTATACTAATCTATTTTAGTAAGTAACTCCTAGTTGTAAAATTTAGTAAAAGGTTATGAGCTTGGCTCTCTTTATTGACAGTTTTAACTTTCATAGGAACTAACTAAATTATCTTCTCTTGAAAAGAAAATCTAAGCAAAAAATAATAAAATCTCTTTTTTAGGAAAATTAGGAACTAAAATTAACTTCTCTTAAAAACAAAATCTAAACACATAACAAAATCTCTTTCAAAGAAACATTAGGAACCAAAATAGCTTCTCTTAAAAAACAAAAATAACAAAATCTCTTTCACGTAAACCAAAATTGTCATCCCTTAAAAAACAAATTAAAAATTTAAACATCAAACTTTCTACGAAATTCAGAGCTAAACTGACTTATATTATATAATTATAATCACAGCACCATTTTTGGCAGTTTAATTAGGAAAAAAATCAACTTAAAATTTTGCAAGATCAACAAAATAATTAGATCTGCTTACTCAGTCTTATAAAATGATTTCTCGAGTTCTCGACCTTTCTCGAACTTCATTTCCCGGGAACAAATCCCAACGATTTCCCGCGAATTCTCGGCTCGAGAATTCCCGGGAATGAACCCTAGAAAAGAGCCTCCAAATTTTTGCTAATTATGCAAAATCTGGTATGAATTTTTATCATGTTATTAAAAAAACTTTATAGTAGTCTGTAACTTGTTATTTATAGTTTAGCGTTGAAAATACACAAAACACGTCTCAGGTTTTTACTAATAATGCCTGTATTTGTCATTCATATGTAATAAAATTTAAATCCTCGCTCTTAGAAAACATGAAATTAAGTACCTACGTAACTTTCTAAAATTTTAAAATACTTATTGTTTATCCAAAAAATTACCTTTAAAATTAACCAAAAATCACCAATTTCAGAGGTTTACCACAGATATAAGGACAATGATATTCAAAAAATAAAAATTTACAGACATAATATCACGTTTTGTTAATAAATATGTTAAAAATTAGTAACAAACAGATTTTGCATAATTGCTAAAAATATATAGCCTCTTTTCGTTCATTTAGAAAAGCGTAGACGATCCCCTTAACATTTTTTTATTTTTTCTAGTTTCTTCACAATTTAAAAAAAATCCAAAATTTCTGTTTATTTGTAGCAATAGTTATGAGTAAGCTAAGAGGAAACAATATTATAGTATAGGTAGGTATATGAGGAACGTGTTTTATTATAAAGAATTATTATGGTGGGGTGGAAATAATGGGGTTGTGTAAAGATGAAGGGCCGAATTAACGGAAGACGATCGGCCTAGGGCCTCCACAAATTAAGAGCTTCCACAAATCAGGGGCAGTAGAAAAATAAACAAATTAGCTAATAGCATATTAAAATTATTTCAGGAAGGGAGGTTGAGGTTTCCACTACAATAAATCCGGCCATAGTTATAGCCCTCGAAATCCAAAAACACCGATTTTTCCCAAAATCTTGAAAATTGTCGAAATTCCCTTTTTTTTGTAAATATTAAAAAATTTACAATACAATACAATTTTGTCCGTGGAATCGAATGGCAAAGTTTGTGCAAATATCCCATGAATTAAAAGAGATATTAATTTCCGGTTTGAAAATGTAGAATCAGCGCGTTAAAATGTATCTACATATATAAAAAGTAGAATTTTGATAATTTTACCCAAAAGTGGGTGTACCAGAGTTTGGGGAGCATAACTGAAAAATAGGAAGACACACCTACTAAATTGTGAGTCTCAGTAATTTATTTTATGAAAGGGGAGCCTCCAATGCTCTACTTTTTCTTCACCCCTGCATAAATCCGGCCCTTTAAAGACAGTTTGTTTTATTAAATATTATCTATTTAATAAATTTTTAGTGTTTATTCACTAAATTCGGTATCTATAGGTCACATATGCCATCGTATGTATTGGGAATTATATTTCAAGTGATGATTGGTTAAAACGTATAGTTGTAATTTTTAACAGATGCGCATATCCGTGTACAGAAGGTGGGGATATAGCTCAGTGGTAGAGCATTCGACTGCAGATCGAGAGGTCCCCGGTTCAAACCCGGGTGTCCCCTAAACAAGAAACTTTTTATTCATTAAACGGTTTGTTTAGGAATAATTTATTAATTACAGGTATACAGATATGGTGAGGATATAGTTCAGTGGTATAGCATTCGATCGCAGATCAATAGGTCCCCGGTTCAAACTCCGATGTCCATTAAACAATATGCTATTTTATTCGTTAAGCGGTTTGTTTAGTAATATATTAATTACCTACAAGTTAATGACAAGTACATTGCACATATATGTATGTACAAGGTGGGGATATAGCTCAGTGGTAGAGCATTCGACTGCAGATCGAGAGGTCCCCGGTTCAAACCCGGGTGTCCCCTAAACAATTAGCTTTTTGTAAAAAAAAATATCAAAAATTACTTCCGTCCACTTGAATCAATATAACTTAAATTTTAATCGGAACTTAAATTCGAGCTTAAATTGACAATAGTGCAATAAGAAATGAATTATATATTATGCATTGTTGTCAAAATATCTGTGAGATGGAAATATGACTCATTTTAAATGATTTTGCAGCAAAATATTTTTAAAATATAAAACTTTTCATTTATAATTTTAATAAAAATTATTAGCGTTATTCGCGACTGAAATTAATCCGTAGACTCCAAGCGGCAAACTTGCAAACCCTCCGAAATGGTAATGACAGCCAATCACACCTCAGAAAATTACCAAGCAAGTCGGCCATCTTAAATAAACGCAGCGCATGTTACATGAAAATGTAATGAAATAGGTATATTATTGTTATTGAAATGAAACATATATAGTGTGAAGTGTAGTTCAAGGGAAATATCAATAGATGGTAGCCCGAAAATATACCTCCGTATAACCCAACGATCACAAATACACTAGATATAACTTCATAGCATTTGTTTTGTTTTCGGCTGGACAGAAAGAGACAACTAAGGATAGAGATATGTAAAGACCCCTCACGGAGTATTCACTAGATGTCACTGCTTGTTTTATTAAAATGAACTGTACTATATTTGAATTATTAACGAAAACCAATTATAAAATGCATAAAACAAATTGTTATCAGTATTAAGAAAAGGTAAAAGTAATTGTATATAATTATTTATTTTATTCTATTGATTTTTAAACAATGTTGTTTTTATATACTTGCTTCTTATTCTATTTGTAGTTTTTTCTAAGTTTATTTTTGTTTTATATGTGGTTCTGGATTTTCAAATAAATGTCTAAAATTAAATTGAGCAACTGAATGCCATGATTATTTAATGGATCCTAATCCAGGATATCGTTATGAATACAGTCCTACCGAAATTCCCGTAGATAAATTTCTTATCGGGTCTCGTGGCCGCGATCCTGAGTGTCTGGTCGCGAATCTGGGGAACCGGGTTCGATCCCGACAGACAACAAATATTTTTCGAATTTTAAATGGCACAAAATTGACCCCTGTGGTCAGACAGAATTTAAAGTTACAAAATCGAGGCCCGAACGACCACAACTTTCAAACTAAGGAGCAAAATGTCATAAATACATTATATGGACTGTAGAGACATCTCTCGACAAACTTTAGAGTAGACTTCATATATCTTTCTCTCTAGTTGTCTCTTTCCGTCCAGCCGAGAACATAACAAACAATAGTGACGTATAGGGCATGTTTTGTCTAGTATATTTGTGGTCGTTGGTATAACCCTTCATTATAATATATTGCTGTCAAAATTTCGATTTTCATTTTTTTATTTAAGACTAGCTTAAAATATAAGCCTACGTTGGTGCAACTGGGCATAGGTGAAGTAAAATTCAGTAATCTTTTTTAAAAAATATACATACTTCAAAAACTATATTCATTTGGAAAATGTAATAAACGCTAAAAATCATTATTTTATTCTATCTTCCGGAAAAAAAATTGTAAAAGGAGTACTGAACTTCATTTGCATTATTTGAGGGTCGCTTAAAATTTAGGCATTGTTGATACAATTGGGCATTTTTGAAATAAATGATAAATCAATCAAATGAATAAAATATGAACATAATTTGTAATACAAATCCTAAATAGTTATTTATGGTACAAGCAGGTGAAGACATACTTTATTTACAAGCGAAAGTTTAATGCACGAGACATTTCAAATATATTGACCCCAAAAATATCACATTCTTTGACCCCGCAATGAATAAAACTATTTCTTGGGGGCTAAAGGAACAAGTAGACGCGGATAACATTCACCTAAAATCGGCCTGTGGATCGTGGATCAGATACCACTAACAAAGTAAGACGACGAGATCATTCCCAACACTATCCTTAATACGGTCCTGGCCTGGAGTATGTCTCTAGAATAGAGAATCCGATTGAGTTGAGCCAGTCGCGCTCCAACCATCGACGTGGTTTGTACTTATTTCCTGCTGCGCAGATGAGAATGCGCGAAGTTTAAACGCGAGCACATTGTTTTGTTTACATCACGTGACAACCAAACCGGGAAAATGGAAACTCAAAAAGTGATAATAACAGTGACAATATTCTTAGTGTTAATAGTGTATGCAAAATGTTTTAATTTAGAAAATAGAGAACCTATTATTAAAAGAGGAGTTCCTGGAACGTATTTTGGATATGCTGTAGCTCAACATAAAATGTTTAATAATCATAGCATCGCACATAACTGGTAAGGAAATTTTTATTTTTTTATATACCTAAAAGTGTAAGATAAATATAAATAATCCTATGTAAACATAAATATTGTGATATTCTTTATGAAAAATAAAATTCATAAGATGATATTTGAGTTATATGTATTCAAATAAAAAATTAAATAAATAAATATTTTCAATCTTTTGAAAAGCGATATCCCTCGTAATATCCATTTCGTAATTTTTGACAAAAATTGAGAAATATTATAATTATAAATGAAAATTAATGTATAAATAAATGTTTTTATTTACCTATTTCTGTCTTAGGCCGACCGACACATGGGAGATTAACATGTGAAATCGTTAATTGTGAATAGTATCTCCCCCGTGTAAGATATTAAGCGGAAATTTTGTATACTCATTCGAGGATATTCATTTTACGAATTACAGTTGAAAGTAGTTAATATAAATGTAATATTAGAAAAATTAACAAAATTTGTAGAATTTTCAGGATTATTATTTGTATACCGGATAAAATAGTTACTAAATAACAATACAAATAGCATAGTGGTAGCGTGTGCGCATAGTAATAAACAAAGCTCTGAGAGCAAAATTTAATTTTTACTAGTTTTTAATCTTTTATTGACTTTTAATAAAACATAATATAAACATTATTTAAAAGATAAATTATATATATTTTGTAAAATCTGAAACACATTGATTACAACATAGTTAAAAAATTATAATAAATATTTATAATAAAAAATACGTATCCATTTTATAAAATTCTAATAAAAAATTAAACCATATTAATAAATTATTTTGAGAATTTTGCTTTCTGCTGGTTCCGAACCCAGTCTCTCCGAGTTTTTACTTCCTTGTACAAAGTAAAGGAAGTATTGTAATCGCGAAAAATTTCGGTTTTGAGATTTCAACGGAAATATCCATTTTGACCATCCCTGAGTCCATTCTGATTAATTTCGTCGTGACGTACGTATCTCGCATAATTCAAAAACGGTAAGCCGTAGAAAGTTGAAATTTCTAGGAATGGTACTTTATTAGAAGCCTATAATAGATTTTAATGAAAAACTATATTAAAATATAATCCAAAACGTTTCAAATTTGGTATATAAGACTTTTATATCAATTGGAATAACATAGCAGATTTTGGTTAAAACAGGCTAGCCGGAAGTGGTACATTACCTCAAGTTGTTAACAGTTTTTCTTGAATAAAATGGTTTCATTTTGATTTTAGAAATAAATGCTTCAAATAAGAGTTTTAGAGAATTAAATTCTGCGTCTAGCACATCAAGTATTATTAAATTAGCCCTTTGTATAAGCGAGATATGTAAATTTAAAACTTATATACTTTTTGGTTTTTGTAATGAAGCTTGCTATGGATTAGGACAAAAAATAACAAAAAAATAAAAAATAGATGTTAATGTCAAATTACGCCAAACACATGCAATTTTATAATTGGGTCTATACTTTATCTTCATATTAGTCTTGCGTACAAGGAAGTCGGGTGGTGTCCACATCAGTTTTTTTTTCTTACCAAGCGCGCACGCTACCACTAAGCTATTTAAGGTGTTACTGTAACTATTTTTTCCGGGATATGAACAACAATTCTACCAAATCTCCTCAATTTTTTTATATATTACTCATTTTAATTTTCTAATTTGGACTGTAATCCATAGAATTAGAATCCCCCAATAAGAACACAAATTTTCAACTTAATATCTTGCACTGGGCAGATACTATTCACAATAAACTGATTTCACATGATAATCTCCAATGTGTCGGTCAGTCTAAAATACCCGGTATAGAAATACATCATAAAGGGTTAAAATGAAATACACCTGTTGTGTGATGATGCAGAATGTATTATTTATTTATTTATTTATCAACAAGCAGAACAACCTGGAGAGATTTATCCAATATAGAAATATATCAGTTCTTTTCTATGTTAATAAGAAACACTATTTAAGGAGTTTTTGACATTCAATAAAATTTACTTCCAAATAATTGAATCAATTGAACAATTACAAATTAGTTTTATTTACTTTTCGACAATAAGTTATTGCTGATGGAAAATTATGTGGCGGCAAATCTAACTGATTGTTCATAAACACAGACTAATATTTGTGATAAACAGTAGCGATGTATAAAATAGTGTATTAGTAATATTAATAAAAAAAAAATTAAAACAAAATAGACGATACAGTTTTTCAACAATGCTAGAAAAATATTTAAATAAATTCGAAAACTGAATCGTGTTTATTTCTCATTTTCCTTGACTTGTTTCTCAGAAACTTTTCCTGTGTATCATATGTGGGTGTCATGAATCTATTAGTATAAAAATAAAACCTTTTTTCAGATGACTAACTAAAATTCACTGAAATGGATTATTTTTATTTTCGAATAGCTGCTTTTAAAGATACACGTATCTACTAAAATCTCGTTCATAAAATAACAAATAACACTTTAATAATGAATAAATTGTGGTGCGAAGCGAAACCGAGGACCGCAATACAACTACGGAAAATCCAAAATAACACACTTCGCTTCAATCTCACGAATAACAAAAATTTGAATTATAATACTTAGCCTTGGATTTATTTTGTTTTTGTTTTACGATAAACGTGAAAAGAATATAAATATATAATATTATACTATTGACAGCATTCATTTGTTTATTTCAGGTTCTAAATATACTAGTATAGGCTTCACTAGTATTATTTATGCTAAATTATATTTAAGTAATTAGTAATTATATTGTAGTAGTTTTGTATAGGTTCGTAGGACAGGGGTAATTGATTATTTACCGTAGGGCAGAAGTAGCTACTTTTGCCCCTAGAAAAAATGTGTTATTTCAATCATGATTCTAGTATCATAGAAACCGACTTTCTGTAGAAAAAATTGATTTTATTCAAATAAAAATGCCATATTCTACACTAGATACGTTATATTCGTATTATACTCTTAGTCATACCTGAATGTATATCCATAGTAAGTAATAAAATTAAAAGTGTGCGTTGGTAAATATAAAAATAAACCATGATTCTATCATTTTTTTTAAATGTCACCCGCAAATATCATTTTTTATTTTTGTATAAAAGTTTCAGAAAAAAAGTGTATATATATATATATATACCAGACGAAAGTGAAGACATTTTGTACATTTGCTATTGGTTTGTAGAAATTAGCATATTATTTCAATAATAGCCTTTTGTTCTAAATTTTTCATCATCGATAAAATATGTCTTTACACACTTGTTCTATAAATATGAACATATGCCTGATTATAATAAAAAAAAATCCGATGTGGCCAGCACATTAGCCTCCGTCAGTTCTATGTATTTTATACAAATTCCATCAAAACAGTTTCTTGCGAAAGATTCTATATTTCCAGTACATAACCTTCCCTCAGTTCTCGTTACATCCATATGCAGATTAGATTTTGGTTACAATTGGTCAACCGGAAGTACCCTCATTTGAAGATTTTAATAGTTTTTCTTGAAAAAACTATATTAAATATCATTTTTCACATTTAATGTTAATATAAATATTTAAGAATATTTTATTCTCTATACGATTTGACTGCATTTTATACTTAATATTAAACGAATATCGAGACGAATATAGAGTTAAAAAAATTTAAAGAAATTAAATTTCATAATATAGCCATAGCTATAGAAACAGCTACTGTATTAACAAAATTCTGATTGAAAGATTTGTTTATCTTATAATTTTACTGAAAATATAGGAACTTTTGCTAGAAATTTTCTGTTTGGAATTTGTATAAAATACATACAACTGCCGGAAGGTAATGTACAAGAAATAGAATCTTTTGCAAGGAACTATCTGTATGAAATTTGTACAAAATACATAGAACTGACGGAAGGTAATGTGCTGGCCACATCAGATTTTTAAAATTATATTAGTTATTTCCAGTGTTATTACATAACTGGCTACTTTATGAAATTTAATTTCTTTATAATTTTTTAACCCAATATCCATTGAATATGAAGTATAAAATGTAATCAAATCATAAAGAGAATAAAATATTCTTTAATATTTATAACATTAAATGAGAAAAAATTATATTTAACAGCATTTTTTCAAGAAAAACTGTTAAAATCTTTAAATGAGGATACTTCCGGTCGACCAATTATAACCAAAATCTAATCATCTCTTCATATGAATGTAACGAAGAGGAATACGAAAGAATTATAATTTAAGAATTGTAGTGTTGGAGTTATCGACGGAGAAAAAATCGTCACACACACGCACACACACATACATACAGACATCATCCCAAAAATAGTAAAATCGTGTTCTAGGGACTATAAAACGTGCTTATTCATTAAAAACTCACCATCGAATTTTTTGACCAAAAACAATACCGTCCTTACCTAAAGGTATGACAGAAGGTAAAAATATAATAATTATAGATAAAAATTATTTACAAAAACTAAATATGTACCTACGTTGTCAGAAAAATAATATATGTTTGGCAAAACGATAACTTTGCATTTAGTAGAATACTAAAAATAAATAACACATTTGTTTACAACATTCAAGGATTATTTTTAAGGTCACCTATAACAACAAACTATTAATAATGAATTACAAAGATTAAATTCAACCTTGAATGTTTTAAAAATGGAGAAACAAAATCAAATATAGTTCCCACATGATGTTTAAAAAACGAAAACCGCTTAGTGAGTGATATAAAAAATAAGTCAGACAAAAAAGAAAGAAGTCATCATCATATAATGGGGATCCCGTCATAAATAAAGGAAAAAACAGAACGGTTAATCCTGAAATTATGAACCCACTTCACTAAACAAATCAGGCATTCCAAAGCGACAGGTGTAAGAAGTTAAATAGTCGGCTTGGGTCACTGAAGAACCGCCATTAGCAAGAATTAACACATGAAATATTAACGAGAGAAAAGGATTTTTCAATAGATTAATGCGGTTCATGTATTCTGCCACTACAAGGGTGTCTTGAAGCAAAAATCTAACAAGTCCAATAATAAGCTATTCCACGAATATTTTTTTTATATTACCTACATAAAAATGTAATACCACTATGAAAGTCCGAATTAGAAAAAGGGGATTACAGCTCAATCGCATTAAGAGAAATTAGTAAAAAATAGTGAAAGTATATGCTTAATAATGAATATTAACAAAGAAACAAAATGATATAATTGAAATACTTCGGAAATAAGGGGGTTTTTGTTTCAGCAGCTCGCCACTCATATGAGTTCCATATATATTATTTTGATTGGCGACTCAAAGACCACCTATAAATATATAACGAATACCGAGTTAGGGGGTCCAGTCTACTACCAATTGAAGTAGACTAATTCAAATAGCGGACACGTTCTCAAACAGTTTTTATTTGAATATAAATTTCTTGCAATAAACTTAATAATTTTGATACACTTGCAGTTGTAAAGCATGTATACTTATATAGTATTATAATATTAAATTGTTTCTTAAAATATAATTTAAAAATAGCATACATTTCAAGAACATTTTACATCCACGAAAAAACAGTTTTATATAAAAACTTATATTCGTGACGTCACATCTATATTTTCAAACTTCGGGGGACCATAACTCGCTTATTTATAGCAATTTTTTCACCGGATTTTCGCCAATAGTCTTAGTTTTACTTATACTTTCGGATGAAATTATATTTAAAAAATGGTGGAATCCCCTATTCCTCCAAATAAAGGTACATTCACAAATGAAAATTAGGTTTATATTTATGGTTTATACTTTATATTTAAAGACTTTAGCCGCATATTATGTAATGACTTCATTCACACTTCAGAATTTAGGGTCTCTAAATCATAAAACTAAACATTGCAAGGTCTAAACTTTAGGTTTATGATTTAGTTTGACGTCACAAACTTCACCAATGAGAACGAGTCTGAAATGATATAGATATATACACTCATATTTATTTAGTATCCACTTGGTGGATTCGGCTTTTTAAACAAATGCGAGAAGAACATGGATATTGTCATAACTTAATTGCTGAAATAAATATAATTAATAATGCCAAGCGAATAACAGTTTACCGGCGCGCATGTGTCTTGTTGAGTACTGTTCTACCGATATTTTAATATTGTTTTTGAAGCATATCTGTACATGTCAGAACTACTTTTCAGGTAATTTAAACTTACATTTATGAATGTCTTACTTAAACCTAAACAAAAACCATAAACCTAATTTTCATTTGTGAATGGTGCATTCGCAAATGAAAATTGGGTTTAAGGTGCTTAAGCGAGATAATAAGGTCCGAATTTTAAATTTGCTTTGTGACCTCTATGGATTATTTTAGAGAAAAATGCTACAAATAAAAGATACATACGATTAATTTTTCTAACTGTTAATTGAAGTTTTTTTCTTCTGTAAAATAAACCGTAAATAATTGTTTTTTATGCTTATTACCTGTACGGAGAATAATTGCAAGTCAAACAATGAACGGTATTGAAATGATAAGTTTTTTGTTTCCTGAAAATTTGAATTGTGGGACATGTTCGGTTTTTGAAAAAATCCCTAATTTTATTTATAGTTTTTAGAGCAAATATAACTCATATTTTATTTGTTATTGGGAAATTTGTCATACGTAATATGTAGTACAATGTACTCGTAAAATAAATAATGTGTTTTAACAGTGAAATAAATATATGATTGTAGCTTGTAGTATTGTAGTTAACCTAAATCCTAAAATCACAAAATAATTTCATGCAACTTCAATAGGTTATTGTATTCCAATATTGTGGTTGTGCATATGAGAAAATGAATAATTTATGATTATTTATGAATATACATAAATAAATTTAAATTTTCATTATAAAAATATATTTTTTTTTGTTCTATATATATACCTATCAACAGGCATCCTATAAAGGCAACTTACTTACAGAATCATTCATATTTCACGAGATATTAATTAAATAAAATTTAATGTTCTTTTAGAAAAATTGTTAAGGGTGCATTGAAAAATGAAACAAGAACCTGAATAAAATATTCACTTTAACCGATTTTTCATTTTTAAGTTAAGGTCAAGTTTTTCATTTTTAAATATCTTCTAAACTGTCAGTAATCGAGAAAAAAATACAAAAGTTAGATATTTTGAGTGTTTATTGAGATATAACACAACCTTTATTTTTTTAAATAGAACCCATATTTGATTTCTACTTTAGGAACATACTTATTTTTGTAGGGATGATGAGAATAATTGGAGATGCAGTCGTTGTAAACTAATTTTTTAGTTATTTCTGATGTATGCACGCATTTTATTACCTTTGATATTTTTTGACGACATTTTCATCCTTACAATTTTTATTTTGTAATGTAATGATCTTATTTTCCAACTGTTCTTTAACTATCCCTGATGATGATTCATTTGGAATCGAAACGTAGGAAAGTTAATTAAATTACTATTTAATAAACACTGTTTACCACGACTGCACCTCCAATTATTCTCAACATACTAACAGTCAAGTAATACCTACAAATTTTATCCTTATTTTTCTTTTCTCTTTTGATTGGTATAAAGGTTATTGTGTTTTAAATAATTGTTTTAGATCATACCTAGTATAGCTTACTTACGATTACTTAAAAATGCAGAATTAAAATTAAATTATGAAGCAAGATATAGGTATGGAATAAATTACTTAAGTAAAATAAAATACTACTTTGACAAACTAATGAAAATGTTGACAAATAAAAAAGAAATTTCATGAAAAATATAGAAAAAAACTGAGATTTTGAAGGGAAAAACAAATTTAAAATACAATAATCTTGATACCAATCGAAAAAAAGTATTTTTTTAAAATACAAATCAAATATGGGTTTCATTTTTAAAAAAAATTAAGTTTGTATTATATCACGAAAATTTACCGTTAAAAATATGTTTTCGTATATCAACATTTTTCTCGATTACCGGTAGTTTGGAAGTAACTTAAAAATGAAAAATCGGTTAAATTCAGTTTTTTGCCATTATCTAGTAACCTGACAATTTTCGGCAAAACAAAAGAACATCGAAGATAGCCCCCCAAAGACACTACATGTCCCATTTAACCGAAGTCGTATGTCTTATAGTTTCCATGATATCAGTGGTGTCCTTCGAAAACTGGAGCCCTCCCTCCCAAAAAAAGCATTTCCCCCGGCTATGGTCCACCCACGAAGCGCACGAGCGTGATTTCTCTTTATTTTTGAGCTCTTTGAGTCTGTCCGCTGTCCCAGTGTGTTTAAACTTAAAACCCCCGACAGGTGTGTTACCTGGCCGAGGTTCTTCGTTCTTTGCTCTTCACAAGGTCACCCTCAATGCCACACAACAGAAATTATGAAAACCGTTGCAAGGTGGAGATAATCGCACGTTGCACTCATTTCAGAGTTTTACGGTTAGATGGAGGCGAATGCGGTGATTTTATGGTTTCCAGGATGTGTTTGACTTTGTTTGATTTTTTTGTGATAGAAAAGTATGCCGAAACTAATTCTTCAAGAGAAGAGGAACTTTTGATTTTTATTTTCACTCTTTTTATTTTATACAATAATAGAAAAAAGTTTGTATAATATGTATTAAAAATGTACTGTAATAGATATTTGTATTACTAGGCCAGAAACTGAACATTTGCGAGACCGAGTTTATTTTGACAGGCCGAGCTGAAAGCGAGGCCTGCAAAAACGAGATCTCGCAAAACAGTTTCTGGGCGTGTGATACACAAGATTTTTTGTACCGACTTCTCCATAAATTCTTCGTATATTTCTACACACTTTATTCTATCTTACATAACCTAAAAAATGAACGTATATTTTTATCGGTTGTGCATTGCAAGTTTAATTATAATTACTTACATTTGAGCTTAAAATGCGTAATTATTTTATGTCTATTGGAAATATATAATTTTTTTAGTTACAAAACAAACTAGTCCTATAGTTGGAACTTGTAATTAATCTATATGCGATGTAAGTAATGACAGCATATTATTATTTTCATGACAAAATTTAGTAATTTAAGTTACAACAATTAAAGATTTAGCCCTAAAATTTGTAAACATTTTGCTAATTCTTGTGTTGAAAATAATCTTAAATTGACATATCACCAGAACAGTAATGCCAACTCCTTTTGCCGGCCTAGGTCAGCAACAGCGCATTTCTGGACGATTTTGAGTTCTGTAATACTAGTCAAAATGGACGGAGGTACGAAAAATAATTGTATACCAACCGAGTGTCTACTTGAAAGTTTTTACTTAGGAAATAAATGTAATTTTTTATTATTAACTTAAGAGGACGGTTGTAAATATAAAACTGATTTAAAATAAAAATCTGATGTGGCCAGCACACTACCTTCCGTCAGTTTTATTTATTTTGTACAAATTTCATACAGAAAGTTCCGTGCAAAAGAGTCTATTTCTTATTACCTTCCGGCAGTTGTATGTATTTTATACAAATTCCATACAGAAAATTTCTAACAAAAGATTCTATATTTCCAGTAAAATTATAAGACAATATGTCAATTGCACTTGACACTGACATCTTTCAATCAGAATTTTCTTAATGTAGTAGCTGTTTCCATAGCTGGCTACTTTATGAAATTTAATTTCTTTATAATTTTTTAACTCTATATCCATTTAATATTAAGTATAAAATGCAGTTAAATTGTATCTATGGAGAATAAAATATTCTTTAATTTTTATAAGTAAATAAATAAATAAATATATCATCACGGTTTATTACCCATTGCTGGGTGTGCCAATCTACTTTGTACACAAATATCGGTAATGATGAAATATTTGCACCGTGCGGGCGCGTACTAGGCGTCACCTCACGGGCACTCATTGCTGGCGTGGAGAGTGCACCACAGGGGTCAATTTTGTGCCATTTAAAATTGGAAATATTTGGCGTCGGTCGAGATCGTACATCGAACCCGGTTGCTCAGATTCGCGACCTGACACTCAGACACGCGGCCACGAGTCCCCATTTAATTTTTATAGTAACATTAAATGTGAAAAAATGATATTTAACATAGTTTTTTTAAGAAAAACTGTTAAAATCTTTAAATGAGGGTACGTCCTGTTGACCAAATGTAACCAAAATCTAATCAGCTCTTCATAACGAAGAAGAATACGAAAGAATTATAATTTTAGAAATTGTAGTATTAGAGTTATTGCAGATAAAAATTTTGTTACACCCACACACACACATACACACACATACAGACATCATCGTAAAAAACACATAAAACGTGTGAAAATTCTACCATATAATCTTTGTCAACATTGAGTAAATAAAACATAATGAGGATTTATACAATTCAAACTTTTTGAACGCCATCTAGTGAGTAAAAAAGTATTTAATAAGTAGTTTTGTAGTGAGCAAGATTAATTCATGTTTATTTCCACTTTTCTTCTAACCATCTTTTCAACTGCAAGACGGAATGGTTTTCAATGGTTTTAAACACAAATCGTGCCCCCGGTACATCATCTTATGTTAAACTCATTATTTATTTGTGAACTTGGGTTTTCAGTGATATTCCAAGGATCACTACACTTTAGTACCTACAAGAGATAATTAATAACAGTCACTACACAAAATAACATAACCAAACTTTGCTGACTAAATAACAAACAAATTGTAGTATCAACGAGGCGAAGTGCTGAAGGGGAAAGCATTTAATCGACTTGGCCATGGTATAACACCTCGCTCTTTCCAAAAATTTGTAGTCCTTTTTTAAATTGTGTGTGACGTCAAAATTATAAGTTCCCTTTAGAATGATGTAAATAATTTACTACTTAGGAATATAATATAGCGAGTAATATAACTAATACCTACTACTCGGTGGTCGAGCGAGTTGAGGCAGTGTCTGCAGCGCTCGAAGCCTCGCTCGAAGCAACCATTACCGCTCAGATCTTGAGGTCGTGGGTTCGATTCCCACCAGGGGCTTGGATGTTTGTGACTGTATTTTCATCATCTCATCTCCATCAACGCAACGCAAATAAGTAAAGTGTTAGAAAATATAATGTAAAAACTGACTCATTCCCATTAATATCAATTGTAATACTTGGAATAAGTTAAATACAATAAAGAATTATTATAACTAAATAAAATGATTGACTATTTTTTAATTACTCAAGCATTGTTATCAAATACATCTTTATCGCTGAATTAGATCAATTTTAGTTATCAAAATCTACAACAACAATATACCTAGGTAGTTATATTTCTTATTTAATCTCACCATAATCAATTTGCCTGTACAGTTTTATAATCTTGATCTTTTTATAATTTATCATGTAAACTGTAAATCCACTGTAAGTACTACACAAGTACACAATTTAACAAAATTTCATTGATTCTCTGTAACATACAATACCAACATCAACACACCCGTTCCTCTACAATGAAGTGAAAAGCAACGTAATCGTAATCCGTGGCGTACTATGCACTATTTACATTTACATACAATCGAGATGGTATCATGAAAGCATGGAGATCGGACATTGTACTCCACAGAATCAACAGTGATTGACAGCTTGCCTAATATGTGTGAATTCAACATCAGCGTGTTTGCTTCGCTTTAGCTACGCTTTGTACCAATTGTAAATGTAATGTAAGAAGCGGATAACGAACCAGAATAAGCATTGATCATTTTTCAAATTGTATTTCATAATATTTTTTTCTACGATCGACAAAATACTAAGTAGGCTTTTTGCACGTCATTTGGTTATAGAAAGTGAATAATGGAGTATTCTACTATTTTATAGAGAAATAGTAAGGTAGCATACTTTAAGTTTTAGTAAAAAGAAAATAGTTAAATATTACTTTGTTGTAATGCTTAATTATTGTAAACGTAACGTCACTGGACCGAATCTAATTCGGACAAACTGGATTTTCCAACTCGTTTTTTGTTTTAATTGAACAGTAGCGGCATCCTAACAAAATTTTCAAAATGTAATAATATTTATTTCAAATATTTTATTTATTTTAAACATTTTTCTTTATTCCTTAAGAGGAATGGAACCCCTGCGTACTTGATATGAAGCGAAAATTCAAATAAATTGTTCCTATACTAGAACTATTATAGTTATTAACGTCATAAGGCTGACATGTAGCAAATAACAGATGAGGTTGAATGTTGTAAAATCGAGGCGATAGCCGAGATTTTATAATCAACCGTGTCTGTTATTTGTATATCAGCCGTGTGAAGTTCAGTATTTTTCATAATAACATAAAATATCTTCTTAAAATTCTATTTTTTATGGCATATTGACAGGTGACAGCTCTTCATGACAATTTCATGATGCTGAGATTTTTTTAAGAACACATGATTTTTAATAATTGTACTGTTATAAAAAATAACGGCCGTGGCTGTTTTGATGCATATATCGGTTGAGCATACAATACTGTTAAAGCACATTTAACAGTATGGTATTATGAAAACATTTTAAAACATTCAATATTAGATGAACACACTTCTGATATAAACCTGCATTTAAAAAAAAAGTTTTATTGATATCTGTTTGTATTTGACTTTGATTTTATGGGGAAAACAGCATTTCTCGTTTTTCCTACAAAATCAAGGTCAAGTACTAATAGATTTCAATAATATTTTTTTTAAAAAGCAGGTTCATATTCGAAATATGTTCGTCTAATGTCGAATTTTTTAAAATATTAATAGTTCTCGTACAGGAACAATTTATTTGAATTTTCGCTTCAAATCTAGTACGCAGGGGTTCCATTCCTCTTAACTAGTCTGTAACGAGCTACATTCAACTATTGGTATATAAATAACTATTGTTATAACAATAGCAATAATAATGCACATATTTTTAATGGCACATAATTGACCCCTGTGGTGCACTCTCCACGCCAGAAATGAGTACCCGTGAGGTGACGCCTGGTAAGTGCCCGCACGGTACAAATATTTCATCATTACCGATATCCGTGTACAAAGCAGATTGGCACACCCAACAATGGGTAATAAGCCGTGATGATATATTTATTTATTTGAAACCCGAAAAATACAATTTTACTGTGTTGGCAGTTTTAGAATAAAAAATCTGATGTGGCCAGCATATTACCTTCCGTCAGTTATGACTTTTGTAGTACAAATTTCATACCGAAAGTTCCTTGCAAAAGATTCTATTTCTTGTACATTACCTTCCGGCAGTTGTATGTTTTTTTATACAAATTCCATACAGAAAGTTTCTAGCAAAAGATCCTATATTTCCAGTAAAATTATAAGACAAACATACTATGTCAAATGCACTTGACACTGACAGCTTCCAATCAGAATTTTCTTAATATAGAAGCTGTTTCCATAGCTAGCTACTTAATGAAATTTAAAAAATAAATAAATAAAAATATATCGTCACGGCATATTACCCATTGCTGGGCGTGGCAATCTGCTTTGTACGCAGATATCGGTAATGATGATGATATATTTGTACCGTGCGGGCGTTTACCAGGCGTCACCTCACGGGCACTCATTGCTGGCGTGGAGAGTGCACCACAGGGGTTAATTTTTTGCCATTTAAAATTAGAAATATTTGGCGTCGGTCGGGATCGAACCAGGTTCCCCAGATTCGCGACCAGACACTCTATATCCATTTAATAAGTAAAAGATGCAGTCAAATCGTATAGAGAATAAAATATTCTTTAATATTTATAGTAACATTAAATGTGACAAAATGATATTTAACATAATTTTTTTCAAGAAAAACTGTTAAATTCTTCAAATGAGGGTAAGTATTTCCGCTTGACCAATTGTAACCAAAATGTAATCAGCTCTTCTTATGGATGTAAAGAATACGAAAGAATTATAATTTTTGAAATTTAGAGTTATTGGAAGCGAAATTTTTATTACACCCACACATACACATCATCGTAAAAATAGTAAAATCGTATTCTAGTGACCCTAAAACGTACTTATTGATTAAAAACTCATCATCGAATTTTTTGACCAAAGACCAATACCTTCCATATCTATTCCTAAAGGTGACGGAAGGTAAAAAAAAAGATTTCTGGACGCGGTACCATATACGATAATTTATCTGATACCGACAATATATTCAGAAATATAAATTGTTTCATAAATAAAGCTATAAAGCAGATGGCGCCTGTATTGTTTGATAAATATTTTTTTGTATGTATGTATTTACAAAATAACACAGACTATGTTTTAAAAATAAGATAAGAATTTACTTATGGTAGGCACTACTAGCAATAAAATTTAAATTACAACCTGCTAAACAAGTTAATTATATAATGAAACTAGAGATAATTTTATCATCTATACTTAACTCCGATGACAAACTCTTCACACTTCTTAAATTAAAATCAATTAGAAATCAAAGTTCAAGAGTTAAATTTAGTTCAAAGTAACAATTATATTTTGCGATTGTTGATTTACTTTTAATCTGATTATTAATTGTATACGTGTTATTATTAAATAATCTGTCAATACATTGGTTAAGTCATGAGATATGAATCTGGAATCAGGTAATTCGAAACAAAAATATTGATTTTTTTCTGTATCTAAGCAATTTGGCACACTCAGCAATGGGTAATATGCTATGATGACATACGATATTTATTTAAATATGAGATTTTAAATTACGTTTCCCAAAGCGTAAATTTAGAATTTTATACTACTGTTTTCCTATGTTATATTTCTGTCGAGGATTGCTTTATATTACCTGCTTATTTGTACTAAATCCACTTATGGGTATAGGTAAAATTTATTATCAGTTTAACAGCATCCAAAAATACCTCCTACGTTGATAAATCCTATAGTAGAAAATAAACAAATAAGCCTGCATCTAATCTCTTGTTAATATTCTGACGGACTACAAATACGTCAATCAGAAGTCATGGTAGAGTAACATGGACAGCCGAGGTGGAGCGAAGCACATACGTGACAGCTGTCTAACAGGCTTAACTAACACTATCGACAGATAGAAATAGTAAATAATAGGGGGAGGCACTTATCAACTGGTTTATATATCATAGATAACAGAGTGGACAGTCACTAATGATTATAGCGATGGTCCATAATAGTGATAAAGCTAAATATAGAATATTTATTGATGTACGATAATTTATTATACGAGCTAAAGCCTGTTTACATTATACTTTTTCTGATTCTGACTAAAATATACGAGGTGGTTTGAAAATATTTCGGGACAAACTTTTTTTTTCAACATATGAAGAGCCAGTACGCGAAATTTAAAGTTTGAAACCCCATGGAATGTTTTTGAAATTCAATCTTAATCCAAAATTCAGATTAGTCATTTCTTAACATTTTTATAGCCACAGTGACACAGATGGGTTGAGCTTCCGCTTATATCGGACCTAATAGAATTTTACTATACAGTGTCCCACACTCTATGTTCAGTGTTGCGGAGATAGCCAATGTTATTCTTATGGACGTTTTCTGTACCATGTTGCCAATTTTTCAATGTAATGTAATATTGAAACATGCTGAAGCTGTAATAAGTAATATTTCAATACAATATTTTAAAACCGCTCGGCATACTAATCTTGATCAAATGTATTAGAAATTAGAATATTAAAATATTATAAATTCAAATTGGAGATTATAAAAGAAGAATAAAGACTTATGAAATATGTAAAATATATGCAGTATTTCTATAAAGTCTAATATTAGTAAATTATCAAATAAGAGGATAAAAATTAAATAAAAAATAATGCTAAATAATTAAAACTGACCAGTTTATTATTTATTTATTTTTTCTTTTCACCCACCTGTTTAGATACACTGAAAGTACACCAGTCATAAATACATTCAATGAAGTACCCAGAATATTTCATCACTTTTTGGGCATCTATTTTGCTCTTTCTATCTTGTAGACTTACAACAGGTAAATATGGCAACATGGTACTCTATAAGACCCTACACTGAACATAGTGTGTGGGACACTGTATAGTCTGATTACCGAATCTACTAGGCAAAAATGATGAAGGTCCATGGTCCATGGACTCACATATTTTTGAAATGAGCCTGTTTCATATTTTTCAAAAAGTATTTTAAATGAAAGTTTATGCAATATTTTCCTTATTATTAATTATTTTTTTTAATAATTTGTTATTATTTTCGTAAATAATTAAATACAAATATTGACGCTAAAATAGTCATGGAAAACAGCCCCCCACTCCTGTGTCGTAGAAGCACATACATTACGTCATTCACAGCCAATAGAAAAACAGTTTTTCCATCACCTATATGTTTAATTTTGTTATTTAGATAGATACTAAATGTAGACGATAGTTTGTCACATGTTAATAACAAATTTCTAATTTGACATTTGGCGCTGATGTTTTCCATTATAAATAAGTAATAAAGTAAAAATGGCTAATACAAAATACACTCAAGCTAAGTCTGACAGTTCACCGAAAGTCAATAGCTGGATGGTGGCTGAATTTATATTTGAAAACGATTGTTTTACTGTCGCCGAAATAAGGGGTGTTAAAGAGTTAAGGTAAAATAAAATGTAAAACCGAGCTCTTCGACCTACTGCTTCCAGCCACAATTTTCTATTCTTCGCATCTTTTGGCATATTTATAAATTCAATAGTAAGTTTGCTTCTAGCAGCATTTTTGCAAGAAGGCACAATACGATACTGTAAATTGACAATTTTATATTGAATTTTTGACACTTATTTGACAACTTTGACAATATATTTATCATAACATTTGTAACAAAACACAAAGAATTGACATTATAAAGGGACCAATTGGATGTATGTGCTGTGACGTCACATTCTGTTTCAGGTCACGTGACTTTCAAAATATTTTGTAAATTTCAAAAATTAATTGTAAAATATCTAATGGATATTTGGTGATATTTTCAAATTTGAAGCTATTTAAATAATGATATCTTTTTAAATTTAATACTTAGAAGGCATGTAAAAATTCTTGTAACAGCTCTATTCAGCGTTTGCTAATTTTAGCAAGAAAAAACAATTTAGCCACAAAAATCTATTTTTTATTTAAATTTAAAAATATTGTGTAAACAGAAGCGATTATTTAAAAATAAATTAAATATGAAGTAATGATACAAGGTTAGCTTGAGCTTCTTCATCGCAGATTTTGAAAGTTTTTGAATTCGCATATAAGTTCTTTTCGAATCGTCCACAGTGACGAAACGATGCCTAAAGTCTTAGGGATTCCGTGAAACGGCTGCAAATCACTTGACTTTTTCGATTCAAACGAACGCCAAACACCAGGAAAATAGATCGATTTAGCTAAAATTTGTCTGTGTTCTTTCAAGAGATGCTACTAATTGAAAACAACGTCTATACGCACTGGTGCTGCCATTTACCTGACTTTACATTTACATTAGGGTGGACCTTAAAAGGGTTTAAGTCGAATTTTAACCGGACCGCCCCCTAAAGTGGTTCCAAATAAATAAAAATTGTGCTGGCAATGATTCCGCATTTGACTGTGCCTAAATGCACTTGATTTTTCCCATTTAAATAACATTGGGTTTTGACACATTTTAGAACTTTATTTTTTCCTAGCCAATAGGAGGTTTCAAAACTCCACTCCATAGCCGTGTTCCTTCGGGCTGTGATTCGTAATCTAAATGATAAAAGTGATCATGATTAAGAAGAATAATATTTTTTCGTTTCCTTTTCGTTATCCCCACTTTCTCATTTTGTGATCACTAGACAACCTTCTCCCTTCCCTTTTTGAGTGATTCAAATGGATTCTATTTCGAGCATAGAAATTTACGAATGTGGGGTTTGTGGCATCAAGGAAAATAAGATTTTTCTACAAAAGCGTTTAATGAAATACATAAAGATTTTTTTTGAAATAAACATACTTGATATTCCTTACCAAGAACATTATTTTTTACTCCAATATAATCCATTTTTAATTCTGACTATAGGCGATGTGCTTTGAGCGTCAGCGCCTCTAACGGCTACTTTGGCGTCTTTGGGTACCTAATAAATTTTGACATTTTGAGAAAGTGATACAATTTACAATTTTATTTTGAGTTTTTGCTGTTGTTTATGAATATTATACGTTACAGTATATTGAAATGAATAAAGAAATTATTTAAAAAGTTATATATGAATCAAAAAAGTCAAAAAACCAGCGAAGGTACTGTGACAGAAAATATAATTTTTCTCATAATATATGTGATTTCTGTAAACCATTTTATCATACTTAGTTTTATATTATAATTTATAATATTAGTTATATATTATAAGATGCCGAATACATGGAAATTGCGATTAAAGTGTTGGAAAACTTGGATGATTGGAAAGAAGAAAATTTCTGCATATCACGATATCAGTGGATGATGTTAGCATATTTCTTTTATATTCGCAATAATTGACGAATATTCTTCATTGAAAAGATACCAGGCTCTAAGTGGAATCAGTTGCACAAGCTCGGAATAGAGAATACACGAAAAATACGAACCGTGTGAATTTTTACTTCTAACATTAACATTACATGTACAAAATATATAATAAATAGACTAATTATGTCAAAAATATACCTTTTATATGATACAACTGCAAGTATTATACAATTTTAAGATAATTTTCTGCTCGTTTATTATATTTTGTTCAAATTTTAAGTTAAGAATTATATAATTCATTGTTTCAATCATACAACCATTGTTTGAATTTTATTCATACGATAAGTATCTTTTACAATGAGAAAATATGTAAACCTAAAAGAATTTTTCATGTAAGTAAAAGATATATTCCTCATATAATATTCTAAGAAATTTATAAAATTTGATACTTCAATCTGTAATTTTGTCAGAATTGTGATATCTCCCACTGCATTACATAATATTTGACGTCCTATTATTCGCATTCATTGCAAACATTTTATAAAATAGATATTTTAAAATTATTCTGACATAAAACATAATCTTGTTATATTTCAATGAGTAACCATTTTTAAATCCTGTTTCAAAAGGATTACGATTAAATTAATCAGGATTCACAAAATCATAATCACAGCCCGAAGGAACACGGCTAATATTGAAATATATACTAGAATATGTGCACAAAATCGTTATTCTTAAGATAATTATAGATGGTTAAACTATCGTAGAAAAGCCCAAAAAAGCTATCTACAATTGTCTTAAGAATATTGATTGGGACTTTAAATTTTGTTCACATGTTCCTCACTCTAGTATTCCAATATTGAGTAGATTTTTTAAACCTCTTACTGCCTTTGACAAAAATACATTTCCAAAATGTTTCAAAACCCAATGTTATTTAAATGGGGAAAAATCAAGTGCATTTAGGCACGGTCAAATATTAAGTGGAATCATTGCCTGCGCAATATTTTAAAATTTATTTGGAACCACTTTATAGGGTGGCCCGGAAAAAACTCGACTTGATCCTTTTATGATCCACCCTAATTTACATGGACAAAATAAAACGCATCCAAGTTTCGTACTAGAAACTTCTTCTGACTTTTTTGAAATTAGTTTTCATTCACAATTCATAGAACTGTACAGTAAACAAACTTAGGTAAAACGGCAAAATATTTTGTTTAAAAATTTATAATTGTAAAATGATTTACGTACTTAGTTTTTCCTGGCTCTTACTACTCATTGTCACGGTCCATGAATCTGCTGGTGGTAAAGAATAAACAAAATGCTGTGTCATCCATTTAATATAATTTTAATAGAAGCAGTAGATTGTATTGGATGTATTAGTTCCGCAACTGGTTCATTGAGAAGCCGAGCATTGTATTCTATGGCGGAATCGGAGAATAAATGTTACAATAAAGCGTAGCGTACCGAACAAACACACGGTGAATGGGCCGGCTCAATGGATGAATAAAACAGGTGAATGCAACTGAATTCCATTATCCACGTGCGAGGAGACAAACATAACATCGAACGAGAAGAGAACGATAGTGGTGTACTGTATATTTTATTTTCAGGATACAATGAATGAACAATATTTTTGCAGGTGTAGTTGTGGGGGTTTATTTCACCAAACTCAAAAGATCGGCAAAAAATGATTTAACATCTCTATAAATGAAAATGGGCGAAAAAGACAACAAGATTGTCACTATGGATGAATCGTGGCTTCATCATTGTGAGCCTGAGTCAAAGCAGGAGTCAATGCAGCGGCACAAACATGGCAGTCGGAGCACACTACCCCTGAGAAGTTCAAGGTGTCGCAATCGACCCCGAAAACTGAGGCAATTGTTTTTTGATATACTCAGGGTATTTCCTTAATTGATACAAGATAAATCTGTTTCAATAATTGGATAATATATGAAACAATTATTTGTACCTTTGTAACGTCAAGTCTACTTGGGTAAATACGTGGGTATCTATTTATGTTTTATGAAACAAGTATATTTACCCAAGTATTTTTTGAAATTTACTTCAGTAATATACTGAAGTAATTACTAGTGCTTTATGAAACAGGCCACAGCTCTGAAAATACAATTTTCTGTTTTGTTTTTCATTCTGAAAGCGACTCTTTGCAGCATAGCAGCACGAGAGTGCTGGAAAACTTTGCAGCACGCTTCGGTATCCTAGCAATGAATTATACTTGTACAAAATAGTATTTGTTGTAGTCATAGATACGGATCACAAATATAAAAATTGATAATAAATGTCAAATTATTTCCTTATTTTTCTTTTTATTTATCTAGAAAATATAGTGTGTATAATACGTGCTAAAAGTCCTTTGTCGAACACAAATGATTGCAGCCTGAGCGTTTGATTCGACAAAGAAATAGTTTCAGCACTTGTATACAAATTACTATTTACTATGGTTAATGACCCACACTAATATACATATAACATCGAAACAGTTACACATCCAACAAAATATATTTATTTACTAACCTTTTCTTCCTTTGTTTTTTGTATCTAAGAAACCTCGTAACAAAATCCACCAATATTGGGCATTTAAGTCTATGTTTACATAAATAAACTATCACATTAGTTACTTTAACACTTAATGCATACAGTTTTATAGTCATTTCACTACAACTATCACATATTTTTGTAAAATTAAACACACAATAGTACTTTCGATGATAACTCGCGACCATATTTACACAAACGTCAAACTAATAGAAGTACGTGGAGACATCTATAACTACGAATACGTAACATGGAGGTCATTTGAAATATTCAAGAAGAATAAAGGCATATTATATTAAGTTTTTTCAAATATGTAATTTCATTTCTCATTTTTACTAATTTGTTCTTTCATAAACCAGAAGGAATATCTAAACTTTATTTTAGTAAATGTGAGATTTACATTTTATTCTATGATTTATTCTTACCAGCTTATCACCGTCATTGTCAGTGGCGGTTTTAAGGAAAAGGGCCTAGGTCGCAAAGTATTTCTGGGGCTCAGACCTATTTTTCATTAACTTATTTAATTGATTTATATAATTCGATATAAACATTTTTCAACAATGGAAGGAGTAAGATTAAACAATATTCCGTGGTTAGAAATATTATTCTTTAAGTTCTTGATTTTTTTTATTTAGTTTTTAACATTTACCGGATTACTGCCTGCAATAGGGATATATTCGGACTAGACTGGGTTGGGCTTTGAAGTTTGGCTCGACTCAAGAAAAAAAGGACAACCAGACTCGAAGATCGGCTCCAGAATAAAAAGCAGGCCCGGCTCGAAATTAGACTCGAAATTGAGCCGGGCTAAAGCTCGAAATTGAGTACATTAGGCATTCCTAATTTTGATATAAGACCATATGTTTAACTTTTTTCGTGTCCAACTTATAAAAAAAACACTATATGTTTAACTAAATCGATCCAAATTACTTAACAAATTGTTAAAAGTTAGACGTTTCTAGTGTAAGCTCTTTAGCAAAAAATTCTTTATAAATAGGATTTAACATCTTGTTTACAGAAAAAGTCAGAAATTTTATACAACTTTTTTAGCAAATCTGTACTATCTTTTACGTAATGGATTATTTTATCTAACTTTCTGTTTCTACTCAAAAATAAGATAAAATATTATGCTAGAAACAAAAATCAATTTTTCGTATTCGTAGTTGACTGATTTCAATTTTAACTTGAAATGGTTGTAAAGGCATGCCTTGAATTCTTGAAATAATGTAACTGTTAAATCATTAATATCCTTTTTAAAACCATCCATTTTCATCAAAATATTAAAGAACCTATGCATTTGATTTAACTATAATTTTTTTCGATTATTTCGAGCCGGTTTCGCTAAATGATCGGCCCGAAAATGAAAATAGGCCCGACTGAATGGTCGCCTCGAAATCGTGCTAGGCTAAAGATCAAATACATCCCTACAGGCGGCATATTAATTATCAAGAATGAGCACTTCACATTCGCGACTAGAAACTAAATCTATTTATGATTAAATTGCATCAATATTATTTTACTTTTAACGAATAATATCAATCTGAATACTTTGATTTTGCTCGTTTAATGTAAATATATTTGTAAATTTGATGGGGACCTGAGGTCCTTTCTCACATGGGCCCGAGGGGCCTTTCGGACGAGGGCCTAGGGAGCAAGTGTCCCGTTGCTTACCGTTAAATCCGCTACTGGTCTTTTAAAATAATCATTCAGAAGAATAAATTTAACACTTACAACCTACAGTTTGAATGACAAAAATAAACATTTGTTTGTCTGCATACTTTGAAATCCATTAAAATCTATTGTTGTGTTGTAGACTGCCAAAAACCTACGATTAAACACAAATTGTCAAAACATAAGTGGAATTCGTTTCACAACGTGAGAACAAATTATTTTTATTCTATCACAGTTCCAGTAAGCAGAACGATAATATTGGTTGTCTTAAGAAAATTATAATATATAAAATATGAATCACTTTTCTGTCTTATTTCCTGATTCACAAACTTTCTATCTTCAATGAATCATGTATATTGATTCTTTTTGTGCGTGAGGATTCAATGAAAACTCCATATGAAGTTTAGGAAATGTGCTGAAAATTTGGTTTTAAGTTGCTATATGTCGTGACGAAAATAAAGTCTGATTCATCACTATGTTTATTATAGTAGCACGTATCTGCTCTGAATATATGAGAAAATAATGCCAAAAATAAAATAAATATTTCAGCTTTGAAACAAAATTTAATTACATGCATAAATTTTATATTTACGAATGAATTTATAAATTGTAATCCGAAAATTTTCGATAATTTTACACGAAGTTAGAAAGAATTTGTAATCACTCGAGTCAAAATAAGAAAACAATACAATTCATTATTTTAAACAACAATAATGGCGTCCTGCACCATAACAAAAACTAATAAAATATACAGTTTATACTTAAGTAGTACTCAATAAATAGCGATTAAGATGAAAAAAACTATTTTCTTAATAATTACTTTGCGAGATATTTGAGGTTTATTGTTAGTGTCACTGTGACGTCACATTAGTGCTACCTTTCTATCGCCGTCTACTATAGAGCTTGTGCGAGAGAAAGATATAGCAATAAGTGTCGCTATAGCTACTAGATAAATTACAGCTGACTTGTCCACCATTTTGGAGCCACTTAAATTATTCAATATTAGCAGTATATATTATTTACAGTATTATTAATAATAGAAATTATACAAAATGACGGGTTGTTCTGCTCCAAATTGTGCAAATCATTTGAGAAATGGTTTTTATTTTTATAGGTACTTATGCAATATATATATTTCTTTAACCTCAAAGATCGTAACGAACCGTATTTTTTCTTGTTTTATTATTATTAATAAATACAAAATGGCAAATGTTGAAGTTATATTTAATTATAAAAAATAGTTCCTACACAACCTTAAAAGAAATATTTCATAATATACTGCGTTCATTTTAGCACCAATATGGCGGACGAGTCAGCTATGTATTATCTAGTAGCTGTAGGTGTCGCCGTGACGTCATGTTGACATTAAAAAACAAATGCAGTTAAACTGAAAACAATTGACTTTTTAATACTACGAATTGCTTCAAAATTAAAAGAACTTTCATTTAAAATAATAAAAATATCAGAGTGCAGGACCCCATTTAGAACATTTTACCAATAGTGTTCATTTTTTTTATTAAAATAAATAAGAATGTACACTGTAAACTCTCGAACGCAAAAGATGAGGCGCGGTTTACGCAATTTCTCTAAATGCATCTCAACATTACCTAACGCACAAAAGTCACTTTTCGAAAACTCGGCCCAAATATTGTGTTCTAAAGATTTAAAAATGTGCAATTTAATCAAAATTTTAAAGTATTTCGTTGCATTTTTATGTGCATATAGGACTGGTTTTATAAAGGTCCATTTATTTTCTAAATGAATTAAATGAAATGGTCAAATGCAACTCGTTTTTTGTCAGCAATGATTTTAATGTCGTAGAACATGAAAATTGAATCGATTTTGTTTTAATAATTAAGTTTACTTTCGAAGTAAATTTAAGTGGACCTTTATAACAGGATCGAAATATCGATATTCACCTTAATTTTATCGATAATATAGGTATTGGTATTCTCCATTTATTAATATTTAGATATCAATATTTTTGTAGATATATGTATCAATATTTTTTACATCCCTAGATTGATCACCCTTCTAGATATTGACAGTGCTCACTCTTTCTTGACTTTATTAATCACACGAAATAAAGTCATTGCCATCGTTATTATTTAATTATACGAATCATCAAAAACCCAATTAAAAATTAATTTCAAATCCACTAATCTTTGTTTTACTTTTATTATGTTGGTCACTATAATTTCACTTCTTGATTATACGAATAACACTCCATTAAACCCATAAACCCAAAACAAATCATAATCAAAAACAATAACATAATCATTTCAACCCATACTTAAATCTTCGCTCCGTAGGTAGTTATTATATAACCATACATACTCATCTTTGTCTCACACCCACGCATTTTAATTCTTCCCACTACTCCTACACACGTCAGAAACAAAACACTGCGGCAACAATGGCGGCTGGCAAGTTAATACCAACCCTGCTGAGATGAAATCCCAGGCGATAGAACGTCGTAAGGAATAAATCATGAAAGAATGTGGGGATAGTGTAGACATCTCTTTATAAAATAAAAGACGTGATTATGCCAGGTATACAAAAAGGGATAAAGGGAGGAAAAAATTATTCGAAGCGATCAGGACCACCCATTTTCAAACTTGAATAGTTGCAAAATAAAGAAAAGTGGTTAAGGGTTATTTGTAGTTGTAATTTATTTGACAGATCCTTATAGGTTATGATAATTTCGTGAATACGAATTAATTTGTCTACTTTATACTGTAGATAGGGGCGGACTGGGCCTGTTATCTTTACTTAGCGACTGGCTCCAATCTTACCGGTCATTTCTATTAAAGTTACTAAAGTTATAGTTCGTTCCCCGTAAGAAAACAATAGATGGCGCTTAAGAGCCGACCATTTTTAAATGCATTCAATAAATAAAAACAGTTAAATATCGTTTACTTATTGTGTCTATTTTATTTGACAACAACAGCTGGCAAATGATATTTTTTGGTGTTATGAATTTATGTGGGTAGGCGAAAATGTGACTAGTCGTTTTATAAACAGACGGGTTTTACTAGAATACATAAAATGTAAGAGGGTAAATAAAAATAATGGACCCGTCCAAGTCTATGGGTTTTTAGAAATTACATGTTGCATGTAAATTTTGAATATAAATAAATGAAAACGAAATGAAAATTGTTATATATATATATATATATATATATATATATATATATATATATATATATATATATATGCCGATAATAATGTAATTAATTTTATTGTGAAAGATGTCCACCATGTTGTGACGTCAGCGTCACTACAGTCGTCCAGTTACTCTGTGGAAATGTTACTTTAGTGTGGACCATGCATATTTTGTTCATAAATACGCGATTGACTTTAAAAATATTACCTATACCTATATAATAGTTATTTGTATATCAAGGCCGCGAAATCACTCTTTAGCGTACCGAGAGCAAAATTGTTGCCGAGGCCGCTTGCTTTCGAAGCAAGACAATCTCGAGGGCGCTAAAAGATTTCGCGGACAAGGTGTACACAATATTTTTTTGTGCAGTCGGACGCGAAATAAGCATTTCGCAGCCGCAATACAGGCCGCAAAATTGGATTTCGCGGCCGTTGTCATGGTAGCGGCCGCAAAATTAAGGAAACAATCACTTTGACACTTGATAATTACATAGTTTTGTTTATCAAATTTCAATGTCATAGCCACCTTGAGAGCTAACTTCATATTTACAATTAAATTGTTTAAAATTAATACAATTTGTAATTACATATTTTTACGGTTGCACAAAAAATATTGTTTACACCTTGTCCACGAAATCCTTTAGCGCCCTCGGTACGTTAAATAATGATTTCGCAGCCTTGATATGCCAATAATTATTTTGTGCAACCGTAAAAATATGTACCTAATTACAAATTTTATTAATTGTAAACAGTTTCATTGTAATAGAAAGTTAACTTTCAATGTGACTATGAGATTGACAAAAACCAAGCAATTCTCAAGTGTCAAAGTTATTGTTTACCTAATTTCGTGGCCGCTACCATGACAACGGTCGCGAAATCCAATTTCGCGGCCTGTATTGAGGCTGTGAAATGCTTATTTCGCGTTCGGTTGCACAAAAATATATTTTTCTGTCTTTCGAACGGAAAAGTAACACTTTTCAGAAGGTTATCACTTTTCGTCCGCAAATCTTTTTCGCCCGCAAACCTTTTCGTCTGCAAAACCTTTTTCTTATGCAAAGCCATCATTTTTCGTCCGTAAACCTTTTTCGTCCGCAAAGCCTACTACGATTTAATAATTATTGTAATTGTGTGTACTACCACTACCCTTCTAGATCTATTATTAGTAAGGTAGACAGATAAATGTAATATGCACTTCGGCAACAAATACATATTATAGCCTCGTTTGTTTGCTTTACTTCGGCTTCGCCTCGGTAAGCAAACTCAAGCTCTGCTATAATATGCAAGTTTTTGTCCTAGGTACATAAATAACTATTTTACGTCTGTTAAAAAAAGTACACTCTTTTTCATTAAATTGGGTGTATAAAGTATATACTTTTATTGCAGACGTAAAAAAATTTGTATGCAACCCGTGAGTAAATTATATCTTTTCTTCACTCGAAGGATTTGAAGTTATTTTTTCAGAAATTGAAATTGAAATGGTATAAAATAATTTTTTTTTTAAATAATTTTAACCTAATTTTAATGTGCCTTTTCCAAAAAATCTCATAGATTTAAAAATGATAAAATGTAATATTTTTTATTTTAATAAATAAATAATTTTTTCTAAATTTGAAAAACAACATTATTGTCTTTCCAGTGGCGCAGGAATATTATATTTTTGTCACATATTTTCGGAATATAATAAAAAAGAATATAAGAATAAATAGAAATTGAAACTGTTTCTTAACAAACATTTTTTATATAATGATCAAGCAGTTAAATCTAGAGCCAACGCAAAATATTAGCAGTTTCTATTGTATTTATATAAATAAAATTTTAAAAAAAACATTTATTTAGTAAATTATGATAAACATTGAGTAATATTCATATTTATTATCACCTTGATTTTGTAAGGAAATTGTGATGTCTGAGCAATATTGCTAAAGCAAATAACCAATAATATTTGCGAACACTGTATAAAATATGAAAATTACATTTGTTGTTATTGGTTTAATTTTTTTAGCAACGTTGCTAACAACTTCCTTACAAAATGGAGCTGTAAATTTATTTTTTATTAAATGTTGAAGTATAACTGCGCTATTTTTAAAATTAGTATGTTTTGAAAGTGTCGACTAACATTGTTTTAAACTCCACGTTCTGGAAATAATTTTTGCTTTGATTACAAATAATTTAAGTCTATTTATAAATTATGTGTGTTGTTTTTGTTTATATGATTTTGTAATTTATATGTAAATTCTTAACTATAAATAAAAGCTGCAATATTAGAAACAAATTGCGGATATTAAATTTTAAGTTTATTACCATTTTAATAGTTTTCGATGAATTTGTCTGCTTATAAGGATAAAGCAACGAAGTATATACACATATACATATTATAAAATTTATAGTTTTTAATTTCACACATACCTGCAAATTATAAATATTTACAGTTCTATGAAGAAAAACCATATGTTCATATCTAGAACAGTAATTAATAATTATCATAAAATTAATTAAAAAGATCAGCACACCTGGGATTTACTTATGAGTGCAATGTTTATAAAATAACATCATTTGTTTTTAATACTGTTTAAATACATTAATTAAAACATGGAAAACATGCATTGGTATGCTTTTTACTCGGCTTTTTATCGTTGTTTTAGAAATGAATTCATTCAAATCAAGTGACACAGTTTTAGACAGAGCAGTTGTTTGACCCAGTTTAGCATAGTGTGCGTAGGCGAAAATAATTGGGAGAATGACGATAATCTTGTAGTAGATTTAAGTTTTTCTGTACTTGGTACATAAATTGTTTATATAATTCTATTATTATTCAAATATGGTTTGTACAACACCTTTTTTATTATCATATAACAATAGAAGTAAATGACATAAAAATATTTATATAAACAATCATTTGTTATTACAAAGGTTACTATTTTTCTACTTTTCCTTTTATAGTATAACATTTACCTTGCAAATTATATTCTATATTCAACCGTATAAAAATTACTTTGTGTTCAATTTATTTTGTAATGGATTCTATCTATTATAGTATTTCACAATAGAAGCAATATTATATTTGTGGGAAATTGTGTGATTGAAATTGAAATATATGCGAGTGCCTTATAATTTTGTCGGTTTCGAAATACAAAGAATGACGTTTGTAATGCGAGGATATTAAAGTAGAAGTAGGTTATCATTCTGCAAGCAAAGAATTGTAATAAATTATGCTGACAACGTCAAGTATGAATTCATATTCTGATTTTCGTGCACGTCACATTCATAATTTACCTGTGTTATGTTTGTATGACACAAATAAAAATAATTTATCATACTTAAATTATTATTAAATTACGCTGCACTTTTGGACAGCCACGCTTCAATTGGAGAGTTTTCGAATTTTTGATTTTTTTATATGTTAAAGTATTTTTAATTCTAAAGCGTTTTTACTTTTATATTTTATAAAATTTAAAAAAAAAACCGGAGAAAAAAATGCTAAACTTTTGCAATATTTTCTTCCCGCCATTACGGCGTACATAACATCAACTATGTGTGAATTAGGTCTCGACATACGTGCTTCGTAGAAAGAGACAGAAGCAAAACACGGCCACCTGTTTATGTTTACATTTGACACTTGACAATTTAATTTCTGTGTTTATCGTATTTTCTACATAAAAAATAAATAAATAAATATATCATCACGGCATATTACCCATTGCTAGGTGTGCCAATCTGTTTTGTACACAAATATCGGTAATGATGATGACATATTTGTACCGTGTGGGCATTTACCAGGCGTCACCTCACGGGCACTCATTGCCGGCGTGGAGAGTGCACCACAGGGGTCAATTTAGTGCCATTTAAAATTTGAAATATTTGCCGGTTCCCCAGATTCGCGACCAGACACTCAGGCACGCGACCACGAGACCCCATTTTCTACATAGGTTTTACAATTACATATTTAAAATAAAATAATTTGCTTTTTGCGATTTTCATTCTAAACTAGCGCTCGTAGTGGGCAACTATGGCGAATCAAAGATGCTGCATACGTCATCGTATTGCGGGCGATTTAACTAACGATAAATTTAATATCGTTTGCACAAAAAAATACGCTATATTTTATTACTTTTATTGCATTAATAGTAATATTGCATGTATACGAGTAGTATTGCAGTAATGTGAAAAAAAAACATTACATTACTATAGTTTCATGAAATCAAATTTTATATCGTGAGTTTCAGCACAATATTTACTATTCTGTCATTAATATATTACTATGGATACACTTACTGCATCGTTCCAGATAAAATGCAACAGGTTGTCAACGATATTAATGTCAAATGAACTTGTAATCATAATTTACTGATTTATAAATCGCAAACATTTCTGAAACTATAACAAGCATTGTACCGAGTAACCAGAGCTGGGCGTACTCGAGTACATTTACTCGAAAGTACTGTTTAAAGTCCAAGTTTTGTACTCTCTACTCGTACTCGAGTACATTTAAAAATTTGTTACTTTTACTTGTACTTGCAATATTTCATCTAAATACTCGTACTCAATACTCTAAAAAGTACTTAGAGTACATGAAAAGTACTCTGAGTACTTATAAATACTCTGAGTATTTCTGAAAACTACTTGAAATTAATATTTTAAATTATTATTTTATGTGTACGAGTACAACGAACATGCTTGTGCACCAATTAATCGTTCATAAAAGATGGAATCTGTTTACCATAGAGCTTTGCAGGTTCGTCATTCTATTACCAAATACAAAACAGAATGCAGTTTATATATTTTTCTATTATCGTTTAGAAAAGTCTTTGGTTTCCATATTCATTTGAGTTGATTAATGTTATAAATTTCCACTCAAGTGCGGAAATCTAAATTATCAACAATACTTTATTTATTGACTGTTATATGTTAAATTTAAATTTTTTTTATTTGAAAAATACTTCTTAGAAACGGTAATAGAAAAAATCCTGTGTGCAATAAGTAGGTAGGTTTCTTACATACTGCATAAATAAATAGCTATTCTATTATTACTTAATATATAAAAGAACTTACGTTTTATAATTAAATACTTAAATATTTTAAGGTGGAAACAAATTCATAAACGATATTCCTTTAAATATTTATTAATAAAAGAGTGGTGACATATTTTAAAAAAGCTAATCTACATAATTTTGGAATAAAACTGGTATTTAATTATAAAATATTAAATTTTATATGAAATTTTCATATTTTTACCGTAAAATTAGATGCGATTTGTCACATAATTTCATATTACGTGTAGTAGTAGGTACTTCACAAAGTACTTTAAAGTAATTGGAAAGTACTTTGTACTTTTTCCAAAAAGTGTTCAAAGTACTAGTACTTTACTTTAAAAGTACATTTGACTATTGAATACTTTTACTCGTTATTCGAGTATTTTTATTTGGTACTTTGCCCAGCTCTGCGAGTAACCATTCGAATTTTTTCGTCTTGATATAATAATAATAATAATAATAATATTTGATACATTAGTAACATCTATTGATTAGGCCTCCAACTCTTCAAGTGGAAATGATCCTTATATAATACATCTCATAAAATTTTGCAGGAGAAATAAAATTTGATAAAACTGTTTTCCCAAGTTATTACATATTCATATGTCACAGATTCTCGTGTTCACTCTGCATATTTAGTTAGTACTTAGTACAATCTATTTTCTTTTTTACAGTTGGACTAAAGAACTTTAAATGACATAATAAATCACTTAAACTAATGTGAAATAACCGACCATTTATAATTTTATAATTAAGTGACTTCAAATTTAAGTCACTTAACAGATAGAAGATAAACATAATCACCATAACAGTAACAGTTAAAAGATTTCCTCATATTCTCCACCCTTTGCTTTCTTTTTCCATCTTCATCTTCCTCTCCATCTTCATCAGGCAGTGACCTGCTCGTTGTTTCCCAACAGCAGCAGAGGTCAAGCACTCGTTTACGTCTTGCGCGAGCGCTCAAACCACACCGCCGCGGATCCAGAACAAGTGGCCTGACGAGCTATATAGGCACAAGGCTCCACTCGACTTGCCGCGCGGTTGACGCTGATGGACCACGGTTGACGACAGTCAACCCAACAAGCAAGCTCTCAGGCGCCACGCGAACAGTGAGTTTTTACTTTCTTGGTAGAGCCAAAGGATGTGACATGTGCATAACAAGTGTACTAGTATGGGAAGATATGGATTGTGGGGTTAATTTTAGATGGCTATTAATAAATGCGAGAGGAATTTCGTATATTAATGTCAAGTTCAATTTTGGTTTATGTGGATTTTCTTTTTCTTCTCTCGTCAGTTGTTTATTACGTGATTAAAAATAAATATACATACAAGCTAGTTCAGTAGTTATCGTACTTATTTATTATGTGAAATGGGCAAGAAAATAATAATTATTTATTTTATTTATCACCAATAATTATTATAAAAGCCTACATTTTTAGTTTTTCAAATTTTTATTTATATATAAGAATACATTTTTGTATGTAACGAGATAATAATATTTGGGCTTTATTGGAGAGAAAAATAATCACCTATTACCGATTACAACGTATGGCAATCTCATCTCTCTTCACTTCTCTTATCAATAAATGTACCCTTAAGTTTTCTGCTATCGAATTTTTGAAATCCAGAATACATTTTCAAGTAAATGAATGCAGAAAATAACGAAAATAAACTTATTAACACTTGCATGACTATGATGCCATGTTAAGGAGGACCACGTGCTTTACATGGAAATAAAAGATATGTTGGATAACATAGGCAACAAAGTCGTACTCGTATTAGTGACAAAAATTCATAAGTTTGTATTTATGTGATGAAATAGATTAATTTATATGACTTTAATTAATAGCGAACTCCACTGTTAGAGAATAAAAAGACATTATCATACGACTACGTTATAGAATATTAAGATACTATAAAGAACGGTCATAATGGAAAAATTTTTAAAATTTTTATTTTTTATGTGACTATTTCACTCATATCCAAATTCAGGATTTTACCTAGTTACCAAGTTTCATTTCGACAAAACACCGTCAAAAAAGTTTTTTCGCACCCTTTAAGCCAATAAGATGTCGTATTTTTACAAGTAAGTGAGTTTTGATAAGCGAAAAAATTTTGACATTTGGAAACATATTGTTTACATACCTGTCAAAGTCTGTATATTTTCAGTGTTATCAGTTTTTATTAAAAACGAGTCGATTTGCACAGGAGTATATTTAAAACGTTGAAAAAGCAAACTGAAACATAATACCTCGAAACACAATAAATATTTACAAGATTTTTGTCAAGAAAAAAAATATATAAATGATTACCTGATTTTTATTTTGGAAATAGTCATCCGAATACCATTCGTGGTTAAATTTTATCCTGGAAAAATTATCCGATTGCTTTACTCGAGCCTGTTGCCAATTTATCTCGTGACATTGATCAAAAATCACTCGTTTGACAACTCGTGATTTTTTTGTCAATGTCACTCAATAAATTGCTAGGCAACCGGCTCTCGTAACAATCTGAAAATTTTTCCGGCAAAAATTTACCACTTATGATATTATATGTGAAAATATTTTTAAACCTAAAGCGTTTTAACTGTTAGATTTTGTAAAAAAAATGTTAAACTTTTGCAATATTTTCTTCCTGCCATTATGACGTACTTAACATCAACGTTGTGTGAATTAGGTCTCAACATACGTGCCCAAATCGTGCTTCATAGAAAGAGACAGAAGTAAAACACGGCCACCTGTTTATGTTTACATTTGACACACAAAATACGCTATACTTCACTATTTTTATTGCATTAATAGTAATATTGCATGTATAGTATTGCTCTCTCCACGCCAATAATGAGTGCCCGTGAGGTGACGCCTGGTAAGCGCCCGCAAGGTGCAAATATTTTATCATTACCGATATGTATGTACAAAGCAGATTGGCGCACTCAACAATGGGTAATCTGCCGTTATGATATATTTATTTATTTTATTTATTTATTTAGTATTGCAGTAATGTGGAAAAATCATTACATTTCAACATTACTAAACTCCCCCATTGTCATTTTATTTTGTGAGAAGGAGGTTTGGGTCACGACGCTTCTAACAAAGAAATCGACAATTATGAAATGAGTTCTTTATACATTTTTTTTCCATTTTGCGCCTTTTATGCCATTTTTGAATTTAAAAAATCGTATTTTCAAAATTTTAGGGAATTTGGTGTTAATACTAATTCAAACTCCAACCTTATTTTTGTAACACAAACTATATACGAGATTTTTTATTTCTTTCTAACTTTCTCACTATTATTTCTTTTCTTCTTGTCATTCTTACTTTTAAATTCATAATTATATAAAAATAAAGTTCTTAACAATCATTTGCGTTCGTTTATTTAGTGAGATTTGACAGTGCCGCTCCGCGGGTAAAAAGCGCCTTTGTGCAATGTCAAAGCCAGTAGATATACTAAAGTACCGACATGGCGGCCATCTTGGCCCTAAAAAGCAACAGTAATGATTTTTCGTGTCGCTAGAGGCGCTTTTGTCGCAGGTGTAAATTGTCATTGTCAAACGTCAGATGATTTGTGGTGTGCTATTAAGCAATTTTTATTGTTAAAGAAACTGAGAATTTGCAAAGCAAGTGTCCGCAAACTGTACGTACCTTATTCTGAGATTATTATACGAATGCACGTATTTGTGTTATTGCAGGGTTCTGTAATGTTGGCAATGTCATTGGTTATCTACAAAATGTTTCTGTAATAATAGAAAATGTTAATTTGAACAACACTATTAAAATTAAATGTTCTTACTTCACAATGCATTACATATATCGATTAAATATCGGATCTTCCAATGATTATAAACCACTGATGACACCTCTCTTGTGAATAACAATGTGATATTTGACACCTGCAACAGCAGCGCCTCTAGCGACACGAAAAATCATTACTTTTGCTTTTTAAGGACAAGATGGCCGCCATGTCGGTACTTTATTATATCTACTGGCTTTGTGCAATGTTATATTTCAGCGCCCTCCAGAATGTATTATTTGCAAATTAACACACGCTTTAAAGTTTAAACTATAATTTTGATTCTTTGAAAAATGCTAGATTTAAAATATTGACGAAATTTCCTTTTTGTAATCATATATTAGGTTACAGTCAAAATCGTTTGTTGTAATCAACAATTTTACAGTAGTTATAGTTTGCAATATAAAAATGCAGGAAAATTATCCATTTCTTTTTCTTTCTACTAAATTTTAATAGTAAATCAGGAAAATTCAATATCGGCAGAAAAGCAAAATTAAATTATCTATTATCTCACTAAGATTTCAGAATTGTAAATCATAAGTACTTGATTGATTGCAAAATGTTAGTATTTTAATATTGGATTCATTGTTAAGTCATTGTTGTAATCAATATTCTTGAGCTATAATCAAAATATTCTTTCTTGTAGAAGAATATTGTTAAATTTTATCACTTAACTGTGGAAGTTGTATAGTATTTATTTTCTTTGCGAATATGAGCATTTTATTAAAATTTTCTATTATTTACTGCCTTAAAATGGCGCCCTTTATGCTCAGGCGCCTTTGAGCGGGGCACAACCTGCCCACCCAAACGGAGCGGCCCTGAGATTTGACATCTGATATTTTTTGATATTCATAACCACCAACCTTAAAAAGTAAATTGTACTAGTCTATTACAAAACTCGAATGAGCTATTAACGAACTCTTTTGGGTGCTGTAATAGCTTTGTTACAAAAGCAAAATAAAAAAAATATTACGACTTTACGAGGAGTACAATTAAGACTTTGCAGAACTACAGTTCTCTTTCAATTAAAAAGAAGTGCCATAAAAAAATTATAAAAGTAGGGTAGGACTTCATTGTCAACGTACCTATAGTATATAGTATTATAGACACCCTAACTATAGGGCCACCATTGTTCGTATAATAAAATGAAATAGCTAATTAATGTGGAAAAAGCTACTATAACTGTGGGAGCCAATTTAGGTATAGAATAGTTAATATTCTGGCGCACCCTTTTGGAAGTCAGTTGTCAAAATCCAATTATCTCCCTTTACAACATTCTTTTAAGATGTCAAATTAATACTCCTTTAATTTATCTCGCGGTTCATCTTTTCACTATGCCTTCCTCCCTTATTAAGCGAGAATGAATGCCTATTCATCCCTCTAAACATTTATCTTGTCTCCACTGCACCCTTTGTTAGAGGTTAGGCAAGGTTAGTCTCCTGCTATTCCATTCTACAGTGTCATGTTTAGTCTACCTGGCCATTCGCAGAAACACGTTACGGTTACGGTACTCAGCTCATTTCATGTGCATTCTTCACCACAAGAAAGAATGGAAGAAAATATTAAGTGAAGCAAAACTTGATTTTAAAATATGTGAAGGATGTTGAATACGTACAATACGACAGGGGAAGTTTTTTGATTGAAATATTGTTGCAGATTTCACAGAAATAAAAATGATACTCATAGTACGGTACATAGTACTTTTTATTCTACTCGTATAACTATGTACTCATTATACTTTAAAAGTATATATCGAAATTGTCAATCGTAGGACAAGTTCCAAGATCAAATGTTTATCGTTCAGTCTTAAAAATTTGATGTAACTTACTGGGATTATATATTAGAAATACGAGTTTATTTTAACAAATACAAGATCTCGCAAAACAGTTTCTGGGCGTGTGATACACAAGATTTTTTGTAGCAACTTCTCCATAAATTCTTCGTATATTTCTCTACACTTTATTCTATGTTACATACCCTAAAAAATGAATATATATTTTTTTCTTCTAGCGTATTACAATATTCATATTATGCTACTGTATACACATTATAGAAGATATTCATTGTCTTACTAGTACAAAAATGTTGTTATTGTTGTACTAGTAAAAAAATGTTAATGTCTTAGTTCACCGCTGGCGGCGGCAGTCGTCACAACAACACATATTATATTGAAAATTGTTATTTGACAATTGTATCGTTTTTGTTTTATAGTGTATACAGCCAGCTTTGGTTGAAATTGCAAACACTACAATTAAAATATTCAAAAAAAATGTCAAAAAAATCTTTGAAACACTTGAAGAAAAAATAGTATATGTCATTCGGAGTAGAACGCCCTTTTTGTGTTTTACCCAGCTTGCCTAGCCTCGGCTAGCGCCTCGGCCGCAATGGCTGGGTTCAACACAAAAAGACCGCTTTCTACTCCTAATAACATAATATACTATTATCGGTTTTTCATTGCAAGTTTAATTATAATTACTTACATTTGAACTTAAAATGCGTAATTATTTTATATCTATTGAAAATATAACATACAAACATTAGTTACATATATTTTATATACTTTCGCATATTTTTAATGACAGATGGCGGAAACTCAATTGTATCACGTGAAGTTAGTAGTAGTTAAAAAACAAACTAGTCCTCAAGTTGGAACTTATAATTAATCTATACGAGATGTCAGTAATGACAGCATATTATTATTTTTACGACAAAATTTAGTTATTTAAGTTACAACAATTAAAGATTTAGCCCTAAAATTGGTAAACACTTTGCTAATTCTCTAATTCTTTGCGATCTTGTGTCGTACCCGTGCCACCATCCAATGGTGGTATTGCATACAAGCTAATTCTTGTATTGAAAATAATCTTAAATTGACATATCACCAGAACAGTAATGCCAACTCCTTTTGCCGGCCTAGGTCAGCAACAGCGCATTTCTGGACGATTTTGTTCTGTAATACTAGTCAAAATGGACGAAGGTACGAAAAAATATTTGCATTTTAGCTTTTTCTACGCATTGTGATTTCGTTGGAAAATGGCATTTATGATAGAAAATTCGCCCAAGTTATTTTTGGTTTCTCCAGGGCGTCACTTCAGTTGCTTCACTAATTTTGACAGTTCTTTTTGTCGTAACTGAAATGAGATAAAGTGAGACCAAAGTGAGAAGAGTTCCTCCGCCATTCCCGATTCTTAGTCACCTCAAGAGCTTGTGTTTGTTGAGTTTTAATCTTACATGAACTGTGGGGATGAATTATTATTATTTATTCGTATCCAATAAAGTGGTACAAACATGTATTTATAAGACAACAACAAGGATGTATATAGCCATCCCCAGTTGAGTTCTTCATACATCTTTAAATTTGTTTCCACTTGTTGGTAGATGCAGAACTATGTACTGTTTAAAAACAAGTAAACTGAACATTTGCGAGACCGAGTTTATTCTGACAAATACGATGAATGTTTTGCTTTTACTGACTGTCACTGTCACAAACAGTTAGTTTGGTTATTGAAAAGGGTATTTGTTTATTCTTTTAATAATATTATTATTTTATTGGTTATTTGAAGAAAATGACCGATAATTACTGAGTTTACATGCAGTTTTGAAACCGTTTTTAAAACGTTTTTAGTATTGAAAACGCCATGTATACAGTTTCAAAACGGTTTTGAACTATCTCAAACCAAAACTAAATTTCATGGGTTGGACTGAAAACTAGTTTCAAAACTACTCATGTAAACACTTAAAATTCAGTTTCGATACTGCGCATGCGTCCAGAGCATAACGTTTCTGTCGCTTTGTGTTACTAATCTTCAAATATACTGACAGTTGTGTAGTTTTAGTGCGTAGTGATACGAAGTATAAAAAATAATTGGAATAATAGCAAAACTTACATCAGCTAAATGCACATGCGCCGAAACTGATTTCAAATCAATTTTTAAACTTGTTTTGAAAACTGCATGTAAACAGTTTTGCATAATTTTGACTGAAAACTGAAACCATTTTCAAAACTGCATGTAAACGTAGTAAATATTAAAGATATTGTGCTGGAGTATATGTAATGATTATTTAAAATATATTATAATGTTTTAAATTTATATTTAGAAGCAATAATTATTAAATGATGACATGAGTGATATGAGCAATTTGTTATTTTCGTCAAGTTCAGCGGCCAGTAGGTACATCGGATTTTCTAACAGACAGTTCTACGAAATTTGTCGTTCTTCTTACTTCACAAAAACCTCAACTTAACTTTTAGCTGAGTTGAGGTGAAGCAAATGAAAGCTGTATACAGAGTGTACCACACTACAGGTACAAATTTTAAGAGCATATAGTACTGACCGAAATGAGTGAAAAAGCTTAATCAACATCAACATGGGTCCGATCTTCAATAGTTTTCGAGATAAAAGGCAGTGAAAAATGAGTTTTTACCCTTGCTATCTCGAAAACGATTTCGATTAAATGAGACTTTTTGTTTACCTTTGAGAGGACACCTTAGATGTGCTTTTGTTTCTCAAAAAAATCAAATAACAGTAGGTATTAAGATAAATGTTGTGGCGAACTTTTCCAAATTTTCTAATGACTTCGTAACTATTAGAAAGTGAGAAAAATGCTCGGAAAAGTGTTTCATATAAAATTTTGTTATTTTTTTATAGTCTATCTATTGATATGGACAAAATTTTGTTAGATCACTAGGCATCTTTGTTAGTTTTTCTTCGATTCTAATACAAAATGTCATCTTTCTCGGAAGTATGTTGATTAATCTTGTTTATTCATTTTGGCCAGTGTGCCCTTAAAGTTTGTACCTGAAGTTGTGGGACTTTTTAAACACTAAAGTGACTACAGTCTTTTCATAAGGCTTTGGTTGAATGTGTCAATAAATTTCGATAAGGAAGAAAATACACTTATTTCTAAAATTCTAATGACTACAAAACGTACTTATCTACAATAATCTGGAAATATAAAATGTATATTGAAGCGACCGGTAATAACTGATTTAGAAACGGCACTTATGCATTATACTCAATATCTTTCGCTTACTCTTATGGTAAATCTCAATTATAAAAATCTGTTTTATCTCGAATCAGTGTGTAATTGAGATTTTACATGGATATTTATAATATCTAATACTTATTACTATCCATTATTTATTGTTACTATTAGAAAGGCGTGCTAAATGTTATTTGATGGCATATCTAGCATCACTGCTTTAGGCATTTCATACCATTACTCTATACATATCTAATTTCATATTCATAGATTTAATTAAAAATTAATGGAAACTCGTAACAATTTCAATTGTATTTCATCATAAACCTTGTACAATTGGCAATAAAACAGAAGTTGATACCTACTTAAATAATAATAAGATAATACGACAAAGGATATTATAAATTCTATTGTTTTTGCTCTTATTAGCAATATATCCAGAAATTTACACAGTTAATATAAATTTTACAATTTATACAAGAAGCGAGGGTCACGCTAGAATGATCAAGATAAAGACATATCGTTCATATCTTTTAGAATTTAATGTTAAAGCCCTTTCGTTCAGACTGTCATTCGTGCTAAAATTGAACAAAGTGAACATGATCAAGAACAATTAAGTTCTTCTGAATAGTTAGGTATAACAGTTTCAACATAATTGTTTATACAAGTTCTTCTGTTGCATAAATTCATGTCTACATCAGAATCAGAACTATAGTATAATTAGCGAATGAAAGTTGACGTTTAAATTATTTTATAGACGTGGTTTCTTTTCACATTCTTGTCGCTCTGTGAATTTGTCATTTGACGATAGGCCGTTCGACGTTAAATGAAGATCTTCCTTTAAAACGTATTCACTTAGAAGTACAAGCAGCATCTTTGAATTTAATTCCGAAGTAAGTAACCACTAACTCGTTTCTCGTTTTCGTTTCATCAGCCGTACATGACAGTTGTCATTGTGTAAAGATAAGTAACCTATTTTAGCATAAATGTTAATATTATGTTATATTATTTCAATAATAAAATAATTTTGTAAAATTGCTTTTTATTTATATTTAAAAAAATCTGATGTGGCCAGCACATTACCTTCCGTCAGTTATATGAGGTATTTACGATAATTCTACCGGTGAACTGTTACTGGTAAACAGCTTTTTATCAGGTTATAGCTACCGGAATCGATATTTTAAGAACCCAAGTGGTAAACAGGGTAGATCCATAACCTATGAAAAAAATTAAAAATTTAAAACAGGTTAGAAATTTGACATAGTTAACAAACTGAGTAGAGTCCTACTTTGAACACATTTCCACTTTTAACGCGCGCGCTTCGCTTTGCATCACTACCTTTTTTTGAGATTAGATTTTCATGAATCCTGTAGATGGATCTGGTAGATATTGAACAATTTTCGAACACGGTAACTATTTACCACTCGTGTTTTCGAACACAGTCGGTAGATGCGGTATCTACCGGTAGAATTTTCGAAAATCCGTATATATTTTCTACAAAATCCATACAGAAAGTTCCTTGCAAAAAATTCTAAATTTCTTATAGGTATGTTCATTACCTTTCGACAATTGTACGTATTTTATACATATTCCATACAGAAAGTTTCGAGCAAAAAGATCCTATATTTCGAGTAAAATTATAACAAATATACTACGAATATGTCAATTGCACTTGACACCGACATCTTTCAATCAGAATTTTTTTAATATAGTAGCTGTTTCTAGCATAGCTGGCTAATTTATGAAATTTAATTTCTTTATAATTTTATAACTCTATATCCATTTAATATGAAGTATAAAATGCAGTCAAATCGTATAGAGCAGGGATGGCGAACCTTTACGTATCAACGTGCCATTTTTCTAAAGAAATGTTTAATGAGGTCATAGACGTGCCATCAAATAATTTTGACTTTGTGATTATTGGGAAAATAATAATAATAAATACTATCAACTCAAAACTCTTTATTTACTACAAAAAAATAGGAACATTTTGCAATGTTTCAATTATACGCGTAATTTAAATTAAAGTAAAATTAATGTGACTTCTGTTGTTGCAGATTAGATGACAAATAACATATGTTAGGGTTGTAGGATGTTACTTTTAGCAGAATGCATACTGAACTGGAGTCATCTGTCAAACGGTTTCTAACCGAGTCTTTATTGTTATTCATCTCTGAAAATAATGACTCGCAGGCATAGGTTGATGAAAATATTGTTAAAATAGCATTAAATGTGTCTGGTAAAGCATTCCATGTTTCCAAAATTTTGTCATTAGCATTTTCACTTATATTACTTGTCAATCTTTCTGTTTCAATTAATTCTAACTCTTTCCTTGTTTCATTAAAATTTTGAATGCATATTGAACTAGACTGGAAATCAATCAGCTGCATTTCAAATTCTTCAATTTCCAACCAATCGAATTGGGACAAATTCAGTTTATCAAATGACCCGCGCACCGCACCCGAACATTCCGAAGCGTAGGGATCACTAGCGTTCGCTCGTCATATAGGGGGCGAGCAAACACGTGACTCGAGCGACCTTGAGTTGCTTGGAATCAGCTGATTTGTGTGCGCATGTCATTTTGACAAGAACAATATCATGTTGACAAGACCAATGTTTTGACTTATTTTGATTTTGAATTGCTAAAATGTTAATATTTTACAATTTTTAGGCAGTAAAATACATGTAATTAAAAATAATAACATTTTAGCAATTAAAAATCAAAATAAGTCAAAACATTGGTCTTGTCAACATGACATTGTTCTTGCCAAAATGACATGCGCATACAAATCAGCTGATTCTAAACACGTCAAGGTCCCTCGAGTCACGTTTCTGCTCGCGCCCTATAATACCTACTTCACACTTTTTTTCGTAGTCCATCATAATGAATTTTGTGATCAGTGACGTGTCCAAAATATTGTGACGCGTGCCATTGGTTCGCCATCCCTGGTATAGAGAATACAATGTTCTTTAATATTTATAATAACATTAAATGTGAAAAAATTATATTTAACATCGTTTTTTCAAGAAAAACTGTTAAAATCTTCAAATAAGGGTTTTAAAAATTGTGGACTTCATTCATCAATAAAGAATACAGTTATGTGTTAAGTTGTTTTTCTTTGCATTCTTATTTTTCTTTTACCACTTAATAGTATTAGCCCGGAGCCAAAATGGTGCACCGATCCTAAGGCCCTAACCCTTGCACCGACCATAATACCTGCCATAACTCTAATAATCTTCTCACCTATATAGCCTCATATTGAAAATATCGGGCCACAATATTCTTAGTCAAATATTAGAGCTTTGGTAACAAGTTTGACATCAAGGAGACTATCTCAAAACGAATTATAAATTATTGTTCTCTGTACACCTAACAAAAATTATTGTGCATTGTTTATTAACCATTAACCTTTTTATTACAAGATATAGTTATGTTCTTAATCTATAATTTCCCACCTACGCTGTAAAGGGCATAATAGTTGTTGACTAAACCGTCCATTCCCTCGTGTGTTTGAATTAATTGCCTTTCAACAAAAGATTCTAGATAATTTTTTTTTTAAATTACACCGTATTCAGCTGAAGACCACCCACCAACAAGTCTAATATAGCACATAAACGCTCAGTACGAGATGTCATTAATTATCAAATGTAAATGCTATACAGCGAAGAGATTTGAATGGAGATGAAGAAATATAAACACTCTCGTTACAACTCTGATGAGGAAGTAGTTAATTGTGAGTTGAACTTACTATAAAAGTAACTTGAGAAGATGACTGATTTAGGTTCGAAGTGGGAGTGAATTGCAAATTATTTCCTGCTTGTTCAGACAAAAATATTGCAACATATCTGCAACATTTATAAATATAACGTCACGTTGTTCGTACATCCTTTAAATGTGGTAATGGGAAATTATTCTTTAGTAAAATATACATCTAAAACTGTTTTAACCCTAGAACCGCAACTTGAAATTTATGTTACAATAACTACAATGTGGCGTCACTACTTTAAGGCGGTTGACTATACTAGCAGTTATAATAGACAGAAAGGGTGCATCGTTATCAGACTTATCTGTAGGAAAATAAAAACTTTGTTATTAATTTTTAATAATTAATATTAAGAAAAATTTAATATTAACATCAATTAATTCGTAAAAAAACTGAAACATCACATTTATTGGCGAAAATTACAATGAATACAAATATTTATTATACATGCGGATTAAATGAATGTTTAATGAGTGGTACATTTAACAACGCGAGCGAAACGCGAGCGTTTTAATGCCGCGAGTTAAACATTCATTTTAACCGCGAGTGTAATACAACTGTTTATTTAATTTTGCCATAATAAACTTCTCCGATTTGAGTATAAGATTTTTATAAATGAAATCACAAGCTTGAAATGTCGCTAATCGCTTACGGGTATCTAGTCGCTAAGTGTATTTTTTTTATGCGTTGCCATAGTGATCTGTAGTTGCCATGGGTAGAATTGTTTACAGGAAAAAAATAAATAAATTGGAACGTAGAGAACGACAGTAAATTCTCTACAAGTTTATACAGTGTACTCGAATATCTGTGTAGAAATTGGAAATGGAAGAAGAAGATACAATATTGGAAAACTTACTACCCAAGAAATCAAAAGAAATATACAAAAAAACTTACCAAAAATTTTGCACCTGGAGAATACAAAAAAATTCAAGTGAAGTTACCGAAGCTGTTATTATAATAGACTGAAATAAATAATTTTGATACAGTTTTAGAGGTTATGATATTACGAAATTCAATATGAGTCATATGACAAAGAAATGAATCAAATCAGACATACGTTACACAAAATAATAACATTCTTCTTCTTCTTGACGGAACAGCGCGTATACGTTGAATATTTGAATTTATTCCAACAATGTTGGTTGACACTTTAAAACCGCTAGTGAAATAAAATCCTTTAAAACGCTAGCGAAATAAAATTGTTTATAAAACAACAACTTTAATGGCCCGTATCCAAGGAAATAAAGATGATTTTATAAGGCAAAATTAAATAAAAATATTTATTCCAATAATTAACCAAATAAAAAAAAATACAATTTATGTTAGCAATGTTTACTTTAAATTATATTCATTGTAGAAAAGAGTTCTTTATTTACACATGTTTATTGAAATTTTTGATTCTCCAATATTTCCGGGGTAGAATAATAGGGACTTATAAAGTTCAAATTTTTGGACGCCATCTAGTGAGTAAAAAAGTATTTAATAAGTAGTTATGTAGTGAGCAAGATTTGGCTTTACAGTTTGACATTTATTTTTATATAATTATTTAAGTATATGGCGTCTTGTGGCCGCGTGCCTGAGTGTCAGGTCGCGAATCTGGGGGTTCGATGCCGACCGACGCCAAATATTTCGAATAAATAAATGACACAAAATGGACCCCTGTAGTGCACTGTTTACGCCAGCAATGAGTGCCCGTGAGGGGGACGCCTGGTAAACGCCCGCACGGTACAAATATGTCATCATCATTACCGAAATCTGCGTGTAAAGCAGATTGGCACATCCAGCAATGGGTAATATGCCGTGATGATATATTTATTTAAGTATATGATCTACTCAGTGCATACCTTTCAATTCATTCATGTTCATTTCCACTTTTCTTCAAACCCCGGCATTCTGACCATCTTTTCAACTGTAAGACGGAATGGTTTTCAATGTTTTTAAAAACAAATCGTGCCCCCGGTACCTCATCTTGTGTTAAACTCATTATTTATTTGTGAACTTGGTTTTTTAGTGACATTTCAAATTCCAAGGATCACTACACTTTAGTACAAGAAATAATTGATAACAGGCACTACACAAAATAACATAACCAAACTTTGCTTACCAAATAACAAACAAATTGCGAAATCAACGAGGCGAAGTGCTGAAGGGGAGAACATTTGAGCGACTCGGCCGTGGTATATCACCTCGCTCTTTCTAAAAATTTGTTGTTTTCTTCTAAATTGTGTGGAGTGAGGTCCGCCACCGATTCGCCGCGGGTGAAGTCAAAATTATAAATCCCCATTGGGCAGCAATCTGAACTCGTCTAAACAGTCATCACTGACAGTAGAGAAGGTACTCAGAAAATTTGACCTTGGCATAAATTAGCGTAACTACAAACAGCAATTTAAATTTTGGTCGATCGGTGGCGTCGACACGTAGTTCTAGGTAGGGTACCTTTATAACCACGGTATGGCCATGGGCCAAGATCGCCGCCATTGTCGGTAATTCATTTCCCTATTTATTTGTAATAAATGTGATATTATATTATAAAAGAATATTAAATTATCACACTGTGAATTTAGAAAGGTAATAAAAATTAATTAATTTAAGAGATACACAATTATTATTAAGACATACATTTAGAGGTTATGTAGAATATATGACATGGGTTGTTATTATCACATCTAATTTAATATCTGTAGTTCTTATTTACATAATAATTGTATATTCTAAACTTACCTTTTAAAATTTTAAATGATTGTACTTAATATTGGTAATTTTTAGTTGTTTTCAGTGACAGTAATCGTGGTGGGTATCTTAACAAACTACACAAGTAAATAAGATAAAATATATTACTTACACTTTAAATACATATTAAAATGATAATTAAATGTGTTTTTCATTAAAATAAAACAAGTAGGCAAGAAAATACATAATACTTTGCGCAAGAACAACACATATAACAGATTTCCCGGTAATGGCGGACGAAACGTGATCCACGCCATGGCCATACCCTGGTTATAAAGGTACCCTAGTTCTAGGGTTAATATTATTACAAAAAATTAGTTTTATATCAGTTTGCATTATGTTAGGATTAAATGATGGTACATAACCTAACTGAGTTTTAATATATTTATTTATTAAATCATATGAGCACTCATAATTTGGAAATTAAAGTTTTGAATGAAAATTTGAAGAAATTGACAGCTGTCAAAAATAAAATTTACTATAAAATGTATGTACTTGCTGGATACGATTAAATAAATAAATAAAGTTGGCTTATGTATCATTATTTAATCCTAATAGTTTATTTAATTAACTACAAACAATCTTTTTTAAATTTTCATTTTTCTCGTGCAACCATAAGGGTTAAGTATAGAATTTTTGAAAATAAAAAAATCAGTTAGGCTGTGGGAAACAAAATGTTAAACAGTAGTTTATCTGTCATTTGAAACAATACGAAATTTAAAATAGGAACGTTTTCATAATTAGGATTACTTTTAAGACTTTATCTTTCAATGATTAAGTACTAAAGGGAACCTAAAGTTTATTGTGAAAACGGCCTTTAGAATTTAGTTCATCAATTTTTCAAAGTATCGTTGTGAATCACAATATGGCATGGAATTAAAACTGACCAGAGAGAATTTTCGAATCATGTTTATAATTTGATAGTTTTTAAGTTTCCGAAAAATTTGTTTGAAAGAATTCAAAAGAAAATTGGTTGGGAGATTTTAAGATATGGAAGGAGATGTGTAATGGTGAAGTGTATTATTAATAGAGGGAACTACATTGGACATATATAAAATAAAATTCTATAGAAAATATGTACCATGTGTCTTGCTAATTCTATCGTGACCGCCGTATTAATGTAACATTAATTTACTATTTAATCTTATTTTTATACATAATTCATAACATGAATAATACTTTTTTGAGGGAAAATAAATTTTATACCTATTGAACATCTACAAACTTTTTTTATTTGAAAGTAATGTTTCTTAAAAATATTACCGTTAAATAGATGTTTATTATTTCTGATAATAAATAATCTATGAATATATTACGTAGTTAAAATGTATTATTACTACTTGTACTTTGTAACACAAGGCTGTGGTTGACTAAAAAAAATTACAATTGTAAAGAACAATTCATTATTTGCATTAACATTCGTTACGCAATAAAAATTGATTCTTTGCATAGGTCATCGGCCTAGTAATGCTTCATAAAATACTTTCTAAAACTATACATAATTTAATTAAGTAACTCACTTCCGTAAACGATGTCACAGGCATTAAAAAACAATAGCAACCTTTATGTTAAATTATCAATGAAAATATTTGACATTTACTATTTTCAGCCATCCAATTATAGAGCGTTGGTCGAACAAAGATTATGCATCTAAGTATTCAAACAAGAACAAGAAATCAAAGACACCATAATGTCATCCTTTCTCCAGATCTAGAGCCAAATGAGGCAAAACAAAACCGAAACGCATGTATGGCGCCGTGACATCAAAGTGTGCTTTGTTCACCCTTAACATCTGACGATCGCCAGTGCTGACATCATCCAGCATTTTATAAATGTCAGGCCGCATGACGAAGGAGAAAAGTCCACCTTTTGCTGGAAACGGTTGTAAATTAAATGCAATATGGGCTATTTTCGTTTGTGGCAGTCATGGAAAACGGGATTATTACTCATTAAAATATGAATGAAATTGAAATTATAACAACGAATTTACATAAATGCTGACCTTCTGATTCAAAAAGAGAATTCAATTCAAAGAGCTAATTATAAAGAAACAAAATTATATGACTAAACATATTTGAATGTAAAATATTTAAGGTCATCCAGAACTGCTGGGAAAAGTGCACCGCGGGGTCAACTAGTTCACCGAAGTTCCTGTTTGTGTATCAACATAGGAGCAGGTTAAATTAGTTGCTGCTAAATTTCTCGCAAGAAAATTTAATGGATAAATTAATTTAAAGGAAGAAATTGATCGATATATATGATCATAAATGAATAAGACAAGACTATCGGTTTATTTAACACTAATTCTATGTGCGATTATTTTTCGGGAATCAAATAATTTTCAACTATATTAATTAATGGGATTAATTAGATAATTTACTTGTATTTGAAGTTATTTGATGCAGAAATTTTTTATCTTTCTATTGATACCAACCATTGATGTCAGTCGAAACAGGGGGCAATAGTGCGAAAAAAATTATTTCCCATGTTAATTGTCTATGTATGAGCACACCTTGGAAAAAAAATCTCATGTGGCCAGCACATAACCTCCCGTCATTTCCATGTTTAAAGTAGAAATGAGCTTTAAATAAAGTATCACTTCCGGTTGATATTGTTTCAAATTGTATACGAGTTTTAAATACTAAATTTGAGAAGTTTTGGCTCATATTTTAATATATTTTTTCTAAAAAATCTGTTTATAGCTTTAAGTACTATTTCCGGTTAATCAATTTAAAAAAAATCTAATATGTTGTTCTCATTAATATAATAGTCTTAAATACCAAATTTATAACTATATCATAATAAAATTGAAAAGTTTTGGATTATATTTTAATATAGTTTTTCATTAAAAACTGTTATGGGCTTCAAGTAAAGTATCACTTGCAGTTGTCCAATTTTACTCAAAATCTAATCAACTCTTTACATGAATGTAGAAAGCATAAATATGGAAAATGGAAAGTTTTGGAGGTTTGTTATAAGAGTTATCGTGGACAAAAAAATCGTCACACACACACACACACACACACACACACACACACACACACACACACACACACAGAGAGAGAGAGAGAGAGAGAGAGAGAGAGAGAGAGAGAGAGAGAAAGAGAGAGAGAGAAAGAGAGAGAGAGAAAGAGAGAGAGAGAGAGAGAGAGAAAGAGAGAGAGAAAGAGAGAGAGAGAGAAAGAGAGAGAGAGAGAGAGAAAGAGAGAGAGAGAAAGAGAGAGAGACATCATCGTAAAAATAGTAAAAACGTGTTGTGGGGACCCTAATTTGTGCTTATTCACTGAAAACTCACTATCGAATAGAATAAAAACAGTATATAAATGACTTGTCTTAGTACGGAAATATGTACATTTATTAAAAAGTATCAATACAATGGGGTAGAAGGTTTTCATCTGAATTAGAGATTGATGCTGCAGTTCGTGATTATTTCAAAAATTGTTATGTATTTCCTGTTTGTCAATATTAGATAATCACAATGCAATCATCATTTTACAGGACCATATGTATGTTTACTATATTAGTAAATTATCATTTATTTACAGCTTCACAACAACTGGTTAAAATTTTCGGGTGGGTATTAAGCCGGGTTTAAAAATTAAAGAAAGTCGTGTATATGTATTCATAAAGATGGGGAACAATAACCAATAAGCAGCGAGCTGGGGAAAAGTAAATAATGTATGCAGTATTGTGATATAAATATAAATAATACATAGAAATTATGTTACATCATTAAAATGAGTGTTTCTATAGGGCTGCTCCAATATGTCAGCTTTTGGCGAAAAATAAAATAAGGTAAGATAGAACACTCGCAATATACGATTTTTGGCAATGTTTTGGACTTATTTAAAATTTACGGAGTGGGTTTTCGTCTGAAGAAAAGATTGATGCTGCAGTTCGTGATTATTTTGAAGGTCTTCCAGAAGAAGATTTGTTAGGAGCTTTTATGGAGTGGAAGGAAAGAATAGCGGAGAGCGAAATGTATTATTGTTAATGGGAACTACTTTAAACAATTTTAAATTAAACTGTAAAAAATATGAGCCATGTGTCTTATTCTGAATAATTCTAGCGTGAGCCTCGTAGAGTCGATTTTAACTTTAAATTCTAATGGATTTCAAATGCTACTAGTATTGAGTAAGAATAATAAATAAAAATGTGATTATAACCTAACTTTTCAAAATAGACGTAAACAAAGAAATCGTAAACAAGAGAAACAAATTCTACTGCTCTATACTTGTAGGATTTGAAATCTACTCTGAGAAAGAGCGGAGATATAATTTCAATTTTAGTACAATCTGATATCTAGTTGAATTTAAAGTTACAAAATCGAGGTCCTTTAGTATAATGCACGGTGTAGTATCTATAGGTGAGTGCACGACGTATTCCAATGCATTACGAAGAATGGCTAACTAACTGGGCTAGTTCATACAGTGTGCCGTTAGATGTCAGGTTTTGTTGCGACCCGGTTTTTACACAAAATATTTAAAATATTAAATTATTCATATATAACGCATAATATTCTATATTTTCAATCATTACCTTTTATCTTTTGCCAGTTCTATGAATTTATTTTGTACAAATTCCATACAAAAATGTTTCTATACTTCCAGTAAAATTATAAAACAACATATGTCAAATGCACTTGACATTGACACCTTTCAATCAGAAATTTATTTTAGTACCTGTTTCTGTGATTATAGTGTAGCTGGCTGCCGCTAAATTGCACCTTTTGGCACCTTAAAAAGACTATATTTCTCTTTATTTGATCCGTACCCTGTTGTGCATCTTGTAGCAAAACATTTTTTGTCAAATGGTAACGGGTCGCGTTAGCGCCATTTTGTTTCCCAGTTACTTAGCCATGTCAACGCATCTCGTGCTCTCACCTATAGATACTACACCGTGGTATAATGTATAATTTCTCCCAAATTCTTTTCCAACTTTCCATCAACAACCCAGCAAATCAGCACGCGTTACCCATCTCCCAGTCATGCTCGTTGGGAAATGAGATTGTTGGGCACCCACGCGTGCATGCTATGAAGTTATTAACCGAGCGCCTTATATGGGTGCAGGCTGATGCAAGTCACTCGCACGTTCGTTCTAGTCCAGATGAGGCGCAGCGGATACTCCATACCCGTACTGCAAGACAAATATGACCCAGAGCGTTACTGTTAGCAGCCGAGTGATTGTTTCATGATGAGAAAATCAACTCAAAGAGAAGGGAAGAGAACAGATGGTGGGTGATCGAAGGGATTGTGAAGGGAGGAATGCCAGCGGAAAGGTGGATAAGTTCTACGTGGGATGTGTAAACAGAAATGTTTGGTGTAACTGTAAAGAATTTAAATTTAGCGATGTAATGTATGTAAATATTGTTTAAATATAAATGGATAAGCTAACAAAACAAGGAAGGTCAAGGTAAAGGTAAAAGTTGTTTTCCAAACAAAAATATAACTTGTTAACATCCGTATTCTAAAAGATAAAATGAACAGTTTCTCTAGACATAAACACGAAAAAATTAACACAGTTGGTTAACATAGAAATTATTGTTTCCTTGATTACTATCAACTTACTAATAAGAAAATACTTAATATAAATTAAAGCATTTAAATTCAAAGGAATATAAAAAATAAAACAAACATTTTTAAATTTTAAATGTGATTAAAATGCAAAGCCACAGGTACAATGTGTTTTCACCATTTCGGAAAAACAATAACAGTCTAGCACCCTTATTGATACTAGAATGTACTTCATTCTTAAACTATTTTTAGTGACATTTTGTATGATTGTGTTAAATACAAAAGATATTCAGGCAACGTAGAAAATAAAGAATACACATCATTGACACTAACCTAACTATTCTACAAAATTGTCAATTATTTTTATAGAAAAATAGTTTAAATGAAAGCAAAAACACTGAAACGGAGAAAATAGGTATACATAGAGCACTCGTTAGTCGTTAGAGAAGGCTGGTCAACTTGTGCCAGAATAGATTGCCTTTTACCTTCTGTTATTTATGTTTATATATATTATTTTGTACAAATGGTAGTAGATAACAATAATAATAAAAGAAGTTGAAGTTATCATTATTGTTCACTGTGAAATAAAACATAAAAATGACACTCAAGTTGACATTCAGAGAATACAAGAAGATTCAACAATGTATGAACGTATGTATGTATGTATGTAACAGTAATCAGTCAATTTTATCATTGTCATTTTCGCGGTGCTGTGAGGTTGTGGTTCTTGAATTGAATTTTCGAACGATTTTTGGTCATATGTATAGGCTGTCTCATTTTCGATGTTTTTCTAAGGTATCTCGGGTAATATTAACGATAGAGCAAAACAATTTGCACATTCCAGGGTCAACTTTTTGAGAAAAGTTTAACAGTCACCACAGGACTTTTCGATCTTCTTTTGTTTCTGAACTACAGGCAAAAACTAGTTTTTCGTTTATTTCGAAAATATCTCATATCTTTTTAATTATGATAGTTAGAAAAAAAAATATTTTAACAGATTTTCAACTGTTTTTTAGGTGAAATAAAATGGCGTAATTGGATTTTTTGAAAAGTTAATAATTCTCGAGATATTACACACACTTATGATTTTTTAACCGGGAACCTATGTTAAAAATAGTCTCGTCGATTTGCTTATTTCATAAGCTTTTCAATGATATATAACAAGTCTACATTCTTTTGTTTTAAACATGAATAAAAGATAAATTATTAATTTATTGGGGTGAAAAAATTAAAAAGTATTAAGAAACAAATGAAAAAATCAATTAAAAATCATCATTTGTTTACTTTGATTCTATAATTATTAATTATGTTCTTAAAATTATTCTTAACTAATTATTTTCGGGTCAGTTAAATTATTATTTATCGACGTTACAGTTGGCTTTGAAAAAAATGGTTTAATATGCTCTTGAAGTAAATAAATTGAAAAATAAGAAAACTGAAACAAATAATATTAGAAATAAACAATTGATGATTTTTAATTTATTTCTTTCTTTCGTTTCTTAATAATTTTCAATTTTTTCACACTAAAGAATTAATAATTTATCTTTTATTAATGTTTAAAATAAAAGAACGTTGACTTGTTATATATCATTGAAAAGCTTATAAAATAAGCAAAACGGTGAGACTATTTTCAACATAGATTCCCATTTAAAAATCATAACACAAGTTTTATCTCGAGAATTATTAAGTTTTCAAAAAATCTAATTACGCCATTTTATTCTACCTAAAAAAACAGTTGAAAGCTTACTAAAACAACTATCATAATAATAAATAAGAACTTTTCTCGAAAAGTTGACCGTGGAATGTGCAAACTGTTTTGCTTTATCTTTAATATTAATCTTAAATATGTCATCATAATTACCGAATTCTGTGTACAAAACAGATTGGTACACCCAGCAATGGGTAATATGCCGTGATGATATATTTATTTATTTAATATTACCGGAGATACCTTCAAAAAAAAACATCGAAAATGAGACACCTGTACGTTTCGTGGTTAGTAAGCAACGTCCTGTCAACTGTCTAACCATCGAATGATATATTTTCGATAATATGGACGCCTGGATATATTTCAGTCAGTTTTTATTAAGTGATAGTAAACTCTATCCGTTTCAACCTTTCAACTATGGAGTGGTGCGAAGATAGGAGCAGTTTGATTTTGCTTTCTGATTGGATAATACCGCGATATTATCCAGTCAAACAACAAGATAAAACTGTTCCTATTTTCACACCACTTTAGTAATGATAGTGCATAGTTCTGATGAAGAGGATATGCTTGAAAGGGGTAAAGTATCTACAGTGAGACGAGATGAATGTAATGGTTGTTCAACAACTGCCCTTGGATTTTCAGAAGCCCAGATGCGACAATTGTGTTTGTTAATGTAGCCATTCAAATGAAAATGAGCTTGGTTAGAAAAGATGATTTTGTCTGAAAATCCAGCACCTTGTTCAATAATGAAATCAGCAAATTGACGACGTTGATCAAGATCTTGTGGCTTCAATTCTTGCACCAACTGGACTTTATAAGACTTTAGAGCCACAGCCTAGCGCAATATACGCCATGTTGTGTTTGGAGCCAAGCTATGGGATTGATAAATTTGGATCCTCCTCATCACTATCGCTTACAGCAGCAATATTTTCTTGCGAACGACCGGTGCGAGTACATATTGGCGTTGATACGTTCTGCACTGATGATTCAATTTTTTTCACTAAATTCTTAATTAAAGACTCGGATGGACGATTATAACGACCGAAAATATCCACGATTTTACGAAACATACTTTTCACATATCCACTATTTTCATAATGGATTTGAATTATTTTTATGTGATTTTCGAGCGAAAATGAATTCATTTTATTAAATTGTAGACCTTCTACTGTATTTTAACTACTTAGAAGTAGCAAAAGAAAATATATAATTAAAATAGCACTAAACCCAAACCCTGTGGTACTTCCTTCATGACAACTTTAAGAGCCCGCGAGGTGATGCCTGCTAAGTGCCCTCTACGATACAGATCTATCGTCATTACTGAAATTTGCAAATAAGAAGCAGATTAACTCACCCAGCAATATGGGCAATAATCTGTGATGATTATTTTATGCATATTTTATTTATGTTTGTACATTTATATCTTTCGTAATTTTCGAAGAATGTGTTTCAAATGAATAGAGCAATATAATAGAATACATGAATGTAAATTTCTACCTTTTCTTTCACATTTGATAACCCTATCTCGTATGCATATTCACAGACTAAACTAAAGTGCATGCGTGCAATATGTTTAAAGAATGCAATAAAACAAAATAAACATTCCTGGGACAAATTTGCATATGTTATGAGCAGATATGCAGCATAATCTTATATCATAAGCGTGATATCAGTTTCATAAGTAAAGGTGCGTTCCCAACATGAGGTAGGCGTAAAGCGATTACAAAACACAACACACATCTTGTACTTAGAGGCCTTGTTCGACAAGCTCACCTGAGACCTGAGTCGGGCTCACTGAACGTTGCAACATAGGTAGGTACAGATGAAACAAGACCAGATAAATCATATAACATACAACCTTTTTAATTATTAAAACCGTTTTAGGAAAAAATCTAAAGAATTTAATAGAGTACCGTAGTCATCTTCGATCAGAAAGTGTGACACTGAATAATATATATATATATATATATATATATATATATATATATATATATATATATATATATATATATATATATATATATATATATATATATATATATATATATATATATATATATATATATATACCGTGTGTCTACTTTAAAAGTGTACATAGCATATTAACATGGGAAATCAGTTTTTTGCAATTTCCTGCTCGCCTAATTGTTTTAAGCAAAAATGCGTTAAATTAAAGTTTTAGGGTATAAAATTCTACATCTAAAACAATAAACAGAATTACCTTTACATGCTTTATAACGACAGAAATTAAATATGAAAATGTCGAAAATTACGTTAAAAATATCGAGAGCCATGGAATTGAACAAAAAATAAATAAATGCTTGACGTTTTATCTGTCACGTGATGTCACAACGTAAGTTAACTTATTTGACGTTTCTGACAATTTGATTTGAACAAATATCGTTAATTATGGCAATAATAGAAATATAAAATTAATAAAGTTAAGAAAATACAGTTTTGTTTAAATAATATAAAATATATCAAAAATTCAACATTGCGTAACAAAATTATGTATGATGCTGTTATGTACTCTCAACTCATTTCCAATACATCTACCTTAGTACTACAGAAGGGGTCTACACTTATCATTCCTAACACTCTTTCTTAGAGTAACGCATGTTCTACTCGTCCTATATTCTGATTACGCGGCTCATGTGTATTTGTTGAAGACACATTAGCAGTCTTTTCAAATTTTGTCACGAATTTAGCTCTTCGTTCGTATAAATGTTCATTTTTTAATCATTTCAGACAATAAAACCAGAGACTAATTGTCAGAAACGTCAAATAAGTTAATTTACGTTGTGACAGATAAAACGTCAAGCATTTATTTATTTTTGTTCAATTCCATGGCTGTCGATATTTTCAGCGTAATTTTCGATATTTTCATATTTAATTTCTGTCGTTACAATGCATGGAAAGATAATTCTGTTTATTGATTTAAATCCACAATTTTATGCTCTAAAATTTTTGCTTAAAATAATTAGGCGAGCGGGAAATTGGAAAAAACTGATTTCCCATGTTAATGTCCTATGTACACCTTTAAGACAGACACACAGTATATATATATATATATATATATATATATATATATATAATTGTTTGCAAACTAAAAGCGATTGAAAATTTGTGACTTATCATGTCTTGAGTAATTTGATTGGCGAGGACATGACGAGGCTGTGGAAGTTAGACAGTTAGTTACATAAATAGACAGACAGTGAGGTGAAAGGTGTGAATTCTGTTCAAACAGTTGAATATACAGACGCTGTTGTCAGTTGAGTATATAGACGCTGTGGAGATCTGTAGATCGGACAATTCAATGCAAAGTGATATAAATAGTGGAAATAAATAATCAGTAATATCGTGGAAATAAATATTCGTATTAATTGTTTAAATAAATAAATAGTGTTAGTATTATCTAGTTTATTATAGTTTTAGTCTTAATTAGTTTTTAATATTTGTTTAATATTAGTAATCGTCATTGTTATTATCTTTTTAATATTTATTTATCGTCTTAATAAACATTTATTTTAATTAATAATAATTGTCTAATATTTACTCTTCACTCTAATAAATAAAAACGTTAGAATAGTTTCACTATTATGTTTTATGTTCGTTTCACGGAGAAATTCGCAATTTGCCTGCAATTTTAAATAAAATAAATAAATAAATATATCATCACGGCTAATTACCCATTGCTGGGTGTGCCGATCTGCTTTGTACGCAGATATCAGTAATGATGAAATATTTGCACCGTGCGGACGCTTACCAGGCGTCACCTCAGGGGCACTCATTGCTGAGTGGAGAGTGCACCACAGGGGTCAATTTTGTGCCATTTAAAATTGGAAATACTTGGCGTCGGTCGGGATCGAACCCGGTTCCCCAGATTCACGACCTGACACTCAGGCACGCGGCCACGAGACCCCATTGCAATTTTCATTTTTATTTATGATTAATATGAAAGAATTGTAAAAGAAGATTGGTTGAAAGCTTTTAAAAAGTGGAAGGAAAGAATGATGTTGTATATTATTGTTGAAGGGAATTATTTTGAGCATATTTAAAATAAATATTTGAAAATATTAACCATTTGTCTTATTCTCAATAATTCTAGCGTGACTTTTATATTATAGACAAACATGCTAAAGAAAAGTATATTATACGTATTTAAGTCTTGGGATTAACGGGCACTACCCCCGGTTTTATAAAGAGCAGAATAAATTTTATTTACTTTGGAAGTAAATTTATCTGTCGTTTAAAAAACCAGCCATTAAGGTCAAAATATTGTTGCCCGTTTAATTATTTTAGTTCAGAATCCTCTGAAAATTGACAAGTCTAGTAGGTACATAACTTAAAAACTGAATATCCTTAACTATGCTGTAGGTATTTGCTATTATACCTACAGTGGTGTAACCGGGTGTAACTAATTACGATTTTTAACAATCAGTATGGTGTTTCTAATCACCCTTATGGTCTTTGAAGATTAAGGAGTATTTCCAATAAAATTTAAATATTTTTTACGAAGTTTATATTACTTTATTACTCAAAATATAATCTAAACGAAATTTCAATAAAATTAAAGATAAGTTTTAACTACCAAAAAATGGAAAATAAAATATAGGGAAGTAATTTAAATTCATATATTAAGATGCACAAAGATATAGAAAATGTATTAAAAAGTTTTCTTCTTTATTTTCTATACAATTACAAAAAATTCCTGCGATACGCTACAGGCACATGGACGTATTGCACTGATAATAGGAAAATTGAGTTTTTCGGTTCTCCTCCAAAGATCTGTAAACATATCGCTCTTGTTTATATTTCTAAAGTGAAAAAGTAATTTACAATTTTACATATTTCCTGCAATCGGTATTTAAATTTTCTAGGTAAATTTGTCAAATTAACTTAGGGTTAAATGGTACGCCAGTAGTCACGCTGGTATGTCAGACTGGAATATTCTATATGTAGTATAATACTGAACGCAAAAAAAACGAAAACAAGCCCTGGAAAGTCTGGTATAATAGTTAGGAAGGTACTTAGAAAGATAGATTATTTAAGCCTCGAAGTTTGGAATTAGAGGTGGGCGCGGGCCGTGATCTTGTCGGGTCACGATGGATCACGACGTGACACGCGTGATCGTGAATATAATTTAAATTTTGCGTCGTGATTGGACGTGAGCGTGAGGCACTAAAAAATTATCGTGCGTGATCAGCCGTGATTGAAATTTAATCGGGCGTGAGTACAAGTTTTCTTCTATTTTTTATTAACAAAATTGTCAATCTCCATCTTTTACTTTACATTCTTGTTATTAGTATTACGTTCAAATATGTTATCAACATTATTTTTTTTTGCATAAAAATAGTGTTATTGTTGTACCCAAAATTGTATACACAGTTGCTTCGATTTCACTAAAGATATACAAATCTTTAAGCCCGATTGACACGATCATAATTTTGTTAACAAATTTGTTACCAAATTTATAATGATATTTGTGATGGAATAGAACAACCTATTCATCCATAAATATTCGTTTCCAATGAAACCAGTCTGTTACCTAACTTATTACCAATTTGTTAACAAATTTGATAACAACTTATTAACTGGGTTAAACAGGCTTAAATGTACATATACCTTGTTAGTAGTATAATTACCTCCTTCTTCCGCTCTGGAATGCAGACTGTAATTAAGATCTAATTAAGATAATTAAATTAATTAATTAATCAAATGACTTGACCTTGCATAATTGGTGAAATTTTGATCTGACGTCATGATATGAAAATTGATTTTTGATGGTATTTTAAGATTGGAGATATATTTCACATTATTTTGTAATTTGTAATATTTGAGATTTCAGATATTTATGAATATGTATATATTTGTAATTACTTTGTAATTTCAAAACGACACATGAATATCTTTAAGTGAATATTTTGGGTAATGACATGATGTTTGAAAAATCCATTATCTAGTGAAAAGGTGCATTGAATAGATTTGACAAAGTACTGGTAATTTGTGATATTAGCGGATTATTTGGGAACAATGGTCTAGGTCTAGACGGATAGCCGAGAAAATAATGACAAGATAGAGAATTTGGTGAATAAGTCGAAAATTGGTTCTTAATATCTGTAATAGCAAACAATGAGTTACAAATACTTCCTAATATACGGATTATTTGCGAGAGAAAGGGTCTAGACAAAAAAGATTATGTGGATATTTTGGTAATGATAATTAGGTAGTTGATATAATTTTGTGCTATGAAAAATTTATTTATTTAGGAATATAGATGAAATATTTATTTAAACTTTCTACAAAGTATTTCAAGGATGAAAAGAAGAGAAAGTGTTTTTGGGGGTATATAAATGCAAGTTTTATTTTATATATTCTATTAGTATCAAAAGGGGTCTGCTGAAGACAACAGTAACAAGAACAAACTAGGTAAAGTTATATTTAAATCACTTATAATTATTTATTGTATTCACTTGTAAAATTTGTTCTTAGATATGGACTTTTCTAAACTAAATCTGCGAGGTCAGCTGGCAGATACGAAACCAGGCAAGAAGATATCGGATTTGGAAAAAGATAAATTGTATAAACTAGTTGACATAAAGGCTGTAAATACAACGTTTGGAAGAAAGATTATTGCAGAGTGTGAAGACTTCATGTTATATCTTCCCGCGCGTTTTGATAATTTATCTGATGAAGAATTATCTCAGTTGAAAAAATCCGTTACCAAATGGAGTTTAAAATATACAGGTGTAAAACAATATGGACCTGGTAAACAAGCAACATTATTAGAATTTGTAGAAATATAATTATTACGAGTATATGTATATATTATGTTGGATGTATAAATAATAAATTTTGCTTATATGTGTATTTTGATACTAATAAATATATTAAATAAATTTGCAAATACTTTAGTATTATTTCATACTCCATACTGACAACATGGCTTATAAATTTCAACACCCATTTTCGGCTATAATAGCTGGCCCCTCCGGCAGTGGAAAGTCATACTTTGTTAAAAAATTTCTAACTAATATTATAGACATGAGTGATACTAACTTTGGAAAAATTTCTTGGCATTACGGGGCCTGGCAAAACTTATTTAGTACAATAAAAGGAGTAGAATTTGTTGAAGGTCTACCTGATGTCGAAAACATAGATGGAAATGTTCCTCATTTAATAATAATTGATGATTTGATGTCTGAAGCAGATCAACGAGTTGTTGATATATTTACAAAATGGTCACACCATAAAAATTTGTCTGTGTTTTTTCTTACTCAAAATTTATTTCACCAAGGAAAAGGTCAAAGAGACATATCCCTCAATGCAAATTATATAATTTATTTTAAAAATCCTCGTGACAAAGCGCAAATATTACATTTGTCGCGACAAATATTTCCGGAAAATGTAAAATTTATACAAGAAGCATACAGCGATGCAACTTCAGAACCACACGGTTATTTAATTTTTGATCTTAAGCAAAACACACCTGATTGGCTGCGTTTTCGTACGTCACATGACGACTTTACATATGTTTATTTACCTAAAAACAAGTATAAATACAACAACAAACACATGCCTACAATTATTTCATAACAATGAGTAGCGCTGTAATAAACCATGCAGAATTTCTGCGAGCATTGCATAAATTAAAATCAAAGGACAGGTTAGCATTATTAAAAAACGCTGACTGCAACTCTGTTAAATGCATTTGTGAATGTGTTTATAATATTTTACATGGTACAGTTCCCCTCAGTCGAAAACAGCAAGCTTCACTTACAAGACATAAAAACATTTTAAGGAAACTTACAAAACGTGGCGACAGCTGGAAAGCTAAAAAACGCGTGCTAGTTCAGTCTGGAGGGGCATTCTTACCATTTTTATTAGCACCTTTGTTAACCGGTGTTCTAAGTAGCTTATTTAAAAATTAAAATGGAGCATGCTAGAAAAATGGTCTTAATATCACCAGAAAATTTAAATCGTTTACATAGTAATAATAATAATAATGAAAAAGAAACTATATCGAGTCAGCTAGATAAAGACATGAAAAATATTCTAAGTTTAAAATCATCAGAATATGAAAAATGGATAAAGTACCAAGAAATATTACAAAGATATTTATATTTTCAGAAACAAAGTAGAGAACCTATTAAATTACCTATCGAACATGAATTTACTTCAGATTCAAAATTAACTTTAGAGAAGAAAGACGGTGAAACAGGACTGATCAAACAGGAAGTTATTTTAAAACCAAAACTAGCTTCAGAAACGAAAGACGATACAAAAAATATAATAAATGTTATTCCTAAATCTCATCAAGAAAAAGCTCAATTGATATTAGAAAAATTAAAATTAGACGGGGCAGTTACATGGAATGAAAAAGGTCTAGTTTCAATTCATGAAAAACAAATTCCAAATTCAAATATATCAGATTTAGTTGGGGATATTGTAACACGTGGAAAACGTAGTAATCCTGAAGGTTGGGAATATTTTTTGAATACACTAAAAGAAATAAATATTCCATTACAATTAATTAATAATCCTCGAAGAAAAAAACTTTTTAAATCTATATCAGTCAATGAAAGTCCTGCCAAAAATAAAAGAAGACGAGATCATATAAAAGACGAATCGTCTGAAACAGCAAAAGTTAAAAAAATTGAATGGAAGCGATTTACATTGTAAAATGGATAAAAGTTTATCTAAAATTTATTTTGATGCGACAAATCCAGCGGGGTTCTCGGGTGTAAATAATCTTATAAATTCCATGAAAGGTAGATATAAAGCGGAAGATGTACGAAAATGGATTAGTTCGCAGGATACATATACGTTACATAAACCAGCGCGAAAACATTTTGTAAGAAATAAATATAATGTTTCAAATATAAATGATCTCTTCCAAGCTGATTTGAATGATATGCGCAAATTAAGCCGATACAACGACAATTACAAATACATTTTAACAGTCATTGATGTCTTTAGCAGGTACGCCTGGGCGATTCCGATAAAAGATAAAAAACCTTGCTCGGTTATTCAAGCATTTGGAAATATATTTAATGAGAGAAAACCAATTTACTTACAGACAGATAAAGGGTCGGAATTCATAGCAAAATCAGTACGCTCATTTTTAAAGGAACATGATGTTAAATTTTATGTGACGCATAATTCCGATATAAAAGCTTGTTTCGTTGAAAGATTTAACAGAACTTTAAAAACAAAAATGTATCGATATTTTACTTATAAAAATACATATAGATATGTCGATGTATTACAGGATTTGGTTTCTGCTTATAATAAAACAAAACATCGATCAATAAAAATGTCTCCTAGCGAAGTAAATGATAATAATATATTAGATGTATGGAGAATTCAAAATAAAAATAAAGTAAAAGTAAAAGATAATCAGCAAAAATTTAAAATTGGTGATATTGTACGCATATCCAAATATAAAAATATGTTTGAAAAGGGATATGAATCTAATTGGAGTGAGGAATTATTTAAAATAAATGCAGTTAGTAACAGAGTTCCTATTGTTTATAAATTAAAAGATTTAAATAATGAAATCATAGAGGGCACTTTCTACAAAACCGAGTTGCAACGAGTTTATATAGAATCTGATACAATGTATAAAGTGGATAAAATCTTAGCAACAAAAGGCACAGGCAGCAGAAAGAAATTACTTGTCAGGTGGAGAGGTTATAGTGATAAGTTTAATTCCTGGATTTCTGCAAATTCACTTCGTGTATTAAATAATGAATGAGAAAGAATTTTTTATAACTTTGCCTAGTAATAGTTCTATGCAATTTTTTCCTAATAATAAAACCACAAGTTATACTACACAGCTGCCTCAGAATATAAAATTAATTGGTTCTTGGGAGGTTGCACTGTCAGAAATTATATATCCCTGTTCGATCTACAATGTTAATGAAAGAGAAAATAAAATTAAAATGATGTTAAAAACAAAGCAGGAAAAAAATGCCCCAGTAAATATTGTACATGCAAAAATTCCTACAAAAAATTATGAAGGTATTCATGCAGTAATACTTGAAATGAATAAAAGTCTTGATAAAGCAGTAGAAATGAATAAAACTGTAGCAGCTAAGAAATATGTAACTTTTACTTATGATAAAATAGAAAAACGAGTGTCAGCACAATTTGAAAATACAGATGTCCATTCCCTGAAACTATCTCCTCGGCTAGCCTTGCAGCTTGGTTACCCGCCATTTACTGATATATTTGAGCAAGAAACTTCAATTAATTTGCCTAATTTAATATTAGGTATTCCTCCACAGTTATTTGTTTATTGTGACATAATTGAACCTCAGTTAGTTGGTGATATTGTTAGTCAGTTGTTAAGAATTGTACACGTTAAAACTGATAAATATGTTTTTGGATCTAATGAAATGATATCATATGCGCAGCCTCACTTCGTTCCTGTGTTGAGAAGAGAATTTTCAAATATAGAAATAGATATAAGGACTAATGATGGTTTTCTAACACCATTTCAATTTGGAACGTTGAGTGTTAAACTACATTTCCGACGAACATCATGAAAACTTGTCCGTATCAGGAATATTACAATTTACAGGCGGGGAATGGTGTGGGGGCTGTATATAAAGGAAATCAATTTCAAAGGGGCCATGGTCTAGGAAGTTTTTTTAGTGGATTGTTTAGAAGTATTTTTCCGTTAATAAAGAAAGGTGTAGGGGCACTTGGTAAAGAAGCAGTTAACACAGGTTTTAATTTTTTGGGTGATCTGACAACAAAACAGTCACCAAAAGAATCATTCAAGAAACGTCTCGCTGAAGCGGGGGTCAATTTAAAACGTAAAGCTGAAGATAAAATTGGAAAAATTATCAGTGGAGCTGGTTATAAAAAGAAGCGAATGACTAAGAAACCTTCTCATTTTAAAACTGTACGTGCTACTGTAAAGAACAAGAAACGCTCTAGACGGACAGACATATTTGACTAAAATGGCATTTTTACATGCTCAGTCTTGTGAATGTATAAAAACAGAATTAGATTTATTTGCTATACCTCCTACACAGACTAGTATTGAAAGTGGACAATGGGTAAATTATAAACCTTTATCCTCCATTACTGAAAATGGACCCCTTGAATTTGTAATACCTGGCCACGGAGAAGACTACCTTGATTTATCCCAAACCATGATTTATATAAACGCAAAAATTGTTAAATCTGATAATTCTGCCTTGGATGACGGTTCTAATGTAGCTCCAATTAACAACTGGTTACATTCAATTTTTAGTCAAGTGGACATATATTTAAATCAAAAACTTGTATCTCCTCCTAACAACACTTACGCCTATAGGGCATATATTGAAACTTTATTAAATTACGGAAAAGATGCTAAAAAATCTCACCTTACTTCAACTTTATGGTATAGTGATGAAGCAGGAAAAATGGATTATACAGATGTAGCTGCTAATTCAGGATATAATAAACGTCAAAAATTAACTGAGAAGAGTAAAAATGTTGATATGATAGGACATCTTCATGCGGATATTTTCAATCAAGAAAAATTTTTATTGAACGGGGTTGAGATGAGGGTACGCCTAGTTCGGTCAAGGGATAGTTTTAATTTACTAGCAACTGACACAAATTTCAAAGTACAAATTAACGAAGCTACATTACTTGTCCGTCGAGTAAAATTAAATCCAAGTATTTATTTAGCGCATAATAAAGCCTTGGAATTGTCTACCGCTAAGTATCCCGTTACTAGAGCCGAAGTGAAAGCTGTTACCATCCCAGCGGGGATTCAAGGAAAATCTATGGATAATATTTTCTTAGGCCAGCTTCCTAAGAGATGCATACTTGGATTTGTATCTAATAAGGCATTCAACGGCGATTACAAAAGTAATCCCTTTAACTTTGAAAATTTTAAAATAAATTACCTGTCGCTATGTGTAAATGGACAGCAGCTTCCATCGAAACCACTACAACCTTCATTTGGAGATACAAAATCATACATTCAAATGTATAATACATTATTTGCCGGGACAGGCATACACTTCGGAAACAGTGGGAACGAGATCGACAGAACCAGTTATCCAGATGGCTACTGTTTAGCAGCATTTGATCTAACTCCAGACCTTTCAGCAAATTCAATGTCACACTGGAATTTGACACGTCATGGTTCTTTACGAATCGAAGTTGGTTTTGAGTCTTCTTTAACAGAGACAGTAAATTGTGTTATATACGCTGAATTCGATAACATTATTGAAATTGATAAGAATAGAAATGTAATTGTAGATTATGGTAGTTAATAAATTGTATTTGTATTTTAAAATAATAATAATATATGTATATTTAAATGTTAATATATCGTCTTATTTAGTACTCCCTATGCATATATAATCATATAACTCTGAAATCAAATTTAGTTTGATAAAAGCAATTGTACCGTTAAAACAAAATGAATGCGGCATTCATACAAAGAATATTTAGAAAATATTTCAAAAATACATGCGACTATGGTGTTTATGCGGCTAACAATTTACCACGACAGGTTAATTTTCCATGGGCCATTATAGTTAATACAGACCCTGATACTTTACCTGGTACCCATTGGAGTATATTTAAATGTTAATATATCGTCTTATTTAGTACTCCCTATGCATATATAATCATATAACTCTGAAATCAAATTTAGTTTGATAAAAGCAATTGTACCGTTAAAACAAAATGAATGCGGCATTCATACAAAGAATATTTAGAAAATATTTCAAAAATACATGCGACTATGGTGTTTATGCGGCTAACAATTTACCACGACAGGTTAATTTTCCATGTGCCATTATAGTTAATACAGACCCTGATACTTTACCTGGTACCCATTGGATAGCAATTTTTATTGATCGAGAGGGTTATGGTACCTACTTTGATAGTTATGGACGACCGCCATATGTACAACAACACAGCAACTTCCTTAAGAGAAATACAAAGAAGTGGACTTACAACACACACACTCTGCAAGATGTCACATCATCTGTTTGTGGTTATTACTGTTTAATGTATTTGCTATTTCGAATAAATTTTTATAAACATAATGATTTTATAAATTTGTTCAATAATAATCAACAAGAAAATGATGAATTTGTAAGGTATATGTTTTGTTATTATTTCAATAAAAGTCAGTAATTGTTAATAAATATTTTATTTGTTTATATTTTATTTAGAATAAATTGTTATACACATAATGACTTTGTAAAACTGTTAAGTATAAATAATAAATATGAAAATGATATGTTTATAAGGTATATGTTTTATCATTATTTTAATAAATCTCTGAAATTTTAAATAATAGTTTTATTTCACTTTATAATAACACTTTTTATTTCAAAGACCAAAAATGCATGTTATAGAAAACGTCAACTATATAAGTTTACAATATAAGTTTACAATAAAAGAATAAATATACAGGTACATAATCAAATTAAGAAAATAATAATAATAATAATACATATTTAAATAAAGAAAATTATACTTTTGAATATTATAAATCTATCTATATAAATTAACTAATTATATCTTATTCTTTTTTCTCCATATGGGATACTATAAAAATCATTAACTAACCTACGTTTTGTAAATTTAATATTAAAAGTTTTTTTTTCTTTCCTAGTTAATACCTTATGGTCCACTGTACATCTAATATTATCTGAATAAATTATTGGGCCTGTTAAATGCTGATTAAAAACTAAATTTTTTAAACACTCAAAGTTTATAGTTAATGAATTTTTATAGTTAAGAGTAAAGCCCTTAACTTTACACACTTCAGTGGTTTTATTTGATGACGGGGAATATACCTTGTATGCATAATTTTTTGGTCCCCCGCAAACAAATTCAGTGATATAACTACCTGCTCCATAATCGGCTAATTCATCCGTAAGATCTCCTAATAAATTACCAGTCGGAGGCTCGTAATCACCAGGAGCATGATAGTAAATAAGAGAATCTGTATCGTAATACAGAACTCTACGATCCAGGGGGACCATAAATTTATGCAGACGTAATCGGGCTTGGGCTGTAGTGTACGCAGCAATAACTACGTTGACGGTGCGTAGTTGTTGCATTGCTTCTTCTTCATGAACCCAGTGCACGTACAGCATCTCGTCACCAGCAGGGATAATCCTGTTGACTTCAATCGAGGGATTGGCTAGCAAATCATATAATTCCTCGGCAGTTGAGACTATGGATGTGCACGGTCTATTTTCGGCTTGCGCAAATTTTCCTGTAAACAGTATAAATAAGTATTAAAAATTTAAAATAATAAATAAAAGATAATTGACTTACCCCAGAAAGAATTCAGCATGAGCTTAGCATTAGATCTTCTGCCTGCATTTTTTTCTATTAACGCTGGATCAAGTTGAATTCCTTCATTTAAATAATAATTTTTCACATAATCAGCCTTGCTTGCATCATCCGTACAATCTTCAGGGTAGCCCGACGCTTCTTGTTTAATTTTCAAGAAGGTGTCAACATAATTCACAAACAAGCCTCCTGTTTTTGTATCTTTACTATATGTAGTTACTTTATATTGCCAAACCTCGTGCACTTTAATAATTTTATAATTAAATAAAACGGCGTGTCGCACTTCATCCGCAATCCAAGTACCCATAAATTGTCTCTCACTATCATTATGTACACAATTATTTTGCTCTAATTGATCACAGCACGTTCTACATAAAGCAAACATAAGTTTCCCATTTGATTTTCGTGGCAGTACCGGATGAAACAAATTTGTGGGGGGTAAAACAGTGCATTTGATTATACCCTCAACTTTATCTATATTGTTATTAGGGCATAATAAATTGCATTCGTCTCCTACAAAAATTTCTGGGTGGCCGATAGGATACTTTCCGTATTTACAAATATAGGGGTATAGCGAGCACACATCCACATATTTGATTCTTTCATTATTTTCGGCTTTTCTGTATAAACATGTACTGCCAGTTCTACCTCCAAACAGCGCGTCTCTTGGATTTAAAGGTAAATTGTTTAAAAGATCATGGGTATCAAGCTGAGTTTTTAAAATTTTATCCTCTGCTAATTGTTTTTTAAATTCACATTCCCAAATGCTAATAACCCTGTATCCTAAATTTTGAATTTTGTCTAATTTATTCATTGTTTTTTCAAATCTATTTTCTAAGGTTTCTTTAGAACTATTAAATACTTCTTTATCTCGCCCAGTTTTGTAACATTTTATACAGCCATGCCAAAAGCAGCCTAAAAATTCGAAAACTAACTTTTCTCTATCATAATATCCATCAACTTTTAAATAATTCCCGATTACAGATTCCTCCCCATGTCCAGCATGTTGAATATGAATTCCACGCGTATTTTCTTGATATATTAACCATTTAAGCGCAATTTTGGATTGATTGTCTTTCATGCGATATCCTCGCCCTGGTATAATACCTATTGTATCAGGCTCTAAAAATAAACGCCGAAAAACACGGTTACATGCGGACGGTAAGGTGACAGCCTCCGTAAAAGGACATACTTTACAATCCTTAATAAATGTATCTCGAAATTTTATACATGCTCTACGAAGAATATCTACATCGCTAATACAATATTCAACTAGTTCATTCTCCATTTCAAATATAGTGTTATTATGTACCTGTTCGTTATGCCAGGTCAGAAATTTTTGTCGTGCATCAACAGACATTGTATTTACGCCGTAATATTCAGGAGCTGGTACCGGTCCCACATAATTTTGATTATTTAATGTATTAAAATAATGCGGAAAATATCCTTTTTTAAGTGTTGACGGTAAACCCATAGCCTTTGGCAACGACGCTAAAGACATAGGTAGATAATTTAGTGAATCTATGAATCTAATATGATTTACTTGTAACATCATTATTTTATTTCCACTCAAAATTACTTTCGGTTTAACATTAAGCTCCTCTACTAGATATTTTAATATAAATTGGCAATCGAAAGATTTAGAGTTATGAGCAATACATACAACAGACGAAAAGCTTGTACGCGCTAAAAAAACATAATTTAGAAAATTTTTAATGGGTTCAATTTTATATACATGCTCACGAATACCACATGAGTTACATAGCTGTTTTATATCTTCAATATCGCTGCAACTAGAGCATGATTGCTGAATAACACATAAATTAACTTCATGTTCTTTGTTTTCGTCGCAGATTTTTTCTTGTCACGTCTCAAGATCATAATACAAAAATAAAGTATTACCTTTTATTTCAGTCCTGTCTTTTAGCATGTAACACAGATGGCCGGGGTTTTTATAATCGTCACACATTTTACAGAAAACTTCACCGCACAAATGTTGTCTTTTATTATTAATCCTATATAGTTTTAAACATTTAACACATTTTTTTAAATAATTGCACATTGATTTAAAATGGTTATCAAAACATTGCTGTCCTCTAAATTCTCTATTACACTCAGAACATTTTGTTAGTTGAGGTGTTGGAACACATGCTGGAGAAAATTTGCAGTAACGACATGTGTATTCGCAGCTGTGTCCATTTCTAATATTGTAGGGAACATGACATTGTTCACAAAAATATTTACAACAGAATGTTGCTGTTAAACTACGAATTACAGAAAAATGATTTCTGTGATACAAAAGGTTCAATCTTGGTAGATTTTGTCCTTTTGCACCTTCAAAAATCACATTTCCTCTGCTATTATACTCATATACACAAATATTGTAATTAGTATAATAGCGCTGAAATTCTGCAAGTTCGGGAATACCAGCTCCAGCGTCGTTTAAATTGATTTTGGATTTTTGTAACAATTCACGAACCCTGTCAGTCTGTATACCGTGAGTGTTTTGCACAATATATTTAAAACAAGGATCTTTATTCAGTAATGAAACTGCAACAATTAGTGCACGAGGTAGACATAAATTATCGGCGTTATTTATTTCAACTACTCCATATTTCCGTCTGCAGAATTCCGCGTAGGGTAAACCCTGACCTCGTACTTTCCCCAAACCGGAAGGCAGAGTTACTTTGGTCATCTCAATGGTAAATCTTCCGTCGGAAAACACCTCCTTATTGCTTTGTAAAATTTTTTGCAAAGCATTCCATACAACGTCCATATGTAGCTGATCAGCTCTGCGGAAACTTAGCCATGCAGGTCCATGCTCCAGACGAGGAGTAAAAAACATAAATCCTATAAAATCACTTGGATTAGTGGTGTTCAATGCGTAATCCACTACATTTTCAAGACCGTCATGGAACCAATTAATAGCATTTTCACCCTGGGGCGGGTCATTTATAGAAAACGTAATTCTTCTACCCGCTACATTGAACTGCTTCGTATGCTTCTCGATATCCGATATTATCTCGAACCGCGAAACTTCATTTTCAGCACTAACTGTTTCTTGTACATACCCGCTACCGCTTTGCACATTTTCCAAGTCACTTTCACTTATAATATTATCACACATTTTAAAAATGTTATTTAAATTGTCTTCTACTTCACTTGGTTGCGTAGCACTTGTATTTGGAGTAGAATCATGTCGCTCTTCAATTTCAATTGCGTCTTCCACATAGCCACTACCACTTGGTAAACTTGCACTTAAAATATTATTACAAATTTCAAAAAAATTATTAAAATTTTCCGGCTCCTCTATTTCACCTCGCAATGTAACAATGTTGTTATAATTACTAGCCATATTAAACGCGCGTAATTTCGTGAATGCTAGAATCAGACTAACAAAATTTTACTCACTTCACCTCTATTATATAGGTAGCAGAAAACTACCTGGGTAATCCTCAGACCTTTTTCCTTTCAAATTACCTATCTATTGTTCATTCGTAAATGTTTTGAAACATCTGTAAAAGTTATTGTTTAGGTAAATAGAAATAATGATGCATGTATTTTTTCTTAAATATATATTTTCCTTCTCGTATTATAAATACAGACACATATTCTAAATCTTTGCTGAAATTAAAATTATAGAACATATAAAAGTAAATAGAAATAACGATGCATGTATTTTATTTTTAATTATATGTAAGGAGATGAGGTTGAAAATAATAATTGTATACCCTTTTAAATTATATATTTATTTTCTCTATCAATAAAAGTGTGTACACATTGCACATCTTTCATTGTTTTAAAATTATAATAAGTAAAAACTTCACTAAAAAATTTTTCAAAAATTACATTTTCTTTATATATATAATTATATAAACTTACATCTAAATCTATGGTATACCTTAAACTATTAATACTTACTTCTTGTATCATTTTTTTATACAAATTATTAATATGAAAATATTTTACAGTATACTTACTCTAAAAATTTTTTTTGGATATTTACTTCTAAATTTATTAAATTGTTTATTATTTCCCTATTTAAAACTAAAAATTTATTGTCTCTTCTGTATTTCAATTGCCCTTTGGGTAGCACAGTGAATTCAATATTGTTAGACCGATACACTTTGTTCACAACTGCTTTTTCACTTTTAACATATTTTAAAAATTTAATGAATTGGTCTAAATCCTTTATATCAAAAAAAAGTTTTTTAGTCACGTCACCCACTAGTCGGATAGCCACATGCATCTCCGGATTCGGATCGACGCCTATGGCGATGAACGACCGTCTGCTTTTTCCTAGTGGATAGGCAAATACGTCCAACAAACGATCGTTATTGTCGAGTGTACTCTTGTTGTGAGGGAGTGCAAAACTCGTTATTTCTGCATCACCCAGCAACACGTCCAAGCGATCACCCCCTTTCCACGCTGGTAATTCCTCTTCGGGATCTTCTTCGAGGACTTGCTGCCCGCGGGGGTCGGTGACTTCCTCGATGAACTGCTGTGCGTAGGGCTCACCGTCTTCAGAATTAAAAGAAGACAGTCTCTGTTTCTTTCCTCTTTGTTCTTCTTCTCCATCTACTTCTTCCCTAGGCCTCTTAGGCGTCGCCTGTAGTAACTCCAACGATGGAGTTTCATCGTCATCTGAAACCACCAAGTCATCGACGAGCTCTTGGGTAACCACCGGTGATGGAATATGCGACGATGATGATGTCAAGGCCGATGCTGACAACATGGAGTTTATTTCTCGGTCTAATCTCTGGACCTCTTCTTCAAGGGCTGCGATGTCGGGATCACTTGATAACATCTCTCTAAGAAGCTTCATGCACTCGTCTTCTTCGACGGTGTTGTCATCTATGACAATTACCCCGTCCAAGACCGTAGGCTTTGCCGCTGAAGTAGTTCCATGTTGTGGCTCCTGGATTTGGACGTTCGAATGCATGATGATATTATTGTCGGTGATGGTTCCCGAAGGTGGTAAAAGGTCCAAGTCGTAGTCGAAGTTGAAGGTGGATGAAGCCATGGCGAGAGCAGTGTACAATAGAACAAAATACTGTATACTATGGAAATAAAATTTTGAATTCTTTTTATATGGAACATATCGAAGGTAATTTACAATAAAATCTCATCGCGATCCATATCGAAACAAATGATAATACAAGAAATAATCTTTTTTGTCTAGACCCTTTCTCTCGCAAATAATCCGTATATTAGGAAGTATTTGTAACTCATTGTTTGCTATTACAGATATTAAGAACCAATTTTCGACTTATTCACCAAATTCTCTATCTTGTCATTATTTTCTCGGCTATCCGTCTAGACCTAGACCATTGTTCCCAAATAATCCGCTAATATCACAAATTACCAGTACTTTGTCAAATCTATTCAATGCACCTTTTCACTAGATAATGGATTTTTCAAACATCATGTCATTACCCAAAATATTCACTTAAAGATATTCATGTGTCGTTTTGAAATTACAAAGTAATTACAAATATATACATATTCATAAATATCTGAAATCTCAAATATTACAAATTACAAAATAATGTGAAATATATCTCCAATCTTAAAATACCATCAAAAATCAATTTTCATATCATGACGTCAGATCAAAATTTCACCAATTATGCAAGGTCAAGTCATTTGATTAATTAATTAATTTAATTATCTTAATTAGATCTTAATTACAGTCTGCATTCCAGAGCGGAAGAAGGAGGTAATTATACTACTCTTGTTCCACTTAAGCCATTCAGTATTGCGGAGTATAGGAAATGGTTTTGACCTCTCTGATTGGCTGACATTAGAGACAAGAGACAAGAGACAAGTTTACCCAATGTAATTTCGGCTACTTCAGATTTGCGATGTTGTCAGTGCCATCCAATGAATGGCTTATATGGAACAGAGCATAGAAATAAATACGTGACACGAACGTAAACCGCCGGGCGTGATCGGGCGTGAGTGCCAAAATAAAATCGTGAGCGTGAGTGATCGTGAATCAATCATAAAAAGTCGTGCGTGATTGGTCGTGATTACATTTTTAGTTCCGTGAGCGTGCGTGATCGTTAACAAAAAGTTACCCACGCGCCCTTCTCTATTGGAATTATTCAGAATAATTTTCTTGGCCAGTCTCACAGACCGTGCGTGACTACCTACTGTAGAGTTAAACAGAAAAAGTTTCAAAAACAGAGAATTTCTTGAGACCACAATCACTACAATGGTAAAAACCTTAATAACAATATTATACTTAAATTGGGTGTTAAATCAATGTAATTTCGTTACATTACCTCTAACTTTTTATCGTTAACAGCATATAATTCCATTATTACTGTTTCCAACACGAAGATCATTTATATGAACGACATTTTAAATCTTTAAAAAACCGTCCGTTATCCTCCAAAAAACTAACTCTTATACTCTTCGCTATTCTTTTCCTCGCCGGTCAAGCCAGAGAAGTTCAACATCACCACACCGGATGCGATTATGCCATATAACTTGGCAGACTTGTCCAACGTGTTTTTCTTCCTTCAGTGCGAGTGTTGATGCGAGACAAGTCAGCGAAGATAGCGGAGGTGACATGAGCTGACGAATCGCCTTTGTTCAAAATTCAGACACCGTACCATGTTTGCACTACTCCGGAAATCGACCCAGGCTGCTTGATAAGATGGAAGAATTGGAAAGACGTTGAAGGAAAAGGAGGTGTGAGTTTGGAAGGTGATGTCATAGTGAAACTTTGGAGTTGTTAATGTTGATAGAGTAGATATGGTTGGTTCCGGTTTCAAAGAATGATTTAACTTTTTAAATGAATAGCTTTAGCGGTATACTTTATCAAATATGATATCATAGTTTTTTTGGGACAAGGTAATTTCTAATTGGCGAATTAAGAAGAACAAAACCATTCAAAATAGGTGTTAAGGTGTCGTGTTTGCTAAATGCTGAACAAATATCTATTTACTGTTAAAAGAAAGAGATTTTATATCTTGATTGTTATAAAGATTCGGTATTGTAACGTTTTTATTTATTTGGGTGGTGTAAATATTAGACAATTATTATTAATTAAAATAAGTGTTGATTAAACTATAATGAAAATGACTATTACTAATATTAAACTATTATTAAAAAAACTAATTAAGACTAAAAATATAATTAACTAGATAATACTAACACTATTTATTTATTTAACCAATTAACACTACTATTTATTTATACGATCTTACTGATTATTTATTTCGACTATTTATGTCACTGTTTTTTATATAACGTTCAACTGTCCGTCTACCGACCTCCACAGCGTCTATATACTCAACTGACTCAACAGGGTCTGTATATTCAACTGCTCGGACAGAAGTCACACATTTCACCTCACTATCTGTCTATTTATGTAACTGTCTAACTTCCACAGCTTCAGTATTTTCGACTGTCCTTATGCCACAATTCTGCACCACTACTGTCGAGTATCTACTTCCACTTACCGTTACTGTCTTCTTAGACCTAGCTTCCCAATACTCTTCAACGCCACCGAGCACCGAGTATTTTCTTTCACAGCTATCCCGGTATACCAGTAACTTTCCGATTCGCCGACACTAGGAATATATACTTATTAAATTATTTTAATATTACCGCAAAAATACTATAATATAACGGGTTTTTGAGATCATTATTCAACATAATAACAATTTTATTTTGACACGAATAAAAATACAGAATTATTGACAAAACGTTAATGTAACGAATGATTTTTTCAGTCGTTAAAAAATAACGATATCGTTATCTTTTTCTCGTTATGTAGAAGTAAATTATTATATATACCACTTTAACGAATATCGTTATAATGTCATGACGAACGTTTACAGAGTAAGCCTATTAAACGATTTTCGTTATTATTATAACGATATAAGGTTTTAACGATTCGTTATGTTATACGATGCTTAGAGAGGCTTTGTCAACAATAACTCCCGAAACATTACATTCTGTCATTCTGCTTGGGCAGTTTTTGAAAATGTGTTGTAATTTGTGTTTGAAATATATTGATTTTTTATTTGCTACTACTCTTATTACTTTCTTACGTTAGTTATAGATCAGAATTATGATAAGTTAATTTGACTTTGACAACCTATATTGCATTTTATCTGGAACGATGCAGTACCAGTGTCCGAGCGGGTTAGCGCACATTTCCTAGGTCGCATAGCTTCCTCTACAAATGCCTTTTCCATTTACATCACAGATGATGAATTTAATGCAGATTCTTCGTACCGTCATTTTTACAACACAATAGCTCTCGCCATTTAATTTTTTAATAATGACAATTGTATTAAGTTCCTTTGCATATAATATAACTATTGTGCTAATTGTTTATCTATTATCAATATCACCTACTTTGTTAAAGACAAATTTGTGAGAATTTTATGCAACAAAACATATGTAGCCTATGTAAACACGTACTATTAATATTTGAAACACTTACGAGTAGGAGTTTCAAGTAGTAGCATCTATTTACTAAATATTTACTATTGTAGTACAGTTACATTATTGAGGACTGTTATATTCCAGTGATCTTTTATTTTTTTTACTTTCTATAGTAAGAGTCTCGTTTAAGTCTACAGAGACTAAAAATATAATGTATTCAATCTTAGGAAATCTTGCGTGAAATACTACGGTGTTAACAAATATAACTATAATTTTGTTTACTTTACAATTATTGTAGTGAAACATGTTATTATATGTCTAAATATAGAAAATGACAACCTTTAAAATTCCTTTGAAATAACAGTGCCATTATTGAGATAAAACTAAAATTATATGTAAATTTATACTAGAAAAAAAAGTAATGTATAATTTGACTAAATATGGTCAATCAAACTCGAATTTAAAAATTAGAAGAAATTACTCTCATGCCGCAGGAGTCTGCATAATTAATCAACCGAGATTTTATCTTGTTATTTCTAAATATATTATAGCGTATATAGACACAAAGAACATTATAGCATTATAGATAATTAGACATTGATACCATTTGTGTTTCTGTTCTCTACATAGGTATCTTACATTTTAAATATCATGTTCTTTATAAAATATCACATACTTGTTCTATCACGATTATCCACAGGAGAGTAATAGAGAAATACTAAATAATAAATCTTATTATAATGGTTCAGTTAGATTGGAATTTAGCTAAATTATTTAATTTAGTGGTCATTTTTACACAATTGATTGATTACAGAGTAGTATAACAAAAAGATTTAAGAAGTTTCGTATTCCAAAATCCTCTGGAAAAGTAGTTTCCTCAGTTTTTTCCTTCCGTCACCTTTAGGTAAGGAAGGTATTGTCTTTGGTCAAAAAATTCGATGATGAGTTTTTAATCAATAAGCACGTTTTAGGGTCCCTAGAATACGAATTTACTATTTTTACGATGATGTCTGTATGTGTGTGTGTGTGTGGATGTGTGTGTGTGTGTGTGTGTGTGTGTAACAAAATTTTCGTCTGCGATAACTCTAATACTACAGTTTCAAAAATTATAATTTTTTCGTATACTTCTTCGTTACATCTATATGAAGAGCTGATTAGATTTTGGTTACAATTGGTCAACCGGAAGTACCATCATTTCAAGATTTTAACAGTTTTTCTTGAAAAAACTATGTTAAATATCATTTTTTCACATTTAATGTTATTATAAATATTAAAGAATATTTTATTCTCTATACGATTTGACTGCATTTTATACTTAATATTAAATGGATATAGAGTTAAAAATTTATAAAGAAATTAAATTTCATAAAGTAGCCATAGCTATGGAAACAGCTACTATATTAAGAAAATTTTGATTGAAAAATGTCAGTGTCAAGTGAAATTGACATAGTGTGTTTGTCTTATAATTTTTACTGGAAATATAGGATCTTTTGCTTTCTGTATGGAATTTGTATAAAATACATATAACTGCTTTAAGGTAATGTACAAGAAATAATAATAATAAATCTTTTATTTCTGCAGATACATTACACTGTACATAGAAAACGTCACAAAATAATAATTTTCTGTATGAAATTTGAATAAAATACATGCAACTGCCGGAAGGTAATGTACAAGAAATAGAATATTTAATTTAGCAAGGAACTTTCCGTGTGAAATTTGTACAAAATATATAGAACTGACGGTGAACTGACGGAAGGTAATGTGCTGGCCACATCAGATTTTTTTTTTTTTGGAATTGTCGTGAATTAATCATGGTTGATTATCTGAATAGGGTAAAGCAATAACTGGTTAATATTATTCTACATTATTGACAGTTTTGCGGGATTTTTTTTCCCCAAGTTTTCATCGGTATTTAAAACGTTTAACAAAATTTGCACCAATTCTCTGCACTTTATTTCATTTTCAATACCACATTTAATGAAGACTTTTTTATCATTTTTAAATTTAAAAATCGCCGAGCGAGTCAATATGTAGCTATCAAACACAAACTTTGAGTCTAACATAAATGAGACCTGACATACACTTCAAAGACAATGGTACCAACGAGATCAAAAATGAGCTCAGTTGAAAACGAATAATGCGCAAAATAAAAAATATCTCGCTACTTTTGGAAGAAATCTTATATGTTTTATAGTGTTTTTATCTTACATTATCTGAAGAATATGAACAAGAGAAACGAAAACTTCGATGTTTGAGATACAGCCTATAACAACATCAATATAAAATATCGCATCTAAATCATGTGAAACGATTATTTTATCTCTTTATATAAACGTAAAAATTAATTACAAAGTTACAGTTTTTATGAGCATTTTGTCTAAGTAGCCATGGATATATGACAAAAAAAACAAATACGTTGTTTTTTGTCATAAATCCAGGGCTGCTTATTCACTAAAATGCGATTTTTAGCATGAATTCAATACCTCTCTTAGCGAGAGGTAAAAATGTACATAATAATCAACGAAAACAATAATTGTCAAAAATTCTATTGCTAATTGCCAGATGTCATATCATAAAACATTGCGCGCGCACTTTCTGTCCATAAAATAGAACTTTATAGACAGAGAAAATCCTTGATCAAAATTTTTGTATGTGAGCTTCTATAAAATTCTTTCTATAATTATGTCCAGAAATATAAATCGAGATATACAGGCTTTAATCGAAGTTCTGTTCACTGTTCACCAACCAAAATTGTTGAATAGATGATGTATTCGACAAATAGTTACAAACTGACGTTGATGTGAAATCGAGCATTATACAAGTAGATTCGTATATATACAGGGTGTTTCAAAAATAGTGTAAAAAAAATTAAGGGCATATAGTACTGACAAAAATAAATAAAAAAGCTTAATCAACATAGGTCCGATCTTCCAGTTTCCGAGATTTGAGGCAGTGAAAAATGAGTTTTTAAGGGTTTACGTCTGCCTCTGCTGTCTCGAAAACTAGAAGAGTTACGACTTTGATTAAATGAGATTTTTTGTTTCCCTTTCATAGGTAACCTAAGATGTGCTTTTGTTTTTTTAAAAAATCTAATAATTGTACTATGTTAAATGTTGTGGCGACCTTCGCCAATATGTAATTTTAAAATAACTTCGTAACTATTATAAATTGAGAAAAACGTTACATATAAAATTTTATTGTTTTTTTTATAGTCTATTTACTGACATAGACAAAATTTTGTTCGATCACTATCTTTGTCAGTTTTTTCGATTTTTCGCTTTTCTCGGAAACAGTTGATGATCAGTCCTATGTTGATTAAGCTTTTTTACTTATTTTGGTCAGTATTATATGCCTTAAATTTTTTTACAATATTTTGGAAACACCGTGTGTAGTAATTTATGTATTGTACTACTATTTTTGTTATTGAACATCTAGTAATACATTTCAGCATCTTCATCTCCCCCCATCCATCTCAAATTTTTACCACAATCTTTAATCTTGCCTCCACTCCTCTTTTAAATACAATCAATGATTAATCTATGCAAAGTAAAACAATCTGAGTTGTATTTTTAGACTGAGTGTCTACAGCAATATACCACACCTTGCAGTGTCTCTGCTCTTGTACTATAGTGTTGTGAGCCCACGAGTGTAACTTGCAACACCTTCACATGCATTATGTTTTGTGTCCCGTATGACTTCATGAGGGTACACACAGAAAAAATTCGCAATTATGGGTGTGTTGTGTATGGTGAAGTTTTAGTCATGTGAAAAGAATTTATTTACAGTCATTTTGTTGTAAAAGATAATAAGAGTCAATAAATTTTTATAACTTTAAAGATATGGAAAAATTTTGAACAGTCAAGGGCAAGAGTGACAACATTGAAAATATATAATTCTAGAATGGTATATAATTAAGTGATATGTCAAATGTGCCTCTGTGAAGTAGTACAAATGCATGTAAGAGTGTAATAAAAATAAGATAAAAAAGATTATCTTTTGACACAATGCTAAACGAAAACATGCAAGCAAGATTAATTAAAATTTCTTGTTTGTTCTCCAAGTCAAGACAAGAAATAGCTCAGCAAGAAAAGAAATCTTATCTTATGAAATACTTCTTGTAATACGAAGGTTAAAAAAATATATCGAGAATTTAAATCTTATTCAAAAAATAATAATTAATTCATCAATTTAATATTGTCCTCTTCGAAGCATTCCCCATTAGATATAATGCACTTATGCCAATTTTGTTTCCAATCTGCAAAATAAACTTGTAGAATGCACTTTGTGGTGCAGTCTTCAGGTCCTTCAACGATACATTACTATGTCTTGCTTAAAATTAGTGGTGGGAACCGGTTCCAGTTCGGTTCAGTTCCGGTTCCAAAATTACCCGGGTACCCGGTTATTTGAATGTGTAATTACCCGGTTCTCGGTTCCGAGTCCGAAACTACCCGGTTCTCGATTTTGGAACCGAAACTTCCCGGTTCAGAAATCAAAACTACCCGGTTCTCAGTCCTAGAACCGAAACTACCCGGTTCTCGGTTCTGGAATCGAATCTCATCGGTTTTCGGTTCTGGAATCGAATCTCATCGGTTCTCGAATCGAATCTCATCGGTTCTCGAATCGAATCTCATCGGTTCTCGGTTCTGGAATCGAATCTCAACGGTTCTCGGTTCTGGAACAGAAACGTATCGGTTTCCGGTTCTGGGACCGAAAAAGAGTGAATCTCGATTATGAAGCTAATAACATATACACTATTACAATGCGTGAATTAGATTTACGTTTTATGAATCAATATGTTATGATGAATAAGTTAATTATTTTGAAAGTTAATTTTTTTTAAATTATTAGATAGAAACAGGTAAACAATTTAAGAGAGTTGGTATCAGATATTCTTATAAACTGATATAATGCAATTCTCTGAAGAACACGTGCAAAAACCAGGTACTTTTTCCCCGACTGCACGACCGGTGTCTTTGTTTAAATTTCTACAGGATTTGTGCTTTGTAGCCCCTTTCGGTTTCTTTTAATTTTAAAGTTAATTCGATTCGGCATTTCAAAATAATAACCAATTTTTTTTACAAATTATGAGGCACGCTCTCGAAATTTATTAAATGGTGTTATGAAATCCAGAAAATAAGAAATATTCATTTATATTACTTAACTGAGAGATCAAAATGTAAAGATTAGAACAGAATGTATAAGTAGGTATAAGTGAAAATATCTATTCCTTTATCCCTTAAATTTTATGGCCGCTATTATCGTTACGTAGGTAGCGTTATTTGAAAATATAACTCAAGGTCAAGTTATTGAAATAAACCATATTGAATGAATATTGTAAATATAAGACGAAATTGAAATCTGTAATTATTTACTATATTATGTGGTTACATTTTTAGCATCCTCTTGCCTTTTGTGTTATAATATTTACACATCATTACAGATATTTTCAATGAAATTACATATAATTTTTTTAAATATCGTTCAATAATATTTCTCAGAAAATATGTTTATTTCTCAAGAATGACGAGGCTAATTTAAAATTATAATTGATTATCCGAAGTTCGATTCACTACCCGGAACTGGAACCGAAGATCAATTCCACTACTCGGAACCGAAGATCGGTTACACTACCCAGAACCGGAACCGAAGATCGGTTCCATTACCCGGAATCGGAACCGAAAATCGGTTCCACTACTCGGAACCGAAGATCGGTTCCAGGAACCGGATACTTGGATAGTTTTGGAACCGGGTACCCGGTTCTAAATTTTTCCGGTTCTTGACAGCACTACTAAAAACAGATGGGTGACTATGGTATATATTATATCTGAATAACAAAACAGGGGTGCAAAATAAGCATTTCGTAGCCGCAATACAGAAAGCGAAATTGAATTTCGCGACCGTTGTTATAGTAACGGCCACGAAATAAATTTGTATTACATATTTTTTTCGGTTGCACAAAAAATATTGTGTACACCTTGTCCGCGAACTCTTTTAGCGCCCTCGAGATTGTCTTGCCTCGACCGCAAACAACCAGATGCGAAATAAGCATTTCGCAGCCGCAATACAGGCCGCGAAATTGGATTTTGCGACCGTTGTCATGGTAGCGATCGCGAAATTAGGTAAACAGTCACTTTGGCACTTGAGAATTGCATGGTTTTATTTATCAAATATCAATCTCATAGCCACCTTGAAAGCTAACTTTCTATTTACATTTTTACAATGAAACTGTTTAAAATTAATAAAATTTGTAATTAAATATTTTTTAGGGTTGCACAAAAAATATTGTGTACACCTTGTCCTCGAAATCCTTTAGCGCCCTTGAGATTGTCTATTTTGACCTTTAAACTATTTAGTTTGCCAATTCTAAGAAATAGAATTATTTTTAATTTCCTCTAATAGAAATTCCGACTCGATCGTTGCTTACACCTGAACATTTTTAAATACATCCCTGAATCCTGTTGCTAAGGTCATTTTAAATGCCTACTAGTATTCCAGTGGTATTGAGTACAATTATAATCTTCTCTAAAGGAATCCATAAGGGTCAGTTTCCTTTCAAATCAAATAAAGGGAAAAGTTTTCAAAAGAAACCACATCTATTAAAAAGTTTTATCGTCAAAGCCTTCTTCTCCAATTGCATCACTTGAGCATTTCATACCATTTTTAATTTAAAAAATTAAAGCAAATTGTTTTGTTTCAAATTTTTAAAAAAGAATTAATTATAGCTCTCAAATAGAAACTACGTGATCAAAACTTAATTCAATCAAAAACGAATAACAAATAAAACTGATCAAATCTCGTAGAGCCATTCAAAACTTTCGTTTGCTACCTTCTTGATATATAAAGAAAGGTCGTATTTCGTGTTAAGAAAAAGTTTTGACATATTTGGTGATAAATTCATATAATTCCATATATAGTTTGTTCATTTTGTTTTTATACTAACTGAAGAACTAATTTGCAACACACAAAAAAACCTCGTTGAAATCCTGCAGAACAAGTCTTAATTTAATCCTTTTACACTTTTCTAAAATAGGTAGATATAATTTTCGAAGCTGACAGCTCTTCAAGGTTCATAAATAAAAGTCTTGTGACTCATATCAATTCTACACATATTATCCATGACCATCGCTAAAAATAACCACTATATATTAATGCTATAAGATATAAACATAAAGGCATAATATTCTCACACTAAGTTGCTGTATTCAACTCTGTATAATTAATGCAAACGACTATTGAGCTGGCAAGCAAATAATCTACAGCAAGTTCGAATTTTTACCTCATTCATTACGTACATGTACACACAGTGATTTAAATAAATCAGGCCGTTTAAAGCGCAAAATACCGAACGTTAAAACAAAAATAAAAATCACTAACTGCTAATTAACCGAGATAAAAACGTTTCTCCGTACCGAAATTTATTGCTCGCCATTTCAAGTAGGCGTAGAAAAACAAAATAAAAACAGGTGACGGTGAGAGCCGTCCACTTATTCACACTCTGGATCGTGACTCCAGACAGAAAACAAAACACGGCTGTGGTGTGAATTCAAAGCCAACTTCGACAAGAAATTGTTAAGTGGCTTCAAAGTTGCTTTAGACGCATTACTAATTAGGAAGGAAGGATGCTCCGCGAAACTCTAAGGAGAAAGCAAGAAAACAAAGTATGTAGGAGTACAAAGAGAAAGGGAATGAAGAATTTGAATATACAGGATGTTTCACAACTTCTGGATCAAAATAAAATGGAAGATACTACACGCTGTGCTGATCACGAATCAAAAGGAATTTTTTGAAAATTCAAAAAATTAGTTGCACTTATAATGGAGGGTACATTTTTAGTGCCACTGGTATGAAATAAAAACGATTTTCAAAAAATTGATTTCCCGAATCTCCTATGTACACCTCGAAAAAAATCAGCCTTTATATATAGACCGGGTGGCGCTCGAAATCCGTTACATAGGTATTTAACATGGGCCGTTTTTCCTTGCGCGTTGCTCCCCAAATTATTTTAGAAAAAAATTCTTCAAATAAAAGTTATACAATATACAATTTCACATTTGAATCAATAGGCAAAATTAATTTTGCATGCTTTGTAACAGCAGAAATTAAGTATGAAAATGTCGAAAAACTACTCAAAAGTAGTGATAGCCATGGAATTAACAAAAAGCTTAACAAACAAACGTGTGTAAAATTTAATTTGCATTTTATTATTTAATAAAATTATTATAACGTAAAATTCTTAAGGAGAATAATAATTTATTTCTTCTATACTGTTCAAATACTCATTTTTCGTGACAAAAAAATCACAATATTTGATATTTAAATCACCACATTTGTATGCCTTTTTTGTTTTACTTCCATGGCTAGCACTATTAAAGTAAAATTTTCATATTTTATTTCTATAGTTTCTAAACATACGAAATGAATTTTGTTTACTGATTTACATGCACAATTTTATATTCTACAACTTTTATTTGAAGATTTTTTTTCTAAATTAAATTGGGGAGTAACGCACCCGGTATATATAATAAATATTTTATAAAAATTGTTATGTATTTCCTGTTTGTCAATATTAGATAATCAGAATGTAATCATTATCATTTTGCATGACCTTATGTGCGTTTACTAAATTAGTAAAATATAATTTATTTACAGCTTCACATTTTCCTTCTGCGATAACTTATTTATATTATTTTTTTTAAATACACAAATACATGTTATCGTAACTGAATGGTTGAACATAAACGAATGTATTTATATTTATGAGTACATGATTTTATATTTTTAAATCTGTATAAGATCTTATTTACCCTGAAGAAGCTATAACTGTATGACTAACAGATTTCGAATATTTTTTGTTAACACCTATTATATTCCGGCGTGTAACTTTTAACAATAAAACAACTGATTAAAATTTTAAAAGTAATGTATGCAGTATTCTGATATATAAATCGAATTAAGTTGGGTAGACAGTTACAGATAAATGGTTAAATCGTAGACTGAAAAATGCATGGAACGAAACAAGGAAAGAATCGTGAAGTGTAGTGTGCTAAAATAAATAAAAAAATGAACATAAATAAAAATCAAATAAATATATCATCACGGCATATTATCCATTGCTGGGGTGTGCTAATTTGTTTGTACACAGATTTCGGTATTGATGATGATATATTTGTATCGTGCGGGGGTTTATCAGTCGTCACCTCACATACACTCAATGCTGGCGTGGAGAGTGCACCGCAGGGGTCAATTTTGTGGCAGTTAAAATTCGAAATATTTGGCGTTGGTCGGGATCGAACCCGGTTCCCCAGATTTGCGACCAGACTCTCAGGCACGCGGCCACGAGCCCCCATAATAAATAAATGTTTTATATTTTTAAACCTACAAGAAATATATAAAAACGTGACAATAATTAGCTAAAAAAAATCTATTGTAATATATTGTGGAGCAAAATTGCACAAAATACTACAAAAACAACGAAACTACTTTGATATCAATCTTCAAATTATTATGTGAATTTTGCGGCACGTAAAAGACAAAATTTTCAAAAAAATTATATTTCCTTCTTTCCATATTTCATCTTCCCGGAAACCTCTCCATTTCTCGTTGTCATCTCCAAATGATCCAATGCATTACTCTGAAACACTGAACATCTACATCTACTCCCTCGTATATGAGAAACAGTCATGAATTAAACATTTCATTCAGTTCAATAGTTGCATTCATCTACAAAGGTAGAGATTTCGTGTCTGGGTGTCTGAGACGTCCACGCCTACTTGGATGATACAATGATAAAAGAGATCGCGTTTCCTGAATTCAGCAACTTAAAATGGATAAGGTTTCCGTTTGTTGTGATGCGATGAAAGACGGATATGGGAGGAATATTTTGGGAGAATTGGGACAGTGAGAATGAATTGTTAGGGTGCTAGAAAGAAAAAGAATAATCACAAAGAAACAATGATTTTAAACAAAACATGAAAAACTGATTAAATAAATGGACGAAGGAATATAAATTTTGTACGAGAGAAAGAAATTTTGGTTGTACATCTGGGGTTCCAATATTTTAGAAAAAAATAAAAATTAAATCTTTCAATTTCTAGTACCATATTTGCGTATGTCATAGATCTACAGAAAATAAATAAGGTTTTTTTTTTAAAATTCGAAAAAGTTTATTTATTGAAGTTTCTAGATTCTATATCGTTTCATTTCGATCTGCTTACGCTGTGAGCAACAAGGCCTTTGTCAAAAACCAAGTAAAGCACGACAATATAAGGGTGTAAATTTATATAATTCTACAAGAACTATATTAGTCCGTTTCTGTATTTGAAAATATTTTTGTAAGGAATCTGATTTTTTTTACAAAATAATGAAAATTTCATTTTCGTCGGATTCGGATAAATGCAAAATTCTTTCTAATAAAACAAGAATTTAACTGAACACCTTGGTTAAAGCAACGGTTTTGAAATGATTATTATTTTTACTGATTGATTTTTGTTTATAATGAGTTTTCACTGGTTTTCAATAAATAAAAATAAATAAATATATCATCACGGCTTATTACCCATTGCTGGGTGTGCCAATCTGCTTTGTACAGAGATATCGGTAAAGATTATATATTTGCACCGTGCGGGCGCTTACCAGGCGTCACCTCACGGGCACTCATTGCTGGCGTGGAGAGTGCACCACAGGGGTCAATTTTGTGCCATTTAAAATTGGAAATATTTGGCATCGGTCGGGATCGAACCCGGTTCCCCAGATTCGCGACCTGACACTCAGGCACGCGGCCACGAATCCCATTGGTTTTCAATAATTTTCAATAATTTACGATTAATGTTGAATATTCCTTGAGTGATAATAATACCTACCTACTTATTTATGTATCACGGTACTGACGTTTTATTTTGTATCACGAATGTGAAATTTCACTGCCGAGGCTGTAAGGCCAAGAAAAATAAACCATATGAGTGATAAAAAGAAACTTCAGTTCCGAGGAGCATATTCAATATTATAAGCAAGCGAAATTTTGTGAAAATGAAAGTAATATTTATTTTTATTTATCGTAATAAAAAGGTACTCAAAGTTATGTGTGTTGTCTCAAACTTCCTCATAGGAATTATTTAATTCACATATTTTTTGTCATTTTACCTATAAATTTATATTTACCATTGTGCGTCGTGCAGAACTAACTGTACGCAATTTTAACCAGCGCCAAATTACTACTAGAGAGCCACTTTAGCAACAGAAGAATCTCTGTAGTAACAGACAGCCAAGCCGCACTAAAAGCACTAGAATCCTGTGAGACAAAATCTGGACTTGTTCTAGAGTGCATCCACAGATTAAATGCACTAGGAGCGAGGAACAAATTGAAATTAATATGGGTACCCAGGCATTCAAAGATCGAAGAAACTAGGTAGCAGATAGCCTGGCAAAGAAGGAGACAAGTTTTCCTTTCACAGGACCAGAACCGGCTTTCGGAATCTCAGCGGAGACAGTTAAGCTGGAAATAAAAACATTTCTGAATCAATGGCACAAGAATCACTGGTTGGAGTCACCAGGGCAGAGACACTCAAAACCAACCAAGAAAAGATCGGAACGTTTACTCCTAATGAGCAAACAAGACATCAGATTAATAACAGGACTCCTAACAGGACACTGTCTACTAAACAAACACCTACACACGATCGGATTAACACAAGAACCAACATGCGGGGGGTGTGGTGAAGAGGAAGAAACCCCTCAGCACCTTATATGTCACTGTGAAGCCTTTACGAGCAGAAGATATAATATCCTGGGGGCAGAAAAGATCCAGCAAGATATGCTAAAAGATTTAGATATGAAGAAAACCCTGCAGTTTATTAAACAAACAGGACTCCTAGAATAGGAGTAAATCTGGAGGATACAATAGATCTATAGGTCGCTAGGTCGCAGTACAGGGATCCACAGAGACCACCTCTTGTAATATAATAATAATTGTACGTCGTACACATACTCAAATTAACTTATATGTACAATAATTATCATAAGGTTAGCCACACAAATCGTCGTATAATGGATTACTTTAGAGCCGATTTCTGAACTTTTCATGACGATTTTTGTGTACTTTAGTGATAATTTAAAATAAATATATTTAAAAATAATTAAATATTTTGTAAATCAATAGTAAATAAATAAATAAATGTGGTATTTTTTAAATATTTAAATCACAGAAATTGTGAAGCTAGCATTCTTTTAACAATTTATTTTTCTAAGGGCGGGTTTATCAATGCAAGGATAAAAGTGCCAGATAACAATCTAACAGTTAACGTTAACTGTCAGATAACTTTACACGATTGTTTATCAATACAAAGTTATCTACCAGTTAACAAACTTACATTTAATTATATATTGGTAACACTGATATTGTAAAACCTTTAATGATTGGCTTGGGGCTCATGTGTCAAATTTCAAAATATTTTGACAGATCAAGAATACAGACCTGACAGATCTTTATAGGATAGATTTTATTGTTAATTATTTGAGAATAATGAGGTACTTTGGATATTATTGTATGAATTGTACATCAAAATACAGAAATGTTATATTTTTAAACCGATAAGTAAATATATTAAAAATATTTATATTGATAAAATGACAATATATGTTCTAGGAACCACAATATGCATAAAAAAGATATCAACACTAATGGAAAATTTAAGAACGAAGGCGCAACATTAAATATTTATATCTGTATATTTAACATTCTTCATTGTTGTACTTGCCCCAATTTTATAATTATGAATTAATGTTGCAATCATTCTTACTGCTTATTTCATATTATAATTCATTATTGTAATGATTTGTGTGATTATAATACGTTTTTATTTTTGTATGTAACATCTTTATTAATTTTATCAATATGTTTAACGATTATCGAGTCCTTAAGAACGGGGAAATAGCCACTTCCAACTATCCAACTGGTTGATTATATCTTCATTGAATTCAACGCTTTCCATTTATGAAATTCTGGAAATCTATATCTCTCTGGTCTCTTTTTCTTGTATAATGTCCGTAGTTAAAACTATAATACGTAATACAAGGGTAATAAAGCATTTTACATAAGGGATATAGAATCGATTTGAAAAATTCTGCAACTATACATTTTAGGTTATAAAAATTGTAATAATTCAATAGAATTAATACAAAATATCAGTATAATATACTTACCACATTTTAATTAATTAATTGTTTATTGTATTTATTAATTTTTGAGGGTAAAATTTTCTACTTATATTTTAAGTGCCAGATAATAGATTTATCTGCCAGTTGAAGTGACGGATAAATTTTGGCCGATTTTATCTGACAGTTTACGTTAACTTTTGTTTGATAAACGCTTTCTATTTTTTAACTGGCAGTTAAAAAGTTATCTGCCAGTTAAATTATTTATCCTTGCATTGATAAACCGGCCCTAAATCAATTTTAGATTATAATTTAGTTTTCTTATTTTAAAAATTTTGGTCAAATTTATTTCGGTTCATATTATCATTTTAAAAATGATTACTGGAATTCTGAATACCATCTTGTTTCTGCTGCATAATGAAATTTTCAAATAAATCTAATTTATTAAAAATTATGACGATTTTTTTTTGTTTGAAACATATTTTTTTATAGTTAATTTTTTTTTGTTAGTATGATTAACAAATGAACATATTTACATGTACTTCATGATGAAATAAAATTTAATTGGCAATAGCCATTTCACATATACACTCAAACTACAAATTATTCCAATTAAAAATAATAGAACAATGTCTTTATTTAATAAATGCGAAAGTAATAAAAGATTCATAAATTTATCTTAATTTGCATATGTGTATAAACAATTTACAAGTATGACTTCATAAGGCAATAAAACTATAAAATTTCTACTAATGACTGGATGAAGAAAATAAATTAATTACAACACAATATTCAAATTACTTGGTTTTCTAATACATTTTTACATTCTATATATGTTAATTGGTCGTGCTAATTAATTAAATTTATACGTGAATAGAAAATTTTAGTATTATTCTATTAAAGTAATGAGAAGTTTGTATTCAAAACAACAAATAAGTTTCCATGACGACATATTACCCATTATCCACTTGAATGTAGTACTGTCAACGACTTTTTATTATAGAATTTGTAAGTATTTGTATTAAGTAAATACTTATATATTTAAGATTGATAAAACTCTTCAACTATTCATTATATTTATTTGTAAAAGGATAAGAAAAAAATATTGTTTGCACGTATGATTGATATGTTTGTAACATAGAAGGCCATGATATAAAACAAATGTAAACACATAAAAATGCAAATTGTACTCTTGTAAAAGATCATATGATCGCTGCAGCACGAGTCGGTTGCCTCTGCGCCAGGCTCCAGGAGTCCACTTATTGAGGACCGAACAGAAGCCACAGGTTACACCACACTGATAATATATATATATATATATATATATATATATATATATATATATATATATATATATATATATATATATATATATATATGTAATATTTTTATTAAATGTAAACAGCATGACCAAATTATTTTCAACACGACAAAATTAGCATTTTTAAGGAAAATACAATGCACGACAAATATTTTAAATATCAACAAAATACATATTGTATCACCAAAAAAATGTAAATAATCGACAAAATATTTGTTCTAATGGCAAAAAATGTAAGTCAACGACAAAATATTTGTTCTACCTGTATTTTTTTTTTTTCTAAATACTTGTATACTTTAATATAATCTGAAAAATTGGGGTCATTATACTTGTTTTTTATGCAACATACCTTAACATAACCAAACCTAATGCACACATATCTTTTGTCGTCCTATACAGGGTGGTGACTTGAACGACGCAGCATAGGGGTTTCAATGGTAAAATCTTAATGTGCAGTTATTTACTCCCCTAATTATTTTAGAGCAAAATTGTATTTAGGTTTTTGTTCCAGAAGGAAATACTGCATCTATGCTATTGTTTATATTTTTTCAATTTCCGGAATCGTAAAAATAGTCGAAAACAATAACATTTTTACTAAAATCATTGATGCCATATGGAACAAAAATTTAAATAAAAGCGCAAACATTTGTCACTACTTAAAGAAATCATAATTTGGTTCTCGTCAAACTACATTGTTGTAATCAACAACTATTACATCGTTGTAATCTACTACAATAAAGATGTTTTCATTTTCCTCGTTTTAAACAAAAGTGCTAACATGTGTCAAAGATTCTTGACGTTTAAAATTATTTTCAAACACAAGGATAAAGAAAACACCTTTATTGTAGTGTTGATGACAACAATGTAATAGTTGATTACAACAATGTAATTTGACGAGAACGAAATTAATTTTTTTCTAAGTAGTGACAGATCTTTACGCTTTTGTTCCATGGTATCAATGATTTTTGCAAAAATGTTATGATTGTTTTCGACTATTTTTACGGTTCCGGAAATTGAAAAATTATAAATATTAGCATATTCAGCTGCAGTATTTTTTCCTGTAGCAAAAACCTAAATACAAGTTAGCTCTAAAATAATTAGGGGAGCAAATAACTGCACATTAAAATTTACCATTGAAACCCCTATGCTGCGTCTTCCAAGTCACCACCCTGTATACAGACTGACACTGAAAAACAGGATTCGATTTTTTAAAAACCACCCGATATAATGTACCCAGTACCGAAACAACGACTGACTATACTGTATTGTAGCTACTTAAAATCAGATTTATTTTGTGATAATCTATCATAATCTTCCTTAAATGGTACTATCCAAACTTTAAAATTTATGTCATGTTAAAAGTCCAAGAAAGAAACCACATTGTGTTACATTCTTATCAAGTTAATTAAAATCTTCGAAAACTTTACTCTATTTACATCCTCATCACGTAGCAATTTGAAAACATCTCACGTAATCATCATTAAACGATTACTTAACCTATCTTTTCCACTGCAGTTACGTGCATCTGAATCAGAACACTTCTCACTGAATGTAAATTCTCTCAGCCTTGCCACTGACCTGGTGTCAGTGGCACTGTACGACGAGGAGAACCAATTATCTGCCAGTAATTCACAGAACAGTGATAGTGAAATGGTTAGCGAAAGAACGCTGATCTGGTGATTTGACACGTTATAAATACGAAAATACGAACCCGGATTTTTGACGCAGACAATGCGTCTTTTGTCGATTTGTTGCAATCATTTTTTGGAAATGATGTATTTTACCACAAAGGCTGTTTAATAAATAATGTTAATTCATGGTACTGCTACTACAGGGAAAACTAAACTTAGAACTATTTTTAAATGTTCTTGGATAACTTGATATGCTCAGAAGCACAGAGTGATCAAAAATGGCTAAAGGTCACGTTACAACTTTTGTTCCAAAATAATGGCAAAATTATATTCCATATATGACAGGTGCATGACATTTGATATATCATTGCCTTAAGTTGATTCATTTGACATTTGTTTTGCATACCTTCGTGAAAATTTTTTAAGTAATGGGGTCATACCACATTTTCCAATTTATTTATTTTTCTGAAAGTACATTTAAAACTACTTACGAAAATATATATTTCGTCACATAAGTTTCTAGTTTTACAGTAATAATGGACCTTTTCAATTTGACGACTATCTCTTTCTATCGCTGCAAATAGTAAGAAAATGGCGCGAACAACTGCCAGTTGGGCTGTCAAACGAAACGTCAAAAATATTGCAGTCATAAAAATATCTGTATTCTCAGTGAAAATTTGCATCGTTAGACATTTTAACTTCAATAAAAGCTTTTGTAACTTATTTCGATAAGATTTTTTAAAGTTATCTGAGATATTCTCACATTTTATGTCTAAATTTTTTAGAAACAAACGCCATAGATCTCATTTGTTCTTACTATGCGCAGATCCCCATTGCGCATATCTTCTATCTCTTTAAATTGAAAAGGTCCATTTTTTAAGTAAAATTTCAAATGACGTCACAGTTTTGCGGCCGTATTGACGTCTACCGAGCAAAAATGGAACTACATTTGACGTTTATGTCATTGTGTTTTGAAACAACGCTTAAAAGCAAACGTAGTCTTCAAAACTTTTGGAGTATATATTGCCTTATACCATCTTTGCCTTACATCTTGAGGCATAGAATACGAATAAAATTTTTATTTTTACTCCTCAACGAGTTGTTCTCGCAGGATGGCACAGAACAGTATTGTACAACCATTGTAATATCAAACATAAATTGTAATTATTTATAATTTTTATTTAGCATATTACGTTATTTGTACTTTTTTTTTAAAAAAAAAAACTTGTTACAAGGATGTTGACGTTACTTTCAAAATATTGGTTATATAAGGTTATGTTGGAAAAAAGTGACAGATCTGTTCATGTACAGTAAAAGCACGAGTACGGTGTGCCTCACTATCGTGTCTTTGTGTACAAAACTGTGACGTCACAAAACCAAACTTATAATCTTTATAAAGAAAGTCATGAATGAAAAGTATAATAATATTAAATATTTTTGCTGTATATATGCATAATATTAGATAAATTTTTCATTTATGAAAGAAAAACCAACATTTTTTTTTCTTTTTGGTATGACCCCATTTTTTTATTATAGTTTAAATGAAGAGCGTGAGAAATTTCTTCTTGAAGCATATTCTTTCGGGTGAACGTAAAGAATACGGTTGTTAGGATTATTATTATGACAGCTAACAAACATCGAAAGGTACGCCCGTGGAAATAGTGATGTAGTTATACTAAGTAAGCGGCAAATGTCAAATTCGTATGGAGCGGCTCGCTTCAGCCATTTCTGTAGAAGTAGGATAGAATCTTCTTATCTAAAGAGAATATATCACTTGCTAAAGATAGAAATGCTAAATATACATATTGCCTATACACTCTAAGAAATATCGTCCGTGTAAAGTAACCAAATCGATTGGTGAAGTAATTTAGTGTTAATTTTAACACTTAAATAAGTACATTTTTCGTCCGTGTTAAAAATACGGTTTAGTTAAATTTTGTCCGTGTTATTTTAATAAATTTCAAATATGTTAACCACATATGGAGTAAATGAGATATATTACTCAAAAATATGGTTACTTTTAATTACCAACAATTTTTTGAGTTACTTATGCTCAACTTAGTGTACATTTGCACAATACGGTGCTGCAAGCTGCAACTACACTATATTTCGTTAAAAGTAAAATAACACCCAACGCTGTTAATATGACGTGGATTTACTACAAGCAGCGATCAAATCAGTACCAAAGTGTGGATTGTGCAACTGTGATATGTGATATACGTATTCTTGGTTTGATCTGTGAGATGTACGAACGTGTTTATTGCTACAAAAGTGTTATTACATACTTCAAAATGATTATACAATATACCATGTGATATAAAAATGAATAGTCCTAAATGAATTTCATGTGGTTTTTTTTATACCAACTAACTTTCTCGTGCCAGAAATTATTGAGTCGATGGATAGAATATGTTTTTTTTAAACTCTATAACCATTAAAATTGCAAAATTAGATGTGTCTGAAATGACTTTAATATTTTTAAATATTTGTTTGTACAAAGAACCATATATGAAACGCTTTCATGTTCTGAGTTCCGATGGAAAGTATATTATTAACATATTTTTGTACAACACAGATATTAGCCAAATATAAGATTTATTTACTTATGTATTTTTTGATATAATAAAATTATATTATTTATATTTCAATGATATCCTTATTTACCTTATTTAACACATATTCTGTAAAGAATTACTCAAATACGAGTAAATGAATACACCAAGAGGTGCTACTGAAACGCGTACTTTACACTATTTAGTGTAGAACGTAATTAACTCGTACATTTAGTTAAAATACGAATTTCAGTGTAAATTTTAACACGCACTAATATTTTTAACTAGAAATTTTGTGTTAAATATTAAACCAGTTTCCAGAGTACTTTTTAACCAAACAGATACTTTGTTAAAATTACACGTAATCTGGTGGACCTCCTGGAACCAATTTTAGTGTTAAAATTGGTTAAAAATTTCTTAGAGTGTAGGTATATATACTACACCAGAAATTAATTTCACAATTTTTAAGTCTTTCAAAAAATAGTTTGAAAGTATCCCAAAAGAAGATTGGGAGCTTTTAAGAAGAGGAAAGAAAGAATGATGAAGTATATATTTTTGTTGATGGGAACTAATTTAAAATAAAATTCTAACGCGCGTATTTAAGCTTTCAGCATTCATATAAAGAGTTGATTAGATTTTGGGTAAAATTGGATAACCGGAAGTGACTGTTTGGTTGAAGCCCATAACAGTTTTTAATGAAAAACTATAGAATTGATACAATCCAAAACTTTTCAAATTTGGTATTTAAGACTTTTATATTAATGAGAACGATATACTAGATATATTAAAACATGATTCAAAACTTCTCAAATTTGGTATTTAAAACTCGTGTATAATTTGAAACAACATTCGATTTTGTTTACAAACGATCAACTGGAAGTGATACTTTTCTTAAAGCTCATTGCTATTTCAAATATGGAATTGACGGGAGGTCATGTGTTGGCCACATCCTATTTTTACCTCTCGCTAAGAGAGGTATTGGATTCATGCTAAAAATCGCATATCCAGATTTTAGTGAATAAGCACGTTTTAAGGTCCCTAGAATCCGATTATAGCATTTTTACGACGATGTCCGTATGTGTGTGTGTGTGTGTGTGTGTGTGTGTGTGTGTGTGTGTGTGTGTGTGTGTGTGTGTGTGTGTGTGTGTGTGTGTGTGTGGATGTGTGTGTGGATGTTGGATCCACGATTTCTCAAATACTATAAGACTTAAGACATTTTTAACTACGGATTCCTCAATCTAACAATAACGGGAAGAGTCGAGTCAGTTTTGGTAACAATTGGACAACCGGAAGTAGTAGTTACAAAAAAAAATCATCTAAATATTATTTATCGAAAATTTATGTAAATACTTATATTAAAGAACGTAAAATTATTTATTCGAGAAATATAAATTAATTATTATATCTATCTTCTACAGATTTAGAGATAAAGAAATGCATATAAAATAATTTGATGTAAAAATTCTTAGATCAAACTACTTCAAGGCAAGAAATTCAAATGTTTGTAATTCACACATAAATGTCACTGTCAAAAATATTTGTATGCCACTGTCAAAAATATTTGTACATCATTATGAAGATTATGAAAATAAATAAAAAGTCAACAACGCAAAAGAATATACCTAAAAAAGAATATAAAAGGAATTTGCGAAAAAATGACGAATAAAAGAAAAAGAAAAGGAAAGTAGAAAAAAATTCAAGATATTGAATATAAAGAAAATGTATGTATTGTACATAATTTATATTAAAATAATTATTTTGTAGTGAGACATGAATATATGTATTTGTATTTAAAAATATTTTTCGTTTTATCCGTACAACCAGGTAAAATATCTGGCGAGAGGTTATGTGCTGGCCACATCAGGTTTTTTTAATAGTGAAACATGAAGTGTGATTAAACTGTAGAGTTATTTGCTGACAACCTGTGCCAATAAATGCAAGTAATGTACTTACAACGAAAGGAAATATTACTTTCTACCCTGTGCAGAGATGACAGAATTTATATATAATATAGCGTACATACAATCACCTCAATTAACATTCAATTTGTAAGATTTAGTTATCTAATGTCAGTATGAAGTTAGGTTATGTTCAAAGCACAAGATTACTAATTGAAAACTTGTGTTCGTATGTTGCCTTTCAAACTAGTTTGAATTTATTTGTCTGCTAAATGATGATATTATGAAATTAGTTGAATATTCATTAACTTGTTTGTGTTGATTGCGAGAAATGGTGTTTTCTCTTATTTTAGAGATATGTTATGGATGTTTTTTTAACGTACTGGTACATAAATTAGTAATGCAATAATAAACATTGAAACTTATTTAGTAAACTTCCGTTAATTAATGAAATAGGTTATAATGTTAATTAGTATTTTAATTATTCCTTCAATAATTATTTACTGTGATGATCTAATTAATTTTTTCTTTTTTCAGGTAAGTTCAAGAAAGGAGGCAACCTTCTCAGATAGAAACAAGAAAAAACTACATTAACAGTTGTGGTATAAATTGAAGTTTATATGTTTTTACTCTTTGAATTTAGTTACAATCTTAAGGTGCATTCACAAATGAAAATTATGTTTAGATTTATGGTTTATATTTTAGATTTAAAGACTTTGGCTGCATATTATATAATGACTCCATTCACACTTCAGAATTTAGGGTCTCTAAATCCAAATCATAAAGCTAAACATTGCAAGGTCCAAACTTAGGTTTATGATTTACTTTGACGTCACAAACTTTACCAATGAGAACGAGTCTGAAATGATATAGATATATACACCCATCTTTATTTAGTATCCACTTGGTGGATTCGTCTTTTTACACAAATGCGAGAAGAACATGGAGACTGTCATAACTTAATTGCTGAAATATAACCAATAATGCCAAGCGAATGATAGTTTCACGGCGCACAAGTGTCTTGTTGAGTAATGCTCTACCGATATTTTACTCTTGTTTTTAAAGCATGTACATAGATGTCTGTACATATCAAAACTAATTTTCAGGTAATTTAAACTTACATTAATGAAAGATTTACTTAAACCTAAATAAAAACCATAAACTTAATTTTCATTTGTGAATGCACCTTTAGTGCAAAATGTTAATCAGCATTACAACTTAACTTAAAGGTCAATAAAGGTCAAAAATTATATTATCATTAAAATAAAATATCAGGCAGGCACAATGCACAATTTAAATTTTAGAATGAATGTCAGTATTGTCATTTTATTTTGTAAGAAAGAAGATTGGGTCACGACGCGCAGCGAGTTGCCCAAATCTTCGAACAAAATAATTGACAATTATGAAATATGTTCTTTATAGTATTTTTCTATTTCTTATTTTCCGTTGACCGTATATTAATAGGTTATTGTTGAAAAAAACGTTTAGTTACTTGAAACTACTTGATTTTTTGTAAAACATCGTGGTGGCTATGCACTCATCACTCATGTATATTTTTTTTCGATTCAATTGTTGTGTCATCATCGTTAAGAATAAAACTATTCTTTGTGCAATAAACCATATTAATTCTATTTCGTGTTTCACTGGCAACAAAATTAATAGTCATTTTAATGTATTAGAAATCATTCATTAATGTCCCCTATTAATACATGACTTTTTATTAATAAACGATTTATTGGGTACATTCACCACATGGAACTTAGCTTGTATTGCTAACGTCAAGTTGTAGCAAAATGCTAGACAGAATTAAAAGACATGATTTTGACACTTGCTAGCTAGATATATTCACATAACATATCTAGCGTTATGTAAACTGAACGCACTCACTGAAAACAATTTATGTCAAAACGGTCAAAACTTATTGATTTTCTGACGTAAAATTTTACTAACCCAAAATCAAATCATTTGTAATTTGTCACCAATTATGGACATTGATAATATTAGATGGACCTCGCCAGAAGTGGCAGACAGTGCAAATATTGCAAATGTCTCAATCATTAATCGCCCTCATTAACATACTTGGTAGTTAAATAACTATTTTGCAACGTAATAGACCAGAAAAGTGTAACGGTCAAATTTAGGCGCCAAATTCAAACTCAGTTCATAACGCTGAGAACGTAATTTTAATCGCCGTGTATTTCTTACCAAGGAAATTTTATTTCACTTTAAAGGCCGAGAAATCTCATAAAAGTAAATTTCTTATGCAAAACATTATATGTACCACCTAGAATGATCCTTTATCTCCAGATTCGTACAATAATATTCACATGAACTGTCCACAGTTTATAATTATTTAAATAAAAATACAACACTACAAAATCCAATGAACGTATATCTCGATTGGTCCTACAACTTCGGTACGCAGCCAATCGCAGCATAATTTTGCGCTTTTAATACACAAATAGCTATTTTCTTAAATATGTTTTTTTAACACTAATAAATAGATTTCTGTTATTAAAATATTGATAATAAACAAAATACAACTACATGCACTAATGGGTTAAAGAAAAAGAATAATAATTGATTTTCTAGAACTACTGATCGCATTCAATTTGTTGAAGTTTCATAAAGAAATAAAGAAAAATTTTGAAGGATTAAATTCTTTTTTCTTCAAGAAATATAACAAATATTTGTAGTTGATTGTACTTTATCAATAAATTATCAAATTTGTTTGCTTTTTATAACATTACATCAAATCAAGATCAAATATAAGTATTTTATCTTTAAAGCGAAATACAAATAATAAATTAGAACCAATTATTTCGTTGAATTTTTTTGCACGTGGTTTTTCCTTGAAATAATTTCCCACATTTCTCATGGTGCTATTGTAACCACTCAACCTGAATGTTTAGTGGTGAACTCTCCTCACAGGTAATAAATTTCAAGTGTTTTCGAACAAAAGAATTATGGAGAACACTACCACATGATTTATATTCCTATCCATGGGCACAGTTCAGGAACTTTTCTTCGAACTGCAACGATAATTTAAATTTAGCATGTTATTTGCTTTAAAGTTTACATTATCTGAGCTGTCATTTGTTTTCACATTATCGCCTACTCATGCCTATCGCATGAACAGTTAAATATTATTTGGAAAGCGACAACGTTCTATCGCTTGAAAATTGTTATAAATATACATACTTCATATTGTAAAAATAAAATTTCGTCAAGTAACTCTAGAACTGTTTCATGAATTTCAGCCAAAATTGTGTGATGTCATAGCGTGACGAGAGCCAAATAGTTGAACGACTTTTTGAATTCCTTGACTTTTTATAGCAAACTCCAACCTTGAAAATATTCGAACAAAAAATTTGTATCACTTTATAGAAGAATATATAAATAGAACAAATTTATTTTTATACATAAATATACATGTTTCACGAGTATATATAAATTTATATTGCAAGTGCATATTATAGGTATATTTACAATCTTAAAACATATATTGCAAATAAAACTAATTATGCTAATTATAGGGAACGTGCATTTATTTTTGCTTGTTACTATCATTATATATTTCTTATCGTCAACTAAAAGTAAATGATCTATAATTATAAGAATCATCAATTTTAATATTTAAATTTAAAATAATATAATAACCACGTTGTAATCCGTATTTCAGAAAATAGTCAGTTACCTTTTCCCATGGCCAAGGCAGAAAGTCGGTTTCTATGATACCAAATCATGATTGAAATAATCTAAACGAAATCTGGCTAAATGTACACAACACTGCTACAATATAATTTCTAATTACTTCTGTTCTTATATATAATTTAATTTAGCATAAATACTAGGGAACCTTATATTTAGTACCTGCTACAAACAAAATAATGCTGTATATTACCATTACATATTATTTTGATGGTCATTCGGTATAGTTATCGACATTTCTATCTCTACCCTAGAAAGTTTATAGTATTTTACATAACAAGTGGCTAAACAGTGATTTATATTCATGCGGTAATGACTGTTTTAAAGCTCACAGATGAAAAGAAGCACCGTTTAGTCACGAGCAGTACCGGATTTGGCTTAATTTTGCCCCTAGGCAGAAAATATTAATACGCTGCCCCCCCCCCCATGCAGTAGAAAAAAATTATAAATTTAAGAGAAAGTAAAATTTATTATAATAAATTCAAATAAATATATTTATATTATTGCAAATATATATATATATATATATATATATATATATATATATATATATATATATATATATATATATATATATATATTTAAACAAAAACTGAGTTATGGTCATTCCACGATATCAGCGGTTTACTTCATCAACTTTCGAAAAATATGAGAAACTAAAATTCCCCAACCTTTGAAATGTTTTCGGAAAATATGAATTATTTTAAAACTTTGACAATTAAATTTACGATTAGTATATACGTTATGAAATAAAACAGTTAATTATACATTATTCGATGCGAGTCTTTTAAATATACCTACTTTTCTTTTTTATGTTCCTATTTGTAAGATTTGCTATTGAAATCGGCGTCTTTAACGAAAAAATCTGATGTGGACACCACACGACTTCCTTGTACGCATGACCAATATGAAGATGACGTATAGACCCAATTATAAAATTGCACGTGTTTGACGTAATTTGACATTAACATATATTTTGTTATTTTTTGTCCTAATCCATAGCAAGCTTCATTACAAAAACCAAAAAGTATATGTTTTAAATTTACATATTTCGCTTATACAAAGGGCTAATTTAATAATACTTTATGTACTAGACGCAGAATTTAATTCTCGAAAACTCTTATTTGAAGCATTTATTTCTAAAATCAGAATGAAACCATTTTATTCAAGAAAAACTGTTAACAACTTCAGGTAATATATCACTCCGGTTAGCCTGTTTTAACCAAAATCTGCTATGTTACTCCAATTGATATAAAAGTCTTATATACCAAATTTGAAACGTTTTGGATTATATTTTAACATAGTTTTTCATTAAAATCTATTATAGGCTTCAAATAAAGTACTATTTCTGGAACTTATGAAATGACCAAAAAGGGAGGTGCACTACTGGATACCTAAATACAAAATTTCAACTTTCTACGCTACGGCTTACCGTTTTTGAGTTATGCGAGATACGTACGTCACGACGAAATTAGTCAGAATGGATTCAGGGATGGTCAAAATGGATATTTCCGTTGAAATCTCAAAACAGAAATTTTTCGCGATTACAATACTTCCTTTACTTCATACAAGGAAGTAAAAAAGATTTGTAATATTTTCGTGATAATTTGGATAATTGGAGTACGGAAACCATGCCAAAGTCGTTATCTCGGCAAAAGTCAGGAATTATGGCTAATTTGATAGCGTATTTTGAAACAGGGAAACATAATAATGGTCCTTTTTACCGCTACATTGTAGCATAACTAGAACTCTTGAGCCCCTATGCGAAATATTTTGTAGGACCCCCTGATTAACACTATGAAAAAAATTAAAAGCAAGAAAATCCAAATTTGTACAATATACTGTGACAATAATTACAATGTCTCTTTTGAATAATTATTCATTTTCATTATTGTAATCAAATTTTCTTTGTTGTAATCAAGCCTATATTAGTTTACTTTGACTCGCAGTATAGGCAACAATCACAACATAAAACGATCCAGTCTAATATAAATTAGCTAAAAAGTTTACTAACTTTCTACTGATGACGTACATCGGTTGATTTTTTGAAACGACTATACCTACATTTATATTATTAGACATTTCAGGGACAATTTCACATGTAAAAGCGGCATATCGCTCACTCACTGCTTGTATTAGAACATTGGATATTGGATGTAATTATTTGTGCCGCTCTGTTGAAATGAAGACATGCATGAAATCTTAGGGGTACGCTACATTTTCTGAGTTCTCTGTATAGTAATATAATCTTACTATTCCTTTAACATAAATGCTATTTTTGTATGCCGCTTTGTCATAATTACGTTAATAATAGTTTTATTACTGGAAGCAACAGAGTCAATTTTTCTGACTTTAGAAGTGTGGGTCTCACTTTGTTGCACTTTGCAAAAAATAATAATAACAGAACAATAATGTCCCCTCAAAAACCAATTTGTGAAACTGCAAATAATGTCACCACTCAAACATTCCTTCAACCCCTAACCACAAAACCATAAGCACTCATGAGAAACCACAGCGTAACCCAACCGGGGTGATTACCCTTGCGACCACCCCTAATCTCCGGCTTTGTAAGGAGAAACCATAAAGGTGTGTCCGTGGTCGGACAGCGGAGACTCTGCTGAGACACCTCAGACCTCCGGCAGAACTGGGTGCGTCGAAGTCGCCTTGGCATACACAAAAACAACTGCATGCGACCGGTGACAAAGAGGAATGAGGTTGAGAGGATAATCGGCCACGCAGCGGGTACGAGGAAATTGCTTGGATTTGAAGAAATGGATATTTGACTGTGGTAGTTTGTTTTTGTAACTATTGATTTAACAAAAGTATTCAAAATTCGAAAATGAAAAAGCACAGTAATCTATTAAAAAATTTATAGAAAACGTATAAAAGCTCTTTGGGCCTAGTGTAGTTATGAAGGTTATAACATATTACATCGGAGATGGGAGATGTTTTATTACAGTCGAGGCCGATGGTCCGTGTATGTTACCGAGAGGCGAAAGCTTTGAGTTCAGATACTTACTTACCTAATCCAAAGCCTTTGTACCTTTCGGTGTCAGGCGTGTTGAGTTGAGTGATGTTGTGGGTTTCTTTTCCAGAATTCTTTCCTCTTCCTGTCAGCCGTGAGATTCTTAATGCTGTTCCAGTTTCCTCCTCTGTTTTCTACCGCTTGTCTGACTTCTTGTTTCCAAGTTTTGGAGGGTTTTGCTTTCTTTCTTTTTCCTATCGGTCTTGCTTCATATATTTGTTTTGTTATTCTGTCTTCTCCCATTCTTTGAACATGTCCTAGCCACCTCAGTTGTCCTTCTTCGATTGTTTGTGATATGGATTTTATATTTAGATGTTCTCTGATTTTCGTGTTTCTTATTTTATCCAGTCTCGTTTTCCCTTCTATTTTTCTAAGAAATAACATTTCCGCACTCTGTATGTGATTTCTATACTTTTCCGTCGATATCCAGGATTCACTGCCGTATGTTAGGATAGGGGTCGCTACTTTTTAAAACACTTGTGTTTTGATTTCTTTTGGAATTTCTTTTTTACTGAGAAATCTGTGTTTCATTGAGTTAAATACTCTTGCTGACGTACTGGTTCTTTCTCTTACCTCTTCTTCAATAGTTCCTTTTTCGTTTATTAGTACACCGAGGTAGTTAAATGATGTTACTTTTTCTTACCTAATTCCATCTATGTTTACATTTGATTCTTTCTCATCACTGTTTATTGACATTATTTTAGTTTTTCCTATGTTGATTTTCTTGTTTTTCTTTTTTAATTCTCTGTTTAGTATATGTCCACATTGTGTTGCATATCTTTTTCTGTTTCTGCTAGTACTGCCATGTCGTCTGCGTAGCATAGGTCTGAGATGTTAATCTTATTCATTTTCCAAAAGCCTATGAGATAGCTTTTAACTTCTTTTTTGCAGTTTTTCAGTACATCGGGCTAAGAGAGCAACCTTGTCTGAGTCCTATTTTCGTTTCAAATTCAGATACAGGCTGTGATAAAACTCCCACCGAAGCATACTATTTTTCCTGAAATCGTCACGTAATCTACTACTTCCCTACCGTTAAATCGGAAACAGGGAAGTAAAATGCAACGTTGCCATATTTATTGTCACAAACACATTTTACGTTTCAAAATAAATACATTATTTATGTGTAATTTTCAAATTTCATTAACAAATCAAATTTTTACCGAGTGATCCAGAATGATTGAAGGTTCCGCCTCGTTCTGATTTTTTGTTTGCCGCTTCTTTTTGATAGTGAAATACGATTGTATTGCATTGGCGTACATATTTCCAGTCATTTTCATCATTCCTCGCTGTAAGAATATAAACTTCCAAAATAAACTTATCATGTTCTTCCATAACGCCGCTGCCTTTCCTAATGTTGGTAATATAGGACACATAATTTGACATTGCCGGTAAATTGATACTGATTTTTTTCCGTGAAAGATAATTTTGATCATAATCAGAACTTTTTCAAGTCACGTGACAATCAATCATTCTGGATCACTCTGTATTAATAGTAATTACATAAAAAACAAAGCATTTTCAATGTTATTTACTTGTCAAATGAAAGTAGGTTTATGTAATATTCAGTAATTTTGAATTCTTATACGATTTTAGAAAAAAATCTGACTTATCTCGTTATTGAAGTTCCTTTTCATGACTCATTCTGGTTATTTGCCTCGGCTGTCATGAAAAGACGAACTTTCCTGCCTTGATAAGTAAATAACTATTATTCACAATTATGCTCTTTTTAAATCAATAATTATCAAAATAAAGAATTGAGATATAACCTTCAAATTAAATTAATACTTTTTACAGCTCTACTAAATTTGTTTAGCTTACTTTATTACAGAGATCTGTAACAATGTCGCTAGGAAACTCTACATAACCATTTCCCACCCGTGGAGAGAAGCGTGATCTGTCATTTTCCACCAATGAGATTGTCATTACAATTAGGAATGATATATTTTATCTCTAAAAATACAATTTTCTGTTTTGATCTTCATGCTGAAAGCGACTCTTTACAGCACTAGTGCTGCAAAACTTTGCAACACGCTTCAATATCCTAGCAACGAATTTTACTTATGAATGTTATACAGAATGTATGTCAAACTATTTAAAATAAATCTGTATTTCCTTATTTTTTATTTTGCATGAGTAGAAATAATAGTGTATATAACACATGTTAAAAGTACTTTGTCAAACACAAACGATTGCAGCCTAAGAGAAGCGAAGGCTGCAACTTTCGTTTTGGTTCGACAGAGAAACACTTTCAGCGCTTGGTATACAAATAGCTTTAATGGTTGCGAATAAATAATTTTTCAACATTTCTGTTCTTTTGCAGAACATCATATCAGTGCAGTTGAAAGAGTTGGTTCTAAATAATTTAACTAAATTATACATACACTAGAAACAGAAACTATTTACATCCGATTAACCGAAATCCATTTTTGTTTAAATTAATAAATTTATTTTCTAATCCAAATGGCATAAGACTTTTCACTTTATTATTCAAAAGCAAAAAAAAAAAAACATTACAAATCAATGACTTCCAACCTTCCCTCGGACTTCCCAATTCCCAAGTTACAAAGTTGGCAACCTTTGTAAAACAAAACATTTTTCCCGAGTTTGCTGTGAAAGCAAATGCCAACAACCGAACTACCCTCATCGTTCATCGCTTGTCCTAGATTCCTGTATGGAAACATCCGCGCATCGCCGAGGAGGGTGACATGAACACCCCCTACTGGGATAGAAATGACAACAGAGAGAAATATTACCTGCAGAGAAATAACTCAAGGGGACAAATTTGTTTTTTATTGAAATGAATCCAAGCTTTCAGAAACAAATTATACAGTGGATTGATTTGAATAGAATATGGAAAACAGACAAATTTGTTTTTAAATGTTACATAACAGGGCTCCTATCTATAGTATGAATATGAATTTGTATTTTATGTATAAAATGACCATATCTTCTATACTATTGTATCTACTTTTTGAATATTTAAATATAATAAAATAAATATGGGTAAATTACTTGCCTTTGGACTGGTTAGGTGTTAACAGTTACTCGAAATCTCTGTCATACACCCTTTACCCGTTATTATTACAAAGCTGAGGTTTTCATAAACACTTACAATATGTCTACAAGCATTCAAATTAATTTAGTACAAATACGAGCCCAAACTCATATTAGTTGGGCCGGTTTACATTTTCAACAAATTATAAAATCTACACAAAGGGTAGGAAAATTCTACTTTAAATATAGACTTAAAACTTTTAAAAAAACCGTGGACCGAATTACGACAGCTATTTTAAGGGTTATCTTCTAGTTCAAATTTAGCTTCTACCGAAACCCTGTTTTTTTGGCACAATGAAAAGCAACTTCGTAAAAATTCAGTGCGTACAGTAAAACCTACCTTGCAAGACATATGGGACAATACTCACTAGAAAATGTGCTGGACTTAGGGACCCAATGCCTGATAGAATTAAAGCTAGTAAGGTGGATTTATGTAGCCTACTTTTTATTTTACTTTTTCTTTTTCTTTTACTTTATAAAAGTTAAACTTAAGACTGTTAAAGTACAAGAATATCACAACTGCGCATGAGCTCCACTTCACAAACGTCAGCATGTTGTGTATTTGTTTTTGTGTGTAGGTTTTAGGTTATACAAACGAAAAATCAGTAAAGAACAAGATTGTATATTATAAGATTTAATTCATAAATATTCCCACTTATAATAAAACAGATATTTTATTCAAAGATAAAGTGGCCAAAATGAATGTTTGGAAAAGTATAGCGTCTGTATAAAATGAAACTGGTTAGTATATTTACTTACTATGTAATAATATTTTTGTATGTACAAATTATTACATTCTCTTCCATTTTAACAGGATATATTTATCTATTTACATTTGCGACTATATGCCAGAAAAATTACATCTGCGCATGTGTATTGAATGCTTTAAAGTAGCTGCATAAAGTACCAAACTTAAAGTAAAAGTAAAAGCGAAAAGAAAAAGTAAAATAAAAAGTAGACTGCATAAATCCACCTTAATAAAGGCGATGTAACCCAATATTAAATGGCGGAATAACAAATTCAGTTTTTGTAAGTTTAAAACCTATATTTTAAACTAGTCGAAAGAAATTTGTAGAAATTTCTCACCATTTGCGTAGGTTTTATAATTTGTTAGTTGAAATTGTTAACCGGCCCAACTAATATGAGTTTGGGCTCGTACATACATCCTCATTTACAAAAAACTAAACGATATGTAAAAAGATCAAACTGAGGATGGATGAACCTCGCAGATCAACACAAAACAACACTGCAAATAAATGTGCTCACAACAATCCAATACACTAAACTAAACGTACCTTGAATCTAGAAAAATTCAAGATTTGCTAAATAATTCTGAAAAGTCATCTGCATATAAAAGAACGTTGGAATGGTGTTACAGATATGTTATACAATGCACTAAATTGTTTTTAAAAGCTTGTAGTGTAGACGTACGTAGATCCTCTAAATGCTATATAACTGAGACTTCGAGTAATTGTTAAAAACTAACAATAAAATAAATATAAACATTTTAATTATCACTAAAAATTAAATAAGTATGTAAAAACAAACAGTGTTTTCTACCAGTTATTTCACAAATACTAGAGTCAATTATTCGGTATTTTTTGTCAATCTTGTTTGTGTCAGAAAAGTAATAAACCTAAATCATATATCATGGCTGTAAATAACAGAATTTAATATCAAGCGATAAAACAGCACGAGGTTGACAAAGGTGCGAGATGATTAGAGCGAATAGACGAATGGGACTTTCAGTGATATTAAAACAGAACGCCCGCTGAGGGACGAAGATATTGCTGCGGAAATTGAAGTCACTACCGGCACGATTCTTTACATTTGCACGAACCCGGCTTCTTTACACTATCCATTTGTATCTGTTAAATTAGCGCAATATGCTATACAAGGACAAAGATAATACAATTATTCAAACATAAATTTTAATATCATTTTATATGATAAACATCATATATTTTTGTTTTTATCTCTAAGTGAAAAGCTAATTAATTTTAGTTTTATTTAATTGATCAATCAGAAGTTTTTAAGTTTTTTGAAGAGGTAACTTCCTATGGCGATAAAGACTTTTCGCCACTCCAGCACCCAAGCTGCCATTATGGCACACAACTTTTGTTCTCTCTCTGCCGACGAAGCCATACGCACTCCTCCTGTTTTTGATATTTTATATGTGATTATGTTCGAAAATAAATTATCAAATAACTATTTACAATACAATTATTTATTTAACTCAAACCTTGCACCAAGTTATTAAATTTATTCTACTAATACATAAACGACACAATTACTTTAACTTAAAATAATCGGGGTAAAGTTATCACTTTTGTCTGGCGTCCCAAGACACTCACTTTATTTTTTAAAAAATCTTTATACAGAACTTTAGTGTTGAACAACTCTAGATCAGAGTTCATTTTTCATGGAATATGAAGGGTTAAAAAACTCTGAGTCAGTTGGATTTTGTTATATTTTATTGATGTATCTACATATATTTTTCTTCTATTTTACATGAACAAAATATAACAAAATCTTTCGAAATAAACCAACAGACTTGCCAAGGCAACTGTAATATCTCTCTGACGCTGTTGCTCTGAAAATGCTAAATATATTAGCGAAATCGATAAACCTCATAGAATAAAAATATTTATTAAAAACTCAGAGTTTTTTCACTCTTCATATTCCATTTTTATATAACATTTTTACCTCCCGTCATACCGTAGGTAAGAGAGGTAATGTTATCGGTCCAAAAATTCGATGCTGAGTTTTCAGTAAATAAGCACGAATTAGGGTCCCCACAACACGTTTTTAATATTTTTACGAGGATGCCTGTCTGTGTGTGTGTTCTAAAATTGATAAACCGGATGTAGTACTTTACAGAACGCTATGTATAAACAGATTTAAAAAAAATATGTATTAAAACATGATCCAAAATTTATCAAATTTGATATTTAAAACTCTATTTTGACTATACTTATATGATAAACCGGAAGTGGTACTTAATTTGGAGCTCTTAATATACTGACCGGCACGAAAAACGGGCCATTTTTTTTGTAACAAAAATGCTAATAACAGTAATTTCTATAAAATGTTGTTATTGATAGATGTCAACTCAACTTCCTCGACCTCACATCAATCATCAACTCCTAAAAAAATCACTAATTAACTCCAATATTCCTATTCTTAACTTGTCATAACGAAACCATGAAATTAACAAAATGTATTAGTAGGCTTATATTGGTTTCATTTATTGCCCGCGGAGGCAATACGCGTTATTAGATTTTATTTTTAACGTTCATTTATGTTTTTGTTAAGTTTTTTCCCATTATTGTTTGTTGTCCTATGTGGACTTAATTTTTATTGTTTCCAAATACACAATTATTAGCTATTTTAATCTTTCATTTAATAATACCAAATGGTCGTCTGTAAACCCATAATAAAAATATGTAATGATATTACAAAATAATAAAGCAGTAACAACATTTCTTTATAATAAAAAAAAAAATGGCCCGTTTTTCGTGCCGGTCAGTGTAGATTTTCGAGGAAAAACAATAAACTATAATCCATAATTTCATAATACGGACTTTTCTATTTATTGGAACGAGAAATTAGATTTTGTTAACAAACGATCAATCGGAAGTGATACTTTACTTAAAGCTCATTCATTAAACATGGAATTGACGGGAGGTTATGTGCTGGCCACATCAGATTTTTTTGAAAAAGAGTTCCTCCACAATTTTTATATGAAACTTCATTGAAATTTAAATTGATCTCTAATTCTAGAAAGGCTTAATTGTGGTTCGTTAAGCCGTAGAAGTGACTCTCATTTTGTTCTCAAACAGTGCTCGCTAATAATTTGGAATCACATAAATTGATTTACATCAACACTTATAAAAATGTAAAATTTGATTCAAATAACTTCCGGAGTCAATAATTAGAAACATGCATGGATAATAAGCAAATAAATATTGTTTGATTTACTTTTGTTGCCTCGTTATTTTCTGTATTCATTTACTTGAAAATGATAAATTTTATTCTCGAAAGAAGTAAGAATTTGGAATAAAATAGAAGTGTGAGTGAGAGAGATAAAGAGAGATAGCCGTGGCGTAGATAATGTAGATATTAAACACATTAAAAACTGTAACTGGTAACTTTTTATAACTTTTTAGCCCCTATCATAGAGTTTTAAAGTCTAGTTTTGATATAAATGGCTAATTTTATAATGTATTATGGTATGACTAGCGAATGAAAGTTGACGTTTAAATTATTTTATAGATGTGGTTTCTTTTGAAATCCTAGAGAAGATTATAATTGTACGAAATATAACCCATATAAATACTGGACTAGGAAAGCACAGAAATACATTACTATGTCTGGCTGAAAATAGATGACCGACTAGGGTAACTGTATATCAAAACAGGGGTGCGTTTAAAATATTTTAAACATTTTTCGTTTATGTTCATTATAACAAAATATTTTGATCTTTAAACTATTTAGTTTGGCAATTCTTATGAAATAGGATTATTTTTAATTTCCTCTAATAGTAATTCCGACTCGAGGGTTGCTTACATCTGAGACGAACGAACTAGAATTTGCGGTATTAATTTCCTTAAATACATCCCTGAATCCTGTTGCTAAGGTCATTTTAAATGCCTCCTGGTATTGAGTACAATTCTAATCTTCTGTAACGGAATACACAAGGGTCAATTTTCTTTCAAATTAAATATAGGGAAATGTTTTCAAAAGAAACCAGATCTATAAAATAATTTAAACGTCAACTTTCATTCGCTAGTCATACTATACTACGATAGAAAATCACATTTTTTGTGTTTAGTCGGTACAAAATTTGACTTTTCTCTATTTCTTCTGTGGATTTAAAAATTAAAAATTATAAAATAATCTACTTTTATTATCATAAAATTTTGGATAATTATATAATTTGCTCGATAATTTGGAAACCACATCCTGATTACAATGTGAGTAACATATGAAATAATAATGTCAATGGTCAGTATTTTTATCAAAATATTTTTAACAACGGTGTATATTAATATAAAACTGTACACGGCAAATTTTGAATGTCATAAAAAATAGAAAACATCAATAATTCATATTTTATTTTTATTTCGAGATAACGAAATATTTTGTTATAGATTTACTCTGTAAAATTAGGTAAGAACTATTTGTTTAATGATAATGATAATACACTTATTTTTTGTACACACGATAAAATCAAATATTATATCACCCCATTTTATTGGATAGATCAATTTTAGGTCAGATATATACGTAGTTGTAGCTGATGATACTATATGCAGATAGAAAAGATAGACGCAGAATAAAAGAATGTACACAGTAGTCTCTTTGATCGGAAAGCACAAAGTACGTTGTGTTCCGATAAGAACGCTTCATTTCATTACAGAAATAACACATGGAGTAACATACACCGACTGACTAGACTAGACATCCAAATGCTGACTTGCACATTGCACGGACTCTTTCAAATATGAAAGAGATATAGTACGCATCATCTATAACCAGCAGACATCTTAAGACATTTAGATATAGACTACGAAAATACAAGACTTGGAAATTTTAAAAATATATAGTAGGAAATGTTAACTTCACTGTATTTAAATTAATTTCTTTCAATGAATATAGTGGAGCTTAATTTCTAATATGTAGTAAAATGATCGGTAAAAGCGTCTTTTATTCATAATTGCTAATTAAATATGGTAACCACACTTTATAGACAAGATAATCCGGTTAGTTGCAGTTACGTCAAATATCTAACGGCTACTAAAATGGTTAGCTATCTTTTTTCATTGATTGACAATTTTGAAATATGTAATATTAACGCATTAGCAGTTTTGAAATACTAATGCCCGCAATGGCGTAACTAACAGGCCCGGCTCTAGAGAGGCCCCACTTTACATGATTTATAATATTGTTAATACTGCGAAATTTTGAATTTAATCTTTTTTTTTGTAGCAACATACAAATTTATTTAGTCCTTTTTTTTAATTGTCAATTTCCAAAAATAATATTGGCTAAGGTGCCCCTTATCCGTTTTGCAAAATCAAGATCTTTATTTTCTACCACATTTTGGCCAGTAGAATTTCGATTTATTAGCAAATATTTTCCTGCAACTGATCCAGAATTTTCCTTTAAAATAACCCCATGAAAAGAAGTCTGGGGCTGTCAAATCAGGACACCTGGCGTCCAATGTGTATTACCAAAACGTGATTAAATAACGATACGAGAAAGATTTTAGCAAAATTGCTACTATTTAAACTGTATGATACTGTTCCATCTTGCTAATACTATAGTTTGTCCAAGTTCTTTCATTTGGGATACCAAAAATGTATGAATCAATTCCCTGTAACTTTCACCAGTGGACTGTGCCACCAATTTTATTTACAAAAAAAAAATAAAAAAAAAAAAAAAAAAAAAAAAAAAAAAAAAAAAAAAAAAAAAAACCGCCAATCACATTTTCATAGTAAATTCCACACCACAACATACAATGACTCCGGTGGGATGTAAAGGTGCCTTTGCTTCTTAACTCAGATGAAAGTGAGCCTAGTCACAATTTCCACAAGTTCTTGTGGTTTGTAGTTCCTCATGATAAACGCTACAATTAAAACGGGCCCCAAAAACTTTTTGCGGGCGGGCCCCCGAATTCTTAGTTACGCCACGTGTAGTAAATATAATGTAACACACTATGTAATTTTTTATTGATGAAATATCTAAAGATGTAAGATTCTTGAACAAATGGTTTAACCCTTTGAATTCCATTTTTTTTTTTTTTGTTATTTATTATCAAAAAAGGTAGTTACTTGGCTTAGATTAGACTATATTTTAAGAAATAAACTGCCAAAATTATACTCTATCCGTTTTAACTATAGACTAGATGGCGTTTCGAGCGCGGCCGTTTTTACATGTATTAAATAAAGAATTCAAATTTTGGCGCAATTTCTGGATTTAAAAAAATTCTTTCTAATTGACATTTTTTCAGTAATTTTGTCTTGTACGTACATGTGCTAATCTATTTTGTGTTTTTATGCATACACTTACTTATAATCTCCGTATCTTTCTCTACATGTTGGCGAAAGGGGTAAGCATAAATAAAAACCACATTATTCAAATAAATTTTAAAGAAAATAACGTAAAATAAAAATATAATTAATCTTTGAAATATAAATATATACTCTCTGAAATATACACATTATATGTACAGGTGTCTCATTTTCGGTGTTTTTTTAAGGTATCTCGGGTAATATTAATGATAGAGCGAAACCGTTTGCACATTGCAGGGTCAACTTTTCGTGAAAAGTTTAATAGTCACCACAGGAATTTTCGATCTTCTTTTGTTTCTGAGCTACAGGCAAAAACTTGTCTCCCGCTCATTTTGAAAATATATCATATCTTATTTAATATGATAGTTAGAGAAAAAACGTTTATATAAAATTTTTACCGTTTTTCAAATAGACTGAAACTGCGTAATCATATTTTTTGAAAACTTAATAATTCTCGAGATATAACACAAACTTATGATTTTTTAAATGGGAACCTATGTTGAAAATAGTCTCGTCTTTTTGTTTATTTTATAAGCTTTTCAATGATATATAACAAGTCTCTATTCTTTTGTTTTAAACATTAATAAAAGACGAATTATTAATTTATAAGGGTAAAAATAATGGAAATTATTAAGAAACAAATGAAAAAAATCTATTCCAGATCATCATTTGCATATTTCTAATAGTATTTGTTTCAGTTTTACTCATTTTTTCAATTTATTTACGTCAAAAGCATATTTTAAACCATTTTGTTCGGATCGTGTCAAAGCCAACTGTAACGTCAATAAATAGTAATTTAACTAACCCGAAAATAATGGATTAAGAATAATTTTGAGAACAAAATTAATAGATATTGAATCAAAATAAACAAATGATAATTTGAAATAAATTTTTTCACGTGTTTCTTAATAATTTCCAATATTTTCTCCTCAATAAATTAATAATTCGTCTTTTATTAATGTTTAAAACAAAAGAATGAAGACTTGTTATATATCATTGAAAAGCTTATAAAAAAAGCAAAAAGACGAGACTATTTTCAACAGAGGGTCCTAATTAAAAATGCATAAGTTTGTGTTATATCTCGAGAATTATTAAGTTTTCAAAAAATCTAATTACGCCATTTTATTCTACTTAAAAAACGGTAAAAATTGTATAAAACATTTTTCCTCTATCATAATAAATAAAATATGAGATATTTTCAAAATGAGCGAAAAATGAGTTTTTGCCTGTAGCTCAGAAACAAATGAAGATCGAAAATTCCTGTGGTAACTATTAAACATTTCTGGAAAAGTTGACCCTGGAATGTGCAAATGGTTTTGCTCTATCATTAATATTACCCGAGATACCTTAAAAAAACATCGAAAATGAGACACCTGTACATACGAGTACTACATACACCGTTAAATATGAACAAAATAATGTTCTAAACAAATTTCTCTGTTCCTGGGGTGATCCGAATGACCCTTTTTCCTCATGTTCTTTTATAGCTTTCCAAATACTACATCGTCCTATGCCCAGTTCTGATGCCACAATTTGGACACATTCCGATTTGGAATATGCATTCGTGGCGATATGTGCAGTATAAATTATACGCCATTTTTTTGCCCGGTTCAGAGGGCCTTTTGGATGTTTTAAAACATTGGCACAGCCAGGTTCAGGATTTTTATCCATAATATTAACGAAGAGAACAATAACAAAACTAACGAACTACTACCTAAAAACTAGAAAACGCGCACAACGAAAACTATGTAATAGGAAATATAACGACAAAACACTATGAAAATTATATACACGAAAAAAACAATAATATACTTAACAAACAGAACTTAACAGAAATTAATATGTAATAAATCTTATACAGTTGACTTTGTTGACTTTTATATATTTTATGTCAGACGGCAAAATAATTGATACAGTTGTCAAGCAAATTTAAATTTCGCGTCAATTATTTTACTGTGTAAACTTGAACCAATCAGAGGGCTAGAATCTTAGGCCCTATCTCACCCAACGCTCTATAGTTAAAACGGATAGAATATAGTGTAAAATTCACTGTAAATGGCAGGAGGTATTGTGTTGGTGTCACCAGATTTTTAAATATTTGAAATCTGTGTGTGTTACAATGTATCACGATGCCCATTATAATTTGAAATTTCATATGCATATTTCATATTAATATTTAATAAAATTCTCTACCATTGACTTCCAAATTAATTTGTAGAATTCATAATGACATTCCCACAGCACAATGCAATTTTGCAGCTGCGCATGAGTTTGCATCTTCGTTCTGAATTCTGAGACTCTGCATCTGTGTGTTTGCCGGGAGATAAAGCGAAGATTATTATATTTATTCTGAGAAATATGGTCGCGATATGCAGTGATTCTAGCGCAGTCAGACATAGGCGAAGACCACCCACATCTATAAGACCAGAGGATTTATGTTTGCGCAAGCCGGGCAACTCGGTAAAGAGGTGCTTGAAATATGATACTCTCACTCCAAAATGGAATACTAATGCTGTTTGTTTATTCTATTCAGGAATGGAATGGACAACACCTGAGGAATCTATTGGAAAAGAATTTGGGAAGAATTTTTTGGCCTCCTAAAGTGTAAACATAACAATCACACATCGTTGGCGTCCATGGTAGTTGCGATTTTACACATGCCATGACTTTACCGCACCGAATAAAGTAATACACACCCATATTTTTAAGTTTTAATAGGCCACTAATAAAGAAATCTACTTTGTAATAATAAAGAGTGCCTACAAAAACGCTAGCTACCGCAATTTTCGTACAATAATAGTAAATAAATAAATAAATAAATAAATAAAACTGAATTTCTTTCTTTTGGCATAAGTCTCAGTCGGCAATGTCAATATGTCAAAATTGTCAAATGATAAAATAAGTGGAATGATTGATGAGAATTATTTATTTTATTTCAAATGTTTGAAATTAATTTTAATGAAGAATGTCGAAAAGGGTAGGTAACATTAGAATCATTCATGTAGTCTGTAGGAACTACGTATGTAGGAACTAATCTACCTAACCTTAATTTCCTTCCAGCATAGCAGCATAGACAATAGACATCCCTAATAAATAAAATAATCAAAGTGCAAATTCTTGGTCTTGTCCCAACTCAACCTCTCAATTGTTGACTTTTTTTCGTCACATCACCGTATGAAAACTTGATAATATCTCTTGTAACGGGCATTTGATTTTTCAGGGAGTAATTCCGATGAAACATTTTTTGCTTGTTCCGTAACTCTGGCGGAGTAGATGTTATAGATTCGTCACTGTCTGACATTTTTCTGTTTGATAGATATGATTACAAATATAACAAGAAATACAATTTTTTGATTATTTTGACGTTTCGTTCGTTTTCAAAGCGCCTTGATGCTGAGCCTACAATAAATTGTTTTGATAGCAGCTCGCTTGATGACAACAATGGTTTAAGGTTAACAAGCAAAATTTATAGAAAATACATATTTTAGTAGATATCTCGGCCAAAAATTTTAATACATAATGTGTGCGTTAGGTATTTGTACAACGCTCGGTTTTATTGTAGCACTCCGCTGCGCGTCGTGCTTCAATATAAAACCTCGCGTTGTAAAATAACACCTACCGCACGTATAATGTAAATAACTATTACTCGAAAGAATACTAAATAAATTTTGGTAAAATTGAAAGTAAAGTTGAGAACGAAAAGAGACAAATTGGATACAAAGAATGTTTAATCAGTAAACATCTAAAAAGTACCACGTATTCAAAATATCAATAATTACCCGCAGAATCTATTGGTGGCGCTGTAAGCGCACTTGTCATGGCGGCCAGTAGGATATGTCAGATTTGTTTACATCTTGAATGAGCGTTTTCTGGCCTAAATTATTGGTAACAGTTGAAATCAACACTGTTTTTAAGTTTGTTTTGTTTAGTCGAATCGATCATTAAAACACATATAGTTGAGCGGCAACGAGTCATAAATTCGTCATTAATTATTATTTGTAGCGTAATTAGATTTACGACAATTTTGACTTGGAACTGCAATCTGCAGGGATAAATATGAATAAATCAATGAAACTATAAATTTTATACCTGCAAAATTGAATTATAGGTAATTATTCTTTGTGAAATGCAAGGAGCAGTCAAATTTATTTAAGAGATTCGTGCTTTCCGATATATTTAAACTTCTTTTCTATTTATTCAATCGATCAAGTTTTTCTTCTTTGCCAACAGTTATGGAATATGTCTTGAAATTATGTTGCACTCGTAAACCCTTCAATACGGCATTTTTTGATTTACATTATGTTAATTTTCTTTAATTCGCCTATTTCTCGAACATTTTTAAAAGAAATTACACAAACAAAGCTTGAGAACTTATTTTTCTAGTAAACGACGTTTACATATTTGGCATGTCTTACTGGTCGCCATAATTTAGTTCTATAAAATTCCGCTGGTGTCGCATTGTATTCTGCGGGTCCTAATAGGACAAAAAAGTTGAAAAAATTATACCAACATTTGTTTTAGATACCTATGTTGTTTTGTAGTTAATTTCAATGTTCAATCATATATCAATTTTATTTTAAATGAGAGGCTGATATATTGAAATAATTTAATCAGGGACTGGAAACCGACCCGAACCTGAACCAAAAATCGGTCCGAACCCACCTGTTTTGTGAACCTGAACCAGAATCCGAACCACAGTTAATTTGGTCGACATGAACCTGAAGCGGAACGAAACCCACTATTTTCGGGTTAAAAAACCTGTTTCACTGAACCAATATATTTTAATACGTCTGTGACACATAGTTGCAAATAAGATTAGTTTTGTACTGAAATAATTACCTTTAAACAAAACCTACATTTTTAATATTTTATTTCATTATTTGAAGATGAGGAAGATTTATTAGAAAGCTACTGAAAGGTAATGAAAAAGCCCAAGCAAAAATATTAATATTAAAATAACCTTAATTTACAACTACATAAATTTTAAAAATTATAAAGATGTCCAAAGACAATTTTTTTTATTTCAAGTACATAATTTTAATTTTTCGAATCCGAACCGAAACTGAAAAGGTACCGAACCACCTAAAACTATTATTTCTGAACCCGAACCGTACGTGACCCCAATTTTATTTTCATTTCTGAACCTGAACCCAAACCGACCCCATTTTTCTGCGGTTTCCGATCCCTGAATTTAATAATTGGTACACGTATGTATTTTAATCAGTGTCATCGATTGGCGGCCAAATTAATACTTTTTTCACCACTGGGAGTAAAAATCAATATCTCTGAAGTCAAAAGCATGACAGCATTAAAAGATTTTGGCTGGTAGCTTCTGGTAGCACGGGCGTAATTCTAACACAGCTAGCAAGTAGAACTTCTTTAACTAAGTCAGTGTTGCCAATATACTGATTAAGTCGAAAATGTAATGGCAATCATATTTAATAAATTTGTTGGCATTATTTAAAATTGTTTAATATGATACGAGTACTTGACTTGTTTGTACGATGAACAAGAACAGTACATTTTAGGCTTAATCAGTAATTCCAATATACTGAATCAATAAATTGGCAACACTGATTTTGTTAGCAACTCTGAAGTATGTGCCAAGTCGTTGACATGGTTCTATTTGACACCGGTGTTAGAACCACGTTCCCCGCTCGTGCTACCAGCCTTTGTGTCTAGAGACACGATGGCTGCTAGCAAGAGCGTGATTTTAACTCCTGTGTTAACTAAAACCGTGCCAACGACTTCCATGGTTACTAACAAAATAAATGTTGTCAATATACTGATTAACTCGAAAATGTATTGACAGCTATTTTCAATAAATTTGGCTTCATTATTTTAAATTGTTTATACTACAAAGAAAGTAAGACAAAAATCATATTAATCAGTTTTAAATAATGCCGTTATATTTATTGAATATGGCTGACAGTACATTTTCGGCTTATTCAGTACATTGGCAACACTGATTTTGTGTATTAACCCTGAAGTATGTGGAAAGTATAGGCATGGTTTTAGTTAACACCGGTGTTAGAACCATGAACGTGCTACCAGCCAATATGTCAAAAATAAACCCTAGGGACTTTATATTATTTTGACAGTTCAGTTGTTTAATAAGGGTTATTGGTCGGAACATAATTTTTTTAGTTTTCTTTGGTAATAAGTTTGGAATAGATGTAGAAGCTGCATCAACAACATTTCTAGGGGTTCACTGTAAAGGTGAATTCACAAATGAAAATTAGGTTTAGATTTATGGTTTATACTTTAGATTTAAAGACATATTATGTAATGACTCCATTCACAATTTAGAATTTAGTGTCTCTAAATCCAAATTATAAAGCTAAACATTGTAAGGTCCAAATTTTAGGTTTATGATTTAGTTTGACGTCACAAACTTCACCAATGAGAACGAGTCTGAAATGATATAGATATATACACCCATCTTTATTTAGTATCCACTTGGTAGATTCGGCTTTTTAAACAAATGCGAGAAGAACATGGAGACTGTCATAACTTAATTGCTGAAATATAACCAATATGCCAAGCGAGACAGTTTCACGGCGCACAGGTGTCTTGTTCATTACTGCTCTACCGATATTTGAATCTTGTTTTTGGAGCATTTACACAGATGTCTGTACAAACTAATTTTCAGATAATTTAAACATATTTATGAATGCCTTGCTTAAACCTAAACAAAAACTATAAACCTAATTTTCATTTGTGAATGCACCTTGAAGCACAAACATGTGTTGTCAATTTACAATTATTAAAATAACAAACTTCAATGGTTTAATTACATGTCGTCATAAAAGTAAAAAGATCAGCTTTTAATTTTAACTATAATTTGTTTTCGATAAATATGTAGTTATTTCTATTGAAGTTATCTCTAAATTGTTACTCTTAAATTGTACCTGTTCATTGTATATAAACAAGATTTAAGTTATTTTATATTATGGATTTATCCTTCGCTAAATACTCGTCCCATATGCCCATTCACTTCAAAAATGTATCAATTTATCTCATAAAATAATATACTATTTTGATGCTGCGTCAGAGCATAGATTTTTTATCTCCCCATATGGTGATATACAGATAAGAATAACCTGTTATAATATGCAATAAAGTACATATTTACCTACGAAAAGAATAAATTTGTGTACACTTTAGTCATACATTAAGTGAGCACAGCACATTTATGAACAATTAAACAAGTTGTAAACCTTGGTGCCTACATTAAACTAACTTCAAACAGAAACACATGTTGCCTCATAGATAAAAGCTCTGTTATTATGGAATATAATACTTACACACAACAAAGTTAAATAAATACGAGTAAATTGTATGCATGAACAACAAGAATATTAAGCTAAGCGAGTAACTTTATCTTTATAACTTCTATTTTGGGAAAGGACTATTTATTTAATGATCATGAAGATTGCTTTTCATGACTCTTAAGGCATATAAAGTCTTTTATAATGATGAGCAGACTACATTCATTTCCTTCATAGTCATTTCAAATTAAATCTGTCTAATTTGAACACATTATTCTATTTTTGATAGTAAAAATATACTGCATTACCTACAATAAGAATCATGCAAACTATATTCTGTAATTACAATAATTATAGTTTGCATCATTGCATCTAAACTTACATTAGTAGTGTTCTTCTACCTTTGTTTTTGTTCTAATTTTACTTTTTGTTTCATTCATACTAATACTAGAAAACATTTGCTCGCAAATTTACTTAAACCCCAAAAGAGGCGTCAAAGACAGGGCATGTCCGTGAAATTCCGAATGCATTCACAACTTATTAAAGTCCAATAAAGACAATTGAATAATTTTTTCCAAGGTTATGTTTAGTTACTATGGATTTCGCACATTCTGTAATTAAAAACTGTTACTGAATGAGCACATTCCGTAATTTAAGAATATCAAAGTCCACTTGTTTTTCCTTTCACCCATTTAAAATACCTGGGAAATCGTAATAGGGGATTACAGCTCAATCGAATTAAGAGAAATTAGTAAAAACTAGTGAAAGTAGATGCTTAATAATGAATATTAATAAAGAAATAAAATGATATAATTGAAATACTTCAGAAATAAGGGGGTTTTTGTTTTAGCAGCTCGTCACTCATATGAAATCCATACATATTATTTTGATTGGCGACCACCTATAACGAATACCGAGTTAGGGGTGGAGTCTACTACCAATGGAAGGAGACAAATTCAAATAGCGGACACGTGGCTACCAGTCCAGTACTGCAATTCTCAAACAGCTTTTATTTGAATATAAATTTCTTGCATTAAACTTAATAATTTTGATACACTTGCAACTATAAAGCATGTAGACTTGTACAGTGTTAAAATATTAATTTGTTTTTTATAAATATAATTTAAAAATAGCATACATTTCAAGAACATTTTAGATCCACGAAGAAAACAGTTTTATATAAAAACTTATATTCGTGACGTCACATCTATATTTTCAAAGTGCGGGGGACCATAATTCGCTTATTAATAGGAATTTTTTCACCGGATTTTCACCAGTAGTCATAGTTTTACTTATACTTTCTGATAAAAATATAAAAAATACTGTAATCCCCTATTATTTTCAAAATCAAGCCGGATTTGGTTGACGCTTTGTTTCTTTTATTTTGCCACAACTGTCAAATTATAAAGGAAATGATTACAAAATATAATTAACGCCTTGTTTTACGCGTTTTGAAGCCAGGGCCGCTCCGTGCGGGTGGGCAGGTTGTGCCCTGCACAAAGGCACCTGACTTTGAGGGGCGCCGTTTCAAGACAAACTAAATAATAGTAAATTTTTATGAAATGGTCTTATTCGTAAAGACAAAATGACTATAAAAGTGACAAATTAACGTGATAGAAGTGAACAATATATTTTATAATTTATTTGCATTAGAGCTCTAGTTATAAGTAAAATAATTATCGTACCTATCGGTTCGTTATTATTCTAGCATTGTTATATTGAAATAATAACTATGAAAATGTTGATTACAACAATGAATATATTGATTATAACTCAAGAATATTGGTTACAAGAATGGATCCCTCAATGAATCCAATATTTAAATACCTACTATAATTTTGTGAAGAACCAAATGCACATGCAATTCTGAAATTTGATGTAAAATTGCTAATTACAACAAACGATTTTGATTATAACCTATTGATTACAAGAATGAATCTAATAAAATTTCATCAATATATTAAATCTAGCATTTTTGAAGAACAAAAAGTATAGTTTAAACTTTAATTTCCAAATTTTACATCATGAGGGGAAGGGGCGCTAAAATATGACATAGCACAAAGGCGCCATATACCCATGGAGCGGCCCTGTCTGAAGCTTTTACATGGTAAATTAAATAAAAAATTATTGCTTTTGTAACATACCAATTATATTAGCGTATGGCTAACACATATGATAATTATTACAAATATTTTTTTATAAATAAATGTCTAAACTTTTTATATATTCTATTGACTCGTCACTGGCGAAAAGAAAATTTTTGGGTCTCCATCATAAGCTCTTAGGCGGCATTCTTGAATTATGTGGGTGATGGTTTGATCTTCATCGCCAAAGTCACATTGCGGTGATGAACACTTGCCCCATTTATGAAGGGAGTGTCCACATCTGCCATGTTTGGTTCTTATTCTATTGAGAATGACCCATGTTTTGCGGCAAAGGTCAAAACCAGGTGGTTTTACAGTGATGCATAGCATATCAGTTAGTAGCTGTTGTGTATTTGAGGACCAATCTCGTATCCAAGCATCGATGATTTTAAAATTCTCCTCAAAAGCCTTTTCTGCCGATTTAGTAGGTGGTCTTCTAGAGCGGGGTCGATGACCATTCGCATTGTAAATATCTTGGCGGATTGGTAGATGTAATTACCCACTATCTTTTTATATTCGTTCTGAAGAGCATTAGTTCAATAATATTTTATTATTAAATAAATATATCACCACGGCATATTACCCATTGCTGGGTGTGCCAATCTGCTTTGTACACAAATTTCGGTAATGATGATGACATATTTATACCGTGCGAGCGCTTATCAGGCGTCACTTCACGGGAACTCATTACTGGCGTGGAGAATGCACCACAGGGGTCAATTTTGTGCCATTTAAAATTCGAAATATTTGGCGTCGATCGGGATCGAACCCGGTTCCCCAGATTCGCGACCAGACACGCGGTCACGAGACCCCATATATTTATATATTTATTATATTTTATTATTTATAGCAACAGTATCAAGTGATGGGCAAAATATATTTTTTAAATAGTGTTAGAGAAAGTATAGTCTAAAACTCGTATGGAATTGTATTTCCGCCACTCGCTAAACCGTAGACCTCACCTACGGCTCGGCCTACAAAATTTTCAATCGCATTGAAATTACCAATTCCGTACTAGTTATAGAATATACTATTCCAAGGTTCACATCAGATTGCACTTCGTATTTTCGTATATTGTATATTCCATTTGGAAGCTTTCAGACGGTCAACTGAAAATGGTAGCAAATATAATGAACACCGTTTGGAGTTTTTTGAAATCTTAACATTGTTCTACGACATAGAAGCAATTATTTCCGTACCTAAATATTTCACTGATTACAAGGCTTTGTGTAGAGACTGTTTCAAAGTGAATCAAATCAAGTTATCGTTCTTATGCCCAGTTGCACCAACAAGGCTATATAGGAGTATTTATAGGCTCAAACAAAAAAATGTAAATCTAATTTTTTTTACAACATATTCTAATTCTTTTGACATTTCATTTCGATGCAAAATGTTAATTTAAGCCAAGTTTAATATTTAAGTTAAGTTTGTGCAACCGGCTTTTAATCTGATATTGCCACAGTTTCAATTTAATTTAAAAGTACGTTAATGTTTAAAATATCATTTATTAGTTGATTTTAATCTTAGAGACGCATATCCACTAAAAATGCTAAAACATTCAATCAATTCTCATTTTCTGATTCCATATAGGTTTTCTTTTTGAATCCATAAAACATTTGATAATGCAAACAATAAATGCCCATTGCCTTTGCTTTTTTGTACTATAAACTATTAATCTTTATAACGATCATTATTAACGGAATTTAAACATTTTGATTGATTTGCAATCAATCATATAAAGTGTAATTAAATTTTCTCAAATAATATTTATTTCCGAATTCTAAGTAATATTCCTTTCTTTTAATCCATTGTCATCTTTATCAGATATAAAACCAATTATAACTCTTTTATACTCATCCTAACCTAACATCTGTTCCTTCAAAATGGACGAACCTACATACGATGCCATGTATGTCATACTTAACCTCACTCTTTGTATGTTGGTTCTATAGTTGTATGTGAACAACAGGACACGAGACACACGACAAACGGCATGTGAGTGAAGCTGGCTTGACTTGACTCGGCTTGTTGTCGACAGGCTATTGTTTTTATGTATTGTCCCGTTAGAGCGTCCCTCGCGCGGCGCGAGTGTTTTGTTTTGTCCAGAGTTAATCTACTGAGAGAAGACAGAGGTTTGCATGAGGGCATATGGTGCACTAATTGATCTTTAATGATTCTCATCAAATGGGAGTTGTTTCATTGTTTTACAAAAAGGGGAAGTAATTGGAACCAGTGGAAAGGTTGGTTTGTCAATGAATAAAAGGACGATAATACACTAGTAATTGAAAAAATATTAGCTATTGGGACCCGCAGAATCCGTTGGCGGCAATATAAACGCCCCTGTCATGACGGCTAGTAGGTTTTGTTAAATTTATTTATATTTTGAAAGTGCTTTCTGAATTCTGATCCAAAAGCAAAACATAATTGTCTCAACATGATTTTTAAGTTTATTTAGTGGAATACTTTATCAAGAAACCTGGTTGAGGGGTAATAATTCATATATTCGGTATTAATTACCTACTACTTGTGGTGTAACTCGCTTAATTCTAACTTGGAAGTATTAGCAAAATCAATGAATCTATAAATTTTATTTATTAAACTGTCAATATTTGTATTAAGATTGTATATCTGCAAAATTATATTATAATCCTTCTTTGTGAAATGTAAAGAGGAGACATTTATTTATCAGTTTAGAGTTTAGCGATATATTTTAAAACAAAACAAGTTTTCATATTTTTTGTCGATCAAGTTTTTCTTCTTTGCCATACATTATGGTATATGACATGAATTTTTCCTGTACTCATACATACTTTAATATAGCACTTTTGATGTACAGGGTGTAAATCAAAAATCGGGTCATAGGCGTTTAACTTACAAAATCAGTTTTTCTTTGTGCAAACGTTACCAAATTATTTTATGCAAAAATACTTTTTTTATGAGCTTTTAGTCTAGATCTAGACAGTCATTTTACCATATAGTATTTTGTGTTAGTTTATTACTCTAATTTATTTCTTCTACAAATCTATTAAAAGTAGACTTTTTAGTGTTTGTTTTAAGGTTAAAATAAAATATTAAAGAATGAATGTCATAGGTAATTGTCTTTTTATTTTGCGAGAAGAAAGTTTAGGTCAGGACGTAGAGCGGAGTGGCCCAACCCTTCGAACAAAATAATCGACAACTATGAAATGAATTCTTTACACTATTTTTTCTATTTTGCGCCTTTTATGCCATTTTTAAATAAAAAATCGTCGTTTCAAAATTTAGGGAATTTGGTTTTAGTTGATGATACTAATTCAAACTCTAAACTTATTTTTGTATTACTAACTATCTAGGTTATTTTACATTTCTTTCTAACTTTATTACTATATTTCTTCTCTTATTTTTACTTTTAAATTCAATATTATTTAAAAATAAAATTCTTAACAATCGTTCGTGTTCGTTTATTTAGCGAGATTTGACATTTGACATTTTTTTGACATTCATAGCCACCAACCTTAAAAAAATAAATTGTACTAATCTATTACAAACTCGAACGTGCTGTTAACGAACTCTTTTGGGTGCTGTAATAGCTTTGTTACAAACGGAAAATAGAAAATGTCATTTTATGACACCAGTGTTAAAAAGTGACAGATCAATGTTACTTTTACCAATAGTATTAAAAGTTAATTAGTTATCTTGCTAATGACGAATCGAACAACAAATCGACATTTCAAAAAATTATCAGAAATACAAATTTAAATAAAAATAGTGTTTGTAAAAAAAAGGTGTATGATACGTGTTAAAAGTGATTTTGTCACTTTGACAGTTAAAACCAACGCAATTGTTTATTTTTTGTCATAATTCTTGGCTTTCTAAACTAAAAGCTCGTATAAACAGTAACTTACTAATTATTTTCTTCACTTACATGCAGAATCGTTTCACATGATTTAGATGCATAATTTTTCTATAACTTCTATTTTTGTATAAAAGAATTCGGTAACGTTATTTGTTAAATGTTATGTTCATTTTTTTTAATTCGCTTATTTTTCTTGTATATGAAATTATAAAATAAAATGTGAAAACATATTTTCGGTTAAACGAACCAATGGTTCTTGACGTTTACATATTTGATTTGATCGATTTTGTCCTACTGTACAATAGGCACTTGTCAAATTTTTGTTTGGCAATGAGACCTAGAAGATCCAGAAGAGTGGACAGCCATAATTTAAGTGAATGTCTTAATATCTTCATATTTTTATTCTTTTATTAAAATCTCTTTCTCTTTCGAAACCTTTCTTCCATTTCTTCAGATTGCAACTTTAAACATTAATTTCCTGCTCATTGTTTGATTTTGTTATTAAATACCTTCTTGCAATTTCAATTGGACATGAGCAACATTCATTAAACACATGTTTTATGCGGCTGCAAGTCTTTCTATCTTAATCTCCGTGAACAATGTTCCATTCTCTAGTCCGTAAGTCAACCACAGGCTCAAGGAGAATGCGGATGTAAATACAAACAATTCTATGAAATATAATAAAATAGCTAAGTGCTAACAAAGCAAAGCCAGTGACTAAGTTATGCACCGACCAAAGGAAACCATATACAACTCAAAGCTGAGATTAAATTGTTTGATTATTCCTGCCACTGCAGTGCCAGGAGTAACGATTGTTGTCCAAACGTACCGTTGGAACTTATTCAAGAATATTGTCAAGATTCAAAGAAATAGTTAAATAAATCTGTATGGAATGGAATACCTCCCTCAGGTAGTGTTCGTGGTAACGTTATTGTTAATGATGGGATAAATCGAATAAAAATAACCATTTAAAAATAACCTATACAATTCGATTATAAAGTTCAATAATTCGAATGAAAAATAATCGTCAATGAAAATAACGATGATAGGGTATAAATGTGATCTTGATCAAATTTAGAGAAAATATTAATATAGACTTACAAACCTGTAGGTAGATTGTAAAACTGGCCCAAATTTTTTAAAATGTTAAATGATTGTGGAAATTTTATATTCCTAGGCCTAGCTGATTTTCTTATTCTCAATAATATACAATACAAGTGTAAGTGTAAACAACTAATTCAATTTTTTTCCCCCGGTTTCAGGATATTAATCCATTGTTTACATATACAAAAGTAGGCTAGCAACTAAATAATAACTGTATCTGTATGGTAATATTATTACCATACTGACTTGTCAACAACGGTCTACAAAATGAAAAGAAAATAAAATGAAAGTATAATGCTTTTCATTAATACATACAGATACCGTTAGTGTATCATTCTAAATACGGTTTACTTTATTCTAAAATAATAAACATGAGGAATAAAGCACATAATTTGAATACTTGTCATATTAATATCTCAAAAAATTCTGTTAACCATAGTATTCTGAAAGTAGCATTAACGAAAGCATTTCAAAAAATAATATTTATTAATATAGTCTTCATTTTCTGAAACCGATAAACTATTGAACAATCCACGGATGTTATGAATCATAACAAGCCTTAGATGTCTTAAAATCCTCGCTCTACGAGCTCGGATTTCTAATTGACATCTGCGGCAGTTATGATATACATAACATTACTAGGTTTGTTAATAGTTATAAAACCAAGTATATTTTTTGTATTCTTTAATAAGTTTTTACCTATTATTATTATTATTATTATTATTTTTCTTAAGAAGAACGCACATAAAGTGCGACAAAATCTTTTATTATATATATTCATTATATTATATTCATCTCGAGAACTATAAGAGCTACGAGGTCATTTAAATTAGCAAACAATTTCTATTTTACAAGTACATTGAGTAAAAAAATATTATTTTCTACCAGTGGTTCTCAAAAATACGGGATACAACTTTCTTATTTTAAGGGTTACCTATTTATTATTCGCTTATTCAATTCAGAATTTTTTCCTGAATTCAACGGTATACTTACATTATATCATACCCTAATCCTAAACAAAATATAAACTTCATCAAGCTTTCCTTTGTGAATAAAATTCATTTTCTATTTTGGTTCTTTAATATGTACTTTATGAAACCCATTTGGATGTCATAAAGTACGTCTTTATGACATCCAAATGAGTTTTATAAAGTACATATTAAACAACCGAAATTGAAATTCCTGGACATTAAATAACGTACATTTTTTGAAAAAATGACCAAAATAGAAAAAATAGTATAAAATACACGTTTCACAAGACATTTCAGCGCACTTGTCATCATGAAATCATGTCTTATGAAACTTGTATCTTAATGTACTATTTTATCACTGAAAAAGTTTACGAAACATTTGTTTTGACATTAAACTACAAAATATTCAATTATTTTCTTCAAAGCACTCTTATTACAATCAGATTTAAATGGGGTCATACCACGTTTTCCAATTTAATTTTTTTCTGAAAGTACACTTAAAACTACTTACGAAAATTTATATTTTATGTCACATAAGTTTCTAGTTTTACAGTGTAATAATTTTTTAAAGTGAAATATAAAATTTAAATGACGTCACAGCTTTGCAACCGTAGTGATGTCTACCGAGCAAAAATGGAACTACATTTGACGTTTATGTCATTATGTTTTGAAACCACACTTGAAACCAAACGTAATATCTAAATCAAACATAAATTGTATTTATTTATAATTTTTATTGAGCATGTTTTGTTATTTTTACTAACTTTTTTTTAAAAAAAACTACTTGTTGCAAAGATGTTGACGTTACTTTCAAAATATTGGTTATATAAGGTTATGTTAGAAAAAACTGACAGATCTGTTCATGTAGAGTAAAAGCAAGAGTACGGTTGTGCCTCACTTCCGTGTATTTGTGTACAAAACTGTAACGTCACAAAACCAGACTCATAAAATCACGCATTTCCCACTTAGTGGGTTAGCACAAATGCGAAAAAATAAACATAACATCAACCAAAAAATAATCACTCTCTCTTACATCAAAGGTACAACATATATTCCTCTATCTTAACATATTAAAGTGACCGATTTTCGGTAGCGAAATACCGCAGCCGGACCACAATAATAGACTACGTTTATCTCGACGTTTGAAGCCGCTTGAATTTAGTAAATCCATTTTCAATCTTCGAAATAAACGATCGAGTTTAATATTTCAAGCCACTTGAAAATGTCAAATCAAGCCTATAAAATAACAGGCTTGGACTTATGAAGCGGCTTGACTTCTGTCGAAATAAACAGTGAAGCTTCAAATAATGTAACTACGCATGCACACGTCCGCAATATGTTGCAGTGTTACTAAATTCATATCATTTGTTGGTTATTAGCATTTTATAAAAGTCGCGATATTAAACTTAATAAAACTGTCCAAAAGCTAAATATTTGGAATGATGAAGAAACAAATATTTTTTAATGATTTTGAAAGAGAAGACAAATAACAACATGACAATTTTTAGATATTGAGGTTATATATCCAGCATGAAATTAGATCATATACCTCTCCCTGTCTGTCTGCATAATCTAGTATTTAACTATTTTTTTTATTCGATACGAATTTAAAGAAGATTGAAAATAACTCAATCCTATTTTCAGTCTGCTGAGACAAACCAATAGTATTTTTCAAGTCATAATATATTTGAAGCCGGGTGAATTGTCGAGATAAACGTAGTCATAGTTACGAAACAATCATCGTTCGCCACACTTTCCTGTCTAAGCACACTTCTTTCGCCTCGGCCACCAGACTCAGAATCTTTATAAAGAAAATCATGAACGAAAAGTATAATATTAAATATTTTTGATGTATATATTTATTTATGAAAGAAAAATCAACATTTTTTCTTTTTGGTATAACCCCATTAAATCAACATAATTTTCATTTGCAATTTTGTCAAATATTTTATATTAGGGTATGCGTATGATGTATGTTTATCGTTGAATTCAGAAAAAAATACTGAATCAAATAAGTGAATAAGAAAAGGTACCCATTTATAATAAGAAAGTTGTATCCCGTATTTTGAAAACCATTGGAATTTTTTCCCTCATTATTTGCTAATTTAACGAACCTCGTGGCTCTAATGGTTTTCGAGACAGCAATAGTGGACAAAATAAAATGAACAGATATTTTGTCACAGGGAATGTAGTGTGATGAATTGTCATCGAGATAATATATATGAATAAAATTCTTCGAATATTCCTTGCATATCAATTATAGACTACTTAATCTTTATTTACATTATAGTGAATTAACAAGTAGACTCAACAGTGATAAATTAATTTGTGTGTAGTATCTTCACAGACACTTTTAACATCTTTTCCTCGTACCATTTTACGATCCGACACTCGAAGAATGTTACTACATTTACGTCATGTTTAGTACAATAGGAACATAAAATTAATCTAGTAATAGTTCTGTTTTGCAATATACCTGGAAGTAAATAATAATAGTAATCGTATCGTACACTCTACATCAAATTGATTCGTCCAGGGGCTTTAAGTGTAACTTGGTACAAATTCCTCGAATCTCTGCAATGTAAAATATAACGAGTCGCCTCTGGGCGGTATCTGAACATTCTGAACACCTCTGGGTCATGACGCAGCGGCTTCTGGTAATCACTAACTACAGCCCAGGCTCTGCGATCGGCGGCATTCAAATAAAGCCGTTCCGAAAAACAAAACACTACTTGTTTTTGTCGCCATTGTTACCAGCGATCACTCGATACTCGTAAGCGAAATATGTCTGCTCATTAACGGCTAAAGCCAGAGAAAAAAAAAACAGAAAGTGGACCGGTATGCGAGAATAATAGAGATGATTTATAAGATAGACTTCAAGAACAGGGCCGGTTTGGAGATGATGATTGTACCACTTTAGAATTTGTTTAAACTTTGGTTTGTACAGAGGTTTTCAGGGTTCAAGTTGCAGAAATTAAACCAGTGGAGTATGTGACTAAATTTTGATTTTTCCATAATATGTATCCGTATTTTCTCAAATAGATTAATTATTTGCAGGTTACGAGAAATAAATTATTAAAAATTTAGAAAATGGCTATAGGCGGTGTGCACAAAAGTAGTCAGCGCCGACAGCGGACAAAAATGACAAAATTGGTTACTCATTGAAACATAGCAAGGTTATGTTTTATGTCAGAATAATTTTGCAATTTCTATTTTATAAAATATTTGCAATGAATGGGAATGAAAAGACGTGAAATATTATGTGATGCAGTGGGGGATCTAATAATTCTTACAAAATTACCGATTGAAATATCAAATTTCATAAATTTCATAGAAGATTACGTGAGGAACAGATGTATAAGAAAATAACTTTTCAACAGATATTTTCTACTAACATGAAAACTTCTTTTAGATGTACATATTTTTTCATTGTAAAAAATACTTATCGTATGAATAAAATTTCAACAATGGTCGTGTGATGGCAATAATGAATTATATAAAAATGTGTTTCTTAAGTTAATATTTGAACAAAATATAATACAAGAAGCAGAAAATTGTATTAAAATTATATAATACTTGCAGTTGTATGAAATAGAAGTCTATTTTTAACATAATTCCTCTATTTATTATAGATTTTGTACATGTAATGTTAATGTTAAAGATACAAATTCACATGGTTCATATTTTTCGTGTATTTTCTTTTCCGAGCTTGTGCAATTGATTCCACTTAAAGCCTGGTATATTTTCAATGAAGAATCTTCGTGATTTCTTGCGAATATAAAAGAAAAATGCTAACATCGTACACTGATATCGTGATATGTAGAAATTTTCTTCTTTCCAATCATTCAAGTTTTCCAACTTTTTAATCTCAATTTCCATGTATTGTGCATCTTGTAACATTTTACTTATATTATAAATTATAATATAAATTTAAATATGATAAAATGGTTTACAGAAATCACACATATTATGAGAAAAATTATATTTTCTGCCACAGTACCTTTGCTGGTATTTTGACTTTTTTGATTGTCACATCACATATACGGCATTTTAAATATTTTCTTTATTCATTTCAATATACTATGATGTATAATATTCATACACAATAACAACTCAAAATAAAATTGTAAATTGTACAACTTTCTTGATATGTCAAAATTGATTCGGTAATCAAAAATGCCAATGTAGCTGTTAGAGGCGCTGACGCTCAAAATGTGTACATCGCCTATAATGACATTGTAATCGATACCTACTGTAATTTTCATAAATTCACTCAGTCTGATGATTATTATTTATTATTTTTTATTTACTTAAAATATAATATATTTCATAAATTAGTCATTATTCATTATGTTAAACAATAAAACCTTTTTTTTAATTACGGTCAAATATAATTCTTAGGAAATTTGTTCATTTTGCTAGTTCATAAATTTATAGCTATCTAAATGGAGAAGAGTATAATAGTATTTTATGTACCAAGGGCGTTACGATGATGATAATGCCAGGAGGGCGACGTAGATCTAGCCCGAGGGCCTTTTGCCCGAGGGATAGATGTCGTCCGATTTGTAATGATGATAACCTATTTGTTCCGTGCGGGCGTTTACCAGGCGTCACCTCACAAGCACTCATTGCTTGCGTGGAGAGTGCACCACAGGGGTCAATTTTGTGCCATTTAAAATTCGAAGTATTTGGCGTCGGTGGAAATCGAACTCGGTTCCCCAGATTCGCGACCAGACACTGAGGCACGCGGTCACGGGACCCCATATATACAGTTCATATTATTTCTAATTTAAAGTCCACCGATGATCGGATTATAATGAGGGCATAATGAACGATTATGCCCGTATATAATGCCCCGGTTGTTTAAGTTATGTTTATATACACCGTATCCTAGCAATAAACAGTTCATAATACTTTAGTGAGCCATAAATTATCAAATAATCGTAGATAACGTGAGCTCCCAAATATGTAAAACCGGCACTGTTTCTATAGTTTTGTTTATTTTTTATGTAGAGGTTTTGTTTTGTGCCCGAAGGTTTGTAATCGATGAGAAATCGATACAAAGTAGTTATATGGAGCGGTTGTTAAATCTCTCAACCGAAGCAATTTCAACAACAATGAACAGAGAAAAAGAAAAGGAAAAAAACTACTGGAACGGCTTGTTACCATCTGATTTTCAATTTAAGCAGTTTAGTTGGGCAACTTTTTCAAACAATACTCAATTCCAAGAAAGAAAATAATTAATTTTATCACAGAACTTCGGAACTAAGTACATAATTTTTCAATTTGTTATAGTTTGGTTCCAGCACAATTATAAGTGCAATGTTATTTTCTTGTTTATTATAAAAAAATAAACGTAAACATAAAAAATGTGAACAATTGAAAAAATATATTTCCTAAAGCACAAATGAAAATTAGGTTTAGATTTATGGTTTATAGTTTAGATTTAAAGACTTTGGACGCATATTATGTAATGACTCCATTCACACCAGAATTTATGGTCTCTAAATCCAAATCATAAAGCTAAACATTGCAAGGTCCAAACTTTAGGTTTATGATTTAGTTTGACTTCACAAACTTCACCAATGAGAATGAGTCTGAAATGATATAGATATATACACCTATCTTTATTTAGTATCCACTTGGTGGATTCGGCTTTTTAAACAAATGCGAGAAGAACATGGAGACTATCATAACTTAATTGCTGAAATATAACCAATAATTCCAAGCGAATGACAGTTTCACGGCGCACAGGTGTCTTGTACAGTACTGCTCTACCGATATTTTAATCTAGTTTTTGAAGCATTTACACAGACGTCTGTACATATCAAAACCAAATTTCAGGTAATTCAAACTTACATTTATAAATGACTTACTTAAACCTAAACAAAAACCATAAACCTAATTTTCATTTTTGAATGTACCTTAATCACTGAAATTGTAATAGTGCAAGAAACAGAACAGAATAATTACTGATCATTGTTGGATTTTTATTGTATCGATTTACATCTGTGCGGAATCGATATTTTTACATATTTTTTTTAATTACTTGCTTATCTGCAGCGAACCTTTCTCCAAATAGAGTACCTTTTAGATTGATTTTTAATGCATTATTTATTGGAGTCTGTATTAATAAATTGCAAAGGAAAAGGGTTACTAAATATTACGAACTTTATGACAAAAAATAAAAATTGATCTTTCGAAAATCAATTCGTTTCTTTGGACATTTAACGCTTATTGTTCTCTCGATTTTAATCAATTCAAGAGAAAGAGATCTATTAAAATATAAAAATTTAGTTCAAAAATAATTGAAGCGGTGAGATTTATAAGGAAACGGTTCCGTTAATGAAAGTTTTGGAGAAATCACTAAAAACTGATTAAGAAGGAAAGTAAGCATTTTATATAAAAACTTATACAATTAACAATTTGTAAATCAAAGTGAGCTAAACAGTTCCTTGCATCATTTTAGTAAAGGTGGTAGGAGCGTGCCTTAAACAAATATATTTTCTCTTATACTTAATAAAATTCCAGGCAGTACTATATTCCTAAACAGGGCCGTCTCATATAGGCAAGCGAGGCGATCGCCTGGGGCGAAATTGGTTTGCAAAATACCTTAAAAATCAAATTATAGGTTTACTGACTCGTTCAGTGTGTAGCTTTAATCATAATGCTGACAATTCCAGTTGCAGCAAACTTATATAAATTAAATCCTATTTACATTTTTTTACGTTGGCGATTATATCAATTAAAACATTGTCATCAAATACTGAAGAAGTAATGATTGTTCAGGAAATCTACTGAAAAACAACATCAAAAAAATTGCAACAAAAGCTTTTGTACGGAATCGTTTATAGAAAAATACACTGATGCAACAGCCCCTCGCCAATTTGGAAAAAGGCGACATATTTTGGTTTTTGATATTTTTGAAAGTACAACAGTTTCTGGATATCAGCCACTTTATTATTCCAAACTCTACAGTTTCGACCCCACCTGGGTCTTCTTCAGGAGATGAAATTTATTTTAAGCGTGATGATGCATAATTATATTGTAAAAAACATTTATAACCAACATGGAAATAATCGTGCAAGTGTTAAACATAGTTCAACACAGTCGTCAAAGTAATAAATAAAATAGAAAACATGTATGCAATATACATAGAAAAAAATGTACAAAGATAAAAATATATAAAAATACAAATGTCTGTGTGCGACACCCTAACGAACAATTCAAACTAAGTAAGGTAAGGACCTGTTGATTTGTTTCTTGAAAACGGTGATCCGTATCGAAATTTTATACAAAACAAGATTCTTATATTTTTTTTACCTATGATGAACCACTAAAGAGTTAAATTAGATTTTCTGGATTGCAAAATAACGAAAAGTATTTATACCGAGACTTATACCTACACTGAGAAATATTTTTTCTTTCCCTATAAATAGGGCTAGTCACGGAAGAGTTATTTTGAAAGTCCGTTTGTTTGCAACCCAAAATACTAATGACAACAGACCATATTTAATTGTTTAATGTCAAAATGACAGAACCATCACTAGACAGGCAAAGCAATCGTGAATTAAATATTCTATTTTTTAAGAGAGGAAGCTAGACGCTGTTGTAAATTGTATTTCGGGTTGCACATAAACGGACTTTGAAAGTAACTCTTCCGTGACTAATCCTGTATATGGTATTAGACAAAAATAAAGCGACTGTATGCAGAAACCAAAAAAAAAAAAATGTCTGTATTTTAAATACCCAAAATATTTTCAAAAAAATTTCAATCAGATTAAGATTATGTGATTGTTCGCGAGTTATGGACTCAAATCGCCTCTTTTCTAATTTTTGTACCTATATAATCTAAACTAAATTTTAATAAATGAGGGGCGCAATTTACAATTTTCGCCCGGGGCGCTCAAAAGTCTCGGGCCGGCACTGTTTCTAAACTTTCGATGATATCCAAACCTTTGGCCACCCTGAGCTTTGTTAAATCTAGATGCATTTAACTTATGTATTTTATCTGTTTCCCACAATCATAATTCTTCGTCTATACAAATACAAAGTAGAGCATATAAACTGAAATTTTTACGTCTTGTTCAAATGCCAGGATGTAAACTTCCTACTTCTATGTTAGAATAGCTACCTCTATCTTTGTTACTTGTTTGTCATCTGCCGTCTTATTCATATAATTTTCTTTTCTTAATCAATAATCAATTATTGACAGATATCTATGTTGAAATTTCTACTGAAGACGATAATTATTTACTTTAGATAGCAGTTCTAAGGAACTGGTGGTGCCATGGATATAATAATCAATTTGAAATAAATATAATAACTAATAAAAAAACTTACGATTACGGAGATTTCGTCTGGATTCCCTGTCCTATAACAAAAATATGAGATTAATAGACACGAAGAAATAGCAAAACATTGTTTATAACAAAATAATATTAATAACACGTGAACGTAAGTTAATATAATTTATTTGAACGTCTTGGTAAATTAATAACAGTTAATAACAATATAAATAACAAAAATTTAATGACAATTATTCAAGAAAAAATGTTAATAAAAATAAATGTTACAAAAAATGTAGGTTACTAATAAAAATGTTAATAACAATTTTTTAGAAATTAAATGTAAATAACGAAATTTCTAAAACGTTACCAGTAAGTAAATAGCTGAACTAATTTTGTTATTAATGTTATTGACAGCTTCATCAATTCAGCGGGAAAGTGATCTACGAAGTAGAATGTTACGTATTAACGCTGTTACCTCCGTAACTAATTTTAGTAACATTTGTTATCTACATCCTTTGATTTAGACTCTCTCTCGAGAGCGATTGCAAAATTTCTGTTTTTAAAAATGCTACTAACAAAATATGTTTTATATTAGCAGAGTAAAACGCAAGAGCCTTTTTGGTATAATACTTTATTTATTATTATTATTATTATTTATTGACATTACATTTTTGTTTTTCGTACTTAATCTATATTTCACAAACTATAATTTATATCTAGTAAACCTGTTGTTTATTATTCTAACATTTTCTACATATCTTAATAACAAAAGTTAATAAACATTTACAGAGTGATCTTATATTTAACACGTGTTATTAACAATGTTAGCTTAATTGGCGAAAAAACTGAACTATAGATGGCATGCCGGACGGTAGCAAGATGGCGGAGGAATAAGGAGAGTTCTTTCATTCCTTATTGCTGGCAATATGCTTTTCGTAGTGCAAAGTATTTAATATGGAGAAAATTAATATAAAGTTAAGTGATATTTTTGAATACATTGCTTCTGCACGTCCTAAAGGAAGACGAAGCAGTTTTTAAGGCTGGACATGTATTGCTTTGAGGAATAAAAGATTAAAGACCAGATACAATACTGGGATCTTGTTTAAAAACCAGTCATTTGAGTGGAGAACCTCAAATGATTGAAATTTTATTAAATGAGAATATAAATTACTGGAAAACAAATTTAGTTGTAGAGCAGAATTGGAAGGCAAATGCAAACATATTGTTGCAATTTTGTTGCATATAAACAGGATAGTAAAAATCAAAACTATATTTATTGTTTTACAACAAAAGTTATCATTATTATTATGCTATTAATTTATTTGTTTATAGTTTTGTATATTACAGAGTAACAGAAATAGAAAAATTAAGTTGTACATATTTGGAACAAGTAAGGGGAAAACTTATTAAAAAGGATGATAAACAATATAGTTTGGCTATAAAATTATAAGAATTTTGGGTTCCTGTTTTAAAGAAGAAAAAAGTAGAACCGATTAGAGACGTCATAACTATAAGGGAAGAAAATTTCAAGATCATATTTTGTCACTTGGGATATAGTGTAAACTTATACTTTTGACTTGCAATTACTGCATTGTAGCACTGAGCAGTATCTTTGGCATTTACTGATCATTATTTAAACCTGAAAATGTAATATACACCATATATCTCACTTTCTTTTACAAGAAATATAAATTAAACCTGTTTAAATTACATATGTTTCAATGTATGCTATCATCGTTTCCTTATTCCTCTAGTTCACAAATCTGCCGCCAGACGTCACCCACTTTGAATTTTTTCGCCAATAGAGAGACTGTCAGATTTCAGATACTTGCGAACCTACCAAATAAGTCGGCCATCTTAATTGAACGCAGCGCCTCTATACGACATTTCAGTCGCCATTAATAACTTGTGTAAATGCCGGTTTCACAATTTTCAAAAAGTATTTTCAATAAATGTTTATGCACTATTTACCTATAGTAATATTTTTTATTTATTTTCGTAAATTATTAATTAAAAAGATTGTCGACAAAAAAGTAATTAAAAACAACCTCCCTCCTGTGACGTCAAATTACATACAGCACGTCATTCAAAGCTAATAGGAAACCAGTTTGTTCCTAACCTACGTTATTTATATAAATAAACGTAGGCGATAGTTTGTCACATGTTAGGTGCATTCACAATAGTATATTAAGTATTAAGAACGGTAAGGACAGTTTACCGATTGAAGACACTGTTTGGGGACTGAGCTTATTCTATTTTTTGCACGATCGACGCACAAAATTTAAAAGAAAAATAAGATTTGACCTACTGTCTTGGAAACACTATCGGTAAATATAAAAAATAACCCGATCGTGCAAAAATGAAAATTAGGTTTAGATTTATGGTTTTTACTTTAGATTTAAAGACTTTGGACGCATATTATGTAATGACTCCATTCACACCAGAATTTATGGTCTCTAAATTCAAAGCATAAAGCTAAACATTGCAAGGTCCAAACTTTAGGTTTATGATTTAGTTTGACGTCACAATTTTCACCAATGAGAACGAGTCTGAACTGATATAGATATATACACCCATCTTTATTTAGCACACACTCTGTGGATTCGGCTTTTTAAACAAATGCGAGAATAGCATGGAGACTGCCATAACTTAATTGCTGAAATATAACTAATAATGCCAAGCGAATGACAGTTTACGGCGCACAGATGCCTTGTTGATTACTGATCTACCGATATTTTAATCTTGTTTTTGAAACATTTACATAGATGTCTGTACGTATCAAAACTAATTTTCAGGTAATTTAAACTTACATTTATGAATGACTTACTTAAACCTAAACAAAAACCACAAACCTAATTTTCATTTGTTAATGCACCTTTAAGCTGTATAAACTTTGACGTCACATTCTGTTTTAGATCACGTGACTTTTTCAGAAAATTACACAATTATAATTAATTATAAAATATCTAATGAATATTTCGTGATATTTTCAAATTTGAGGCTATTTAAAGAATAATATTTTTTAAATGTAATACTTAATAGGCATATAAAAATTCTTGCAACAGCCCTCCTGCTGTCCACTAATGTATCGAGTTTCGTGTAATAAGTAAAAGCCCGTTATCATTCGTCAACGCCAAAAATTGTAAAACTTGTTATAATATATCAGATATTTCAGTGCTTCAAAAATTATAATAGGTTATCAATTGATAAACTTTACACCACTACCGTCTATAATTATAACAATTTCGTTGCATCTCCCATCCATCTTTGTTCATCAATGTTCAGTGAAAGAATCTTTGAAGAAAACTAATTACCATGTGTAAATTAAAAAGCCGACAGTGATGCGTCTTCATTAGCGGCCAATATCCTACTAATTAGTAAGATTAGTGCATGGGTTGGCCCCTACTCGTATGCAGACGCAAACGCAAGTGGCTTGTTGCTACACTGTGGCGAGACGTGTTCCGCAGCCTCGGCGTGTTCGACACAGGATAAACACCGTATAAGGTTACCAAGAAAGGTCAATAAAATGCACTCAAAGCCAAATAGGGGTGCAGCTAGCTACCGTACGACAATTGTTAGCGTAATGAGCTCAATACAACAATTATTTATTATTTGAATAAAATAATAAACACAACGTATTCAATTAAGTTTGCATGTATTGATAAATGATTAACAAGTACTACTTGAAGCTCAGCAATATGCATTTAACAACGGGATTAAATATCCATGGTCTAATTCTAATTGATTAGACATTCGATATATACCAGCGCGATAGCATTGTATTGTAACGTGTGAGCACCGCCGCTGCGCTGAGCAAGCGTCTAAGTTTAGCGATGACGTAATCGCGCCAGCAACCTAGCGACGTAAACAAAAGTGTATCGGCGTGTTTAATTACTTACGGTCACCTGGAACCTTTTGTATTCGATGGATTGTTCGAGACTTTTCCAGAAGGTAATAGGCAGTTATACAGGGTGTAAATGAAATAAGTACAGGCTACAGGCTGTCTCATTTTCGATGTTTTTTTAAGGTATCTCGGGTAATATTAACGATAGAGCAAAAAAATTTGCACATTCCAGGGTTAACTTTTCGAGAACTACAGGCAAAAACTCGTTTTTCGTACATTTCAAAAAATTTCATATCTTAATAATTATGATAGATAGAGAAAAATTGTTTTAACAAATTTTCAACTGTTTTTTGGGTAAAAAATGTCGTAATTTAGTTTTATGAAAATTTAATAATTCTCGAGATATCACACAAACTTATGATTTTTTAAATGTGAACCTATGTTAAGAATAGTCTTGTCGTTTTGCTTATTTTATAAGATTTTCAATGATATAACAAGTCTACATTCTTTTGTTTTAAACATGGATAAAAGATTAATTATTAATTTAATGGGGTGAAAAAAATTAAGAAGTATTTAAAAACAAATGAAAAAAAAATCAATTAAAAATCATAATTTATTTATTTTGATTCTATAATTATTATGTTCTTAAAATTATTCTTAAGTAATTATTTTCGAGTTAAATTATTATTTATCGACGGTAGAGTTGGCTTTGAAAAATATGGTTTAATATGCTTTTGAAGTAAATAAATTGAAAAAATGAGTAAAACTGCAACTAATAATATTAGAAATAAACAATTTATGTCTTTCATTTGTTTCTTAATAATTTTCAATTTTTTCACACTAATAAATTATTAACTTATATTTTATTCATGTTTAAAATAAAAGAATGTAGACTTGTTATACATCATTGAAAAGCCTATAAAATAAGCAAAACGACGAGATTATTTTTAACATAGGTTCCCATTTAAAAAATAATAAGTTTGTATGATATCTCGAGAATTATTAAGTCTTCAAAAAATCTAATTACGCTATTTTATTCTACCTAGAAAACAGTTGAATGTTTGTTAAAACAATTTTTCTTTTACTTTCATAACAAATAAGATATGAGATATTTTCGAAGTGAGCGCAAAACGAGTGTTTGCCTGTAGCTCAGAAACAAAAGGAGATCGAAAATTCATCTGGTGATTTTTGAACTTTTCTCGAAAAGTTGGCCCTGGAATGTGCAAACTGTTTTGCTTATCTTTAATACTATCCGAGATACCTTAAAAAACATCGAAAATGAGACACCTGTACATTAAATACCTGATTGTCTTATTCTCATTAACTCTAGCGTGACCCTCGTATTACATACGACCAAATGTCAAAAGTAAAATATCTTTCATCTACATCATACATCATTAATAATATCTATTATGGAATTACATTCTGTGCAAGAAACTATAATAACTATTTCTCTCTTTATTGTTCCTATGCCATAGCAATAGCTTATAATACAATATACTTATCCCCATACCTACACCTTTCTCATGGCGAATGAATAATGAATGAAATCGGAATGCAATTACAAACACTGTTATCGCTACCTGAAATGCAACAGCCAACCGTACCGTAACCGTGATACGCGTAACCAATTATTGTGCGTAACGTAACGTATGCGTTCCTATACTTATCTTTGTTTAACCAACAGGACCATAAGTGGATTGGTCCTTGTTTAGGGTCGACCCACCACACAGGTTGCACTCAGCTGCATTGCATACCGAACGTGTGAACGAGAAGTGTTTCCTTGTTTTTATTGGTTTAGGGTTTGAGATATTGTGGTTGGAATGAAAAATGGCTTTCTGAAGTGTTAGAATGTTGTAACGTTTGTCACCAGTGAAGTTTGGTTTTCATACAGTGTGTCAATAAATAAATTATTGTTACTTGAAGGGATGATCATACAAATCAAAACATTTTTTAATGTTCAATTATTATAGAGTCCTCCACTATTTTTTAAATATTTTTGTGATACTTTATCTAAGTTGAAAAGCAGTTTGTTAATCTAATAAATCCTAAAAATTGATCTTCGAACCGGGTTCGATCCCGACCAACGCCAAATATTTCGAATTTTAAATGGCACAAAATTGACCCTTGTGTAGCACTCTCCGCGCCAACAATGAGTGCCCGTGAGGTGGCGCCTGGTAAACGCTTGCACGGTACAAATATGTCATCATCATTACCGAAATCTGTGTACAAAATAGATTGGCACACCCAGCTGTGGATAATATGCCGTGATGATATATTTATTTATTTTATTTATTTATTTAAAAAAATGGCGAATGATTAAAATATTACATTTTTATTAAATATAAGAGGCATTACAATACAATTTTTGACTAACACATTCGAATGATATGAAATAACAGATATAATAATTAAATATCGTATTAAAGTAAATGTACGTCAATTCAAATATTTAATTCACTCATTTTCTTTATATTTGAAAAGTATATTGTAAAATAAATGTAATGCAAAGCCTCCTAAATTTAACAAAAATGTAATACTTTAATCATTCGACAAACATTGATTGTTTTTATACAGTTGAATAACAAATTGCACGTACTTTTGAAATTAAAAAAAATATAGGTGTTCCATTTAAAAATTAAAAATTGTTATCAATTACTCAACAAACGGAAGCAATAATATTATCTACTTCCCAAATTTTATAGAAGAGTTAACATACTACAGTGTGTTCAATAAAATTTATAACTCGGAATAGGCTATAAACAGAGAAACGTATGTCTGATCATTATTCAATTCAGAAGTCGATGTCAAATTTGATCTTGAAATGTAATTTTAAGGAGAAAAGACAATAAAGAAGGATACAGTATAATGACATTCGGCGTTTTCTAATTTGTTTCCATTTCTAAAATAAGATTCAAGAAGAAAAGCTTTGATTTCTTTAGATAACATTTTTGACATTTAATTAAATATTTTTAAATTGACATACGTTTCTTTGTTCATAGCCTATTCCGAGTTTGGAATTTTTTTTGAACAAATTGTATAATTTATGTTATACAGTTGAAATCGCTAAAAATAATAATAAGGCGTCCATTGATGTCAATAATAAAATATTTCTAGATCACTAAGGCCTTATTCATTTATTCCAAGATATTCCAGATGATGTATCTTGACTCAACATTTTATATTAAGCTAGATATTTGCTGGTTTATTTATAGACGGACACCTGTATATACATAGGGGGTAATCATACTTCGGGAAAAAAATGAAAGGGCATATAGTACTGACCGAAATGAGTAAAAAAGGCTTAATCAACATGGGTACGATCTTCAATTAATTCCGAGATATAGGCAGTGAAAAATGAGTTTTTACCTCTGCTATCTCGAAAACTATTAGAGTTACGACTTCGATTAAATAAGACATTTTTTTACTTTTCACAGGTCAACTTAGATGTACTTTTGTTTTTTTAAAAAATCAATAATTTGTACTATATTAAATGTTGTGGCAACCTTGGCCAATATTTGATTTTCAAATAACTTCGTTACTATTAGAAATTGAAAAAAATGTTTCATATAAAATTTTATTGTTTTTTTTTATAGTCTATTTACTGACAGATAAAATTTTGTTTAATCACTATCTTTGTCAATTTTCTTCGATTCTAAAAGTAAATGGCCTCTTTCTCGGAAACAGTTGAAGATCAGACCTATGTTGATTAAGCTTTTATACTCATTTTGGTCTGTATACTATATGCCCTTAAAGTTTTTACCCGAAGCTGGAAAAAACCCGGTATATTTAAAATAACTTTCGTAGTCAATAATTAAAAAAGTTATGCACATTATAATTGACTGCCATTCAAAATATCTTTCACTGTCATACAAATGCATTGGTTTTTACCTCCCGCTACCCTTGGTAAGGATATTTAAAATTTAATCTTCATTTTATTATCAAAAAAGGTAGTTACTTGGATTAGATTAGACTATATTTTAAGAAATAAACTGCCAAAATTACAGTAAAATTCGCTAATCCAAAAATAAGGATTAGCTTAATCTTTTTTTGTGACTCGGGTGCTAAATGGCGGGAGGTATTGTGTTGGCAACGCCAGATTTTTTATTTTGGAGTGCCATCGTAAATTCAAACAAGTATTATTTGATTTATTTTCGTTGTTTTATTACTTTCTGTCTTCATTTATTTGATAATGGATTCCGGATTTCAAAAGGCGATAGCAGAAGGTTTGAAAGTAGTAAGAATATGGTATATAGAGTAAAAAAGATAAGGACAATAAAACCTCGGACATTTTAAAAATTCATACCTTTTGTTAAACTTTGACAGTCTCTATCATAAAATGTTAAGTTTTAATATAAATAATCCATGTTTTAATTTGTTACTATGTTGGAGGACCCCGCAAGCAAGATTAATAAAAATTATTTCGGTCAGAGATTTTCAAAATATGAAATGAAGAGCCAGGGGTTGAATATGCATTTTCTAGCAAAATGCGTATATTGGTCCTACTGAACGTGGGGTTCACAAATGGTACCCATATTTAAAGAAAGCAAACACGATAACAGTCCTACAGTACAGGCCTTAGAAAATTAGAAATTATAATACAAGAACTAAAAAGGATGACGGTCCAAGAATTTTTCCTATAGTAGATTCGGTTGTCAGACTGGTAAAATTCTAATAGGCCCCACATAAGTTGAAACTCGACCCATCTGTGGGTATAATAACGAAGATTGCATACGCTATCTTTCTTCAAAAAAGTCCATAAGGTATCATACTTTAAAATTCCCGTATTGAAAAAAAAACACATGTTACATTCATCTTTTTTCCCTGGCTCTTCAAATGTAACTTCATATTTTAAATGAGAAATATTTTCAATTTAATTTCTATCTTGCAGCTCGTTTATATTGTCGATATTTATTGGCAGATAATTTTAAAATTTCAGTACAAGTTGTAAATATAGATTCGTATCTTTTTAAAAATCCGCAGGCTCCCAGACGTATAATTTTGTCGATACATCGACGTATATTTACATAAAATAAACATAAAACTGCTAAAATCATATCAATAAGTCTTTGCAATCGTGCAAAATCACAATGATTCGATACTACCCACACTTATGGGACCTTGGTTCGTTAGTATTGCCGAGCCCAACTGCCCACTTGACGTCTACGGCACTGGTCGTACAACCAACAAGAACCGTGACTGATGCACATGCACATACACATGCAAGACCACTCTCTCAAACAAATACGGGACTCCCAAACGTTCGATGAACCATATCAATTTTTTTATTCGTTTGAGATGTTGGCTAGTAAACGTCTTGTAATACTAATAGAATACCTAAATTATCTAAAATAATAGGTACTAGTGTAAATAAAACTTCAATCAACCTGTCATATCGAAAATTGCAACGCAGAATAACACATTTCCTAGTTGGCGATGCCTTTTTATCGAGCTTTTTATCTATTTATTCAGTTTTTGTACTCGAGAAACAAATAATACTATAAATTTATAGGTTAAATATTTTGGGGAAAATATACAGTTTTGTGCGGTTGTTTGTTTAAATCTTAAATATCTAGAATTTTTTTTATTTCTTGGCAATTTTTCCTTGTTTGAATAAACATCTAGTAATTGGTTTACAGATTATTAAGTAACTTAAATTACCTACTTAGTATTTATGGTAATTATTGAAAAAAATTCAAGGGGATCTAACCACTGAACTCAATAGTCGCGTTCTTTTTACCACTTTTTACATGAGATCTCAATTCGTTTCAGCTCACCTCAGGTGTCTCACTAATTTTGATAGTTCTGTTTATCGTAACGGAGGTGAGATAAAGTGAGACCGAAATGAGAAGAATTCGTTCCCCCTTGCCGATTCTTAGTTACCACTGGAGGTTGTGCTTGTTGAGTTTTTAATCTTAGATGAATGGTGGGGATGAATGTTTTACTATCTTGGGCTATCACATACAATTAGTTTGGTTATTGTAAAGTTTATTTGTTTATTCCTTTAATAAATATTATTATTTGAAGAATAAATATGCAGACAATTCCGTGGAAAATAATATAGCAATGAGACGCAAACTTCCTAGAATTGAAAATCATGTGGAAGTTATAGTACCGTACAATTTAAACAACATTTTAGAATGTATCGCACTACATGTTATTATGTAATCGACAGAATAACAGAAGCCCAAATAATGCCCACTCAGAAAAAAAATAATGAAATTTAATATATTTAAATTACCGCCATGTATGACGTAGAATTACGGCGAACCAATGAATGGCCGTAAAGCAATAACATCAGTACGTCCAATAGCAACGGCATGTGCGGGTAATTTAAACATAGCAGATCATCTGTTTGACGTTTGAATAATAGTTTGGAGGTCATTTTAATCTTGTACGAGTATAAGCTAAGTTAAAATACTATATTACTATAGGAGTCTCGCATCATGGCGCATTCCAGTAATGTAATATTGAGTTCAGTGGATCTAACCGCCAGAAAAACATAACCTATGTAAGAATTCTAAATGGAAACGTTCTGTGGGCCAAATCCATTGTTTTAGAAACTGTTACCCAACTGATGTCCAGGCGAAAATTTGAGAAGTTCACTGGACCTTAAACAATTTTTATGTTTCGTGTTTGTGATTGTTGATTAGTGTGTCTATAGTACGGCGTCTCTAGTCCGTACCGTGTCTACTTGCAAGTTGCGTATCCAGAATTTAGTTTCACGTTGTGAACAGCGCTATTAACAATGAATTAACAGTTTGTATATTTGAAATAAATTGAAAAAAATTGTCAGCCATCGAGATTCGAACCCGAGACACCTATCTTACCGGGATAGTGCTCTACCAACTAAGCTATTGGCTGCTCTCCTCCCGATGGCTGAGCAATCTTTCAAAATTGTATAACTGCTGAGGGTAGTTTGTAGAACACTATCCCGGCAAGATAGGTATCTCGGGTTCGAATCCCGATGGCTGACAATTTTTCACAATTTTTTTTAGCTCTATTAACAGAGATCTGAATCTGAAAGGTTAAAACATGCTTCAAATGTAATCCTTAGAATATGAATCCAAAACTTTAACTTTTAAATAGGTAATTAAGTTACCAATAATTGGATCATTGAGATGTACCAGGAAAAGGTTCCGTTAATGGTAGTTTTGGAGAAATCAATAAAAACTGATTAAAGAGTAAAGTAGGCATTTTACATGAAAACAATTAATAATTTATAAATAAGCTAAACACTTCCTAACATCGTGTTACTAAATAAAAAGTATTATAAGTATGTTATACTGAAACAAAGTTGGCGGAATCTTTTCCTTTTACATCTCAACTAGGATGATTGCTGAAAATGGTAAAAAATATACTTTCCGTTTATTTTCTCGATGCTACAACAGTAGGGAAGCCTTTGATTATCTCAATTTTGAAAATATGGACTATTGTTTTTGCAAAGAGCACCTCGATTTAATATCGCTCGTAACTCATCTAATTTTGAGATTCGAATATAAGTGTATATGGTACCTTCGACTTAAAATTACCTAAGGAACACACCTTTAAGCTTTGGCAATGGAGTCGCGGGACAACCTATATAAATTTGGCTTGGTTATAGACATTTGCCATGTACGAATATTTTTCTTTTAGAAGTCATTTGACGCGGCTTTGAGGGTAATATAAAATGTCCAATATGTGGAATCTTTTCCTTGTATTATATATTTATTCATATATAATATCATAAGTGGTAAATTTTAGCCGGAAAATTTTTCAGATTGTTACGAGAGCCGGTTGCCTAGCAATTTATTGAGTGACATTGACAAAAAAATCACGAGATGTCAAACGAGTGATTTTTGATCAATGTCACGAAATAAATTGGTAACAGGCTCGAGTAAAGCAATCCGAAAATTTTTCCAGGATAAATTTTAACCACGAATGGTATGGACCTTTCCAATTTAAGGGCTATCTCTTTCTATCGCTGCAAATAGTAAGAAAATGGCGCGAACAACTGCCAGTTGGGCTGTCAAACGAAACCTCAAAAATATTGCAGTCATTAAAATACCTGTATTCTCAGTGAAAATTTGCATCGTTAGACATTTTACTTTCTATAAAAGCTTTTGTAACTTATTTCGATGAGAGTTTTCAAAGTTATCTGAGATATTCTCACATTTTACGTCTAAATGTTTTAGAATCAAACGTCATAGATGTCAGTTGTTCTTACTATGCGCAGATCCCCATTGCGCATATCTTCTATCTCTTTAAATTGGAAAGGTCCATTCGGATTACTATTTCCCAAATAAAAATCAGGTAATCATTTATATAATTTTTTTTTTTGACAAAAATCTTATAACTTTTACTTTGTTTAGAGGTATTATGTTCCCGCGTGCTTTTTCAACGTTTTAAATAGATTCCTGTTTGAATCGACTCGTTTTTAATAAAAACTGGTAACACTGAAAATATACAGACTTTGACAGGTATGTAAACAATATGTTTCTAAAACGTCAAAAAAAATTCGCTTATCAAAACTCACTTACTTGTAAAAATACGACATCTTATTGGCTTAAAGGGTGCGATAAAATTTTTGTGACGGTGTTTTGTCGAAATGAAACTTGGTAACTAGGTAGAATCCTGAATTTGGATTGGTTTATATATTTATGAGTGAAATAGTCATATATTTATAAACGTATTTATCATAACGAAATGGTAAATAGAATACGATTCAAGGTTCCTAACTGTTTGGCTACTCCTGCCCTTATAACTTACATACTCTCCTCTCCATATAATACCGAGTCCACCACGTCTCAGTGTGGGCGAATGACTTTGTGTCTTGAACACGAACCAAGACCACGACTTGCAGTTCTCTAGCTCAGGACCAGACTGCTTGCTGGGCTTATGGCTTTTATCATACAACTACACACCTTGGAATTACAGATACAGATGTTCACTTGTTAGCTTATACACAGGATCAACGTAGGTTAGGGTGTGTTTAATAACAACCGACTATGTCACACATTAGAGGAAATAAATTCTAACTTTAAGTGCGTATAAATTTGGGTGTTTATCTAATTGTGTTTATTTTTTTCAGGTAAGTTGATGGGAGAGAAATGAAGACTTTATTCAATGCAAGAAGACGTAAAAAGAAGGTATTTTAATACTGTTAACATATGCTTTAATACCGGTCCTGGTTTTACATATTTGAGGGCCTGAAGCAGTTCGTATCATGTAACATTTTATTGGATAAGGTAGACAACACAAACTGAATCCAATAAAATTACGTTCTAGGCATTCGTATTATTTTTTCTGCTACGACAATACGAGGTTTGATAAAAAATAACTAGAATTTTCATTTCGTTCAAATTCATCAATATTAATAATGTCCTTTTTAAAGTATTTCCCAATAGATATAATATCAACATTCTTTCCTATCTGCAAAACACTTGTGGAATATATTTTGTAATATAGTCTTCAGCTTCCTTAGCGATTTTGCCTTTATCTCCTCCTCCACTAGTTTTTTTTTTCTTTTCACTATTCTGGTCGTTTTTTCGGATTGTCTCACGCAAATCACGTATAACTTACAATAGCGATTCGGCGATTATGATTAACAATTTTCATAATTTCATCGGTAGTTGGTAGGATAGGTCGTGGGACCGTCTAATTCTGTTATGGTATGACAAGCGAATGAAATTTGACGTTTAAATTATTTTACAGATGTGGTTTCTTTTGAAAGAAGAATAGAATTGTACGAAATATTCGGGTATGAAATTTTTGCATGAACCCATTTAAATATTAGACTAGGAAAGCACAGAAATAAATTACTATGTCTGGCTGAAAATAGATGGCCGACTAGAGTAACTGAATATCAAAACAAGATGCGTTTAAAATATTTTAAACATTTTTCGTTTATGTTAATTAAAACAAAATATTTTGATCTTTAAACTATTTAGTTTAGCAATTCTATGAAATAGGATTATTATTAATTTCCTCTAACAGTAATTCCGACTCCAGGGTTGCTTACATCTGAGACGAACGAACTAGAATTTGCGGTATTAATTTTTTTAAATACATCACGGAATCCTGTTCCTAAGGTCATTTTAAATGCCTCCCGGTATTGAGTACAATTCTAATCTTCTGTAACGGAATACATAAGGGTCAGTTTCCTTTCAAATCAAATATAGGGAACTGTTTTCAAAAGAAACCACATCTATTAAATAATCTAAACGTCAACTTTCATTCGGAAAATAATGCAATAAAGGATTAATTTGTAATTAACTAAAATATCGTATTCATATTATTAAACACGCTGAAACAAGTCGATTAGAAGATTAGTATTCTATTCGACCATTCAACATTCACATTTGAATGTTTGTAAAAACTTAAGTAAAATTTTCATTATTCGATATAACTGCATTTCTAGTAACACCTTCCTAAATACCGTGAGAATTAAAAAAACGATTTTAATATATTCTCATACTTATGTGTATTAGTAAGCAAATAAAATTTTCCTTTCTGTTTGTTTACTACAAGTAAATAAAACGCATTCTTTAGAACAGTACAATTTCATTCCCACACTTTATACAAACGTAAGCAAACAAAAAAAGTTTAGATTTCTGTTCGAGTTACAGTTGCACAGAATGCATATGTAGCAAGAATCGTATTTATATCTGGAGAATGAGAAGTGTATTAAGAAAGCCAGTGTTAATTTTTCTTTCTCGGACAAGAAGATGTATTACATCTTTCATTACATTAACTGAGATATATCTATTTTAGATACGTAAATAAAAATTGTTCATTACATAAGAGACAAGTACAGTGTGTTCAATAAATTCTTAACTCGGAGTAGGCTATAAACAGAGAAACGTACATCTGATCATTATTCAATTCAAAAGTCAAAATTGATCTTGTAATGTAATTTTAAGAAGAAAAGACAATAAAGAAAGATACAAGACATTGACATTCGCCGTTTTCTAATTTGTTTTTATTTCTAAAATAAGATTCAAGAAGAAAATCTTTGTTTTCTTTAGATAACATTTTTGACAATATCCAAAGTAAAATTAAATATTTTTAAATTGACATACGTTTTTTTGTTCATAACCTACTTCGAGTTAGGAATTTTTTTGAACACACTGTAGTAGGATCAAGTAAACAAAAAAAAAAAAACTAATATGTTTGCGTGGTTTCCAGAGGTACAATATGGGGTTCTCCACAAAATTAATAAATTAGAAAATTGATCATTTATATTAAAACTAGACATTTAAACTGTATGTGTGATAGGAACTATCAAAGTTGTAAAAAAGTTATTAGTTTTTAAAATATTGCCCCTAACCATGCAGTGGTGGCGCCCGAAAATAACATTATTGGGTGGCGCGGAGTCGCCAATAACTTTAGATTCTGATTAATTTTTTTAAAAATATAGGCCCGTATTCCCTGGAATAATCTCTGTAGCTTTTATTTTTGTTAACATATGTCAGATAGTGATCAACACATAAGTAAAATGAGCGATAAAGACCAATTTCTGCTGATCATGAAATAAAACAAAAAATTATAGAAACCACTTCTAGAAATACCATAATTAGTAATTATATCTTTTGATTAATAATTACGACAGTAGATAGCGTTACAATAGCATGACAGCCTGATTTCGTTGTTTGAAACTTGTGGATCAAAAAATAATCTAAATAAATACAGGGTGTTTGGCATAAATCCGGTACCAAAAATATTTCGTTTATTTGGAGAGATACAAAAAATGTTAATAAATAAACTTAAACTAAACAAAGGGGCGCATAAGATGATCATAGTAAGAATTTTGTAACACTTCCGGTTGTAGCGGAAATGGGTACAAGTTTGAATCTAGCATAGGGAATCGGTATTTTTATATTTTTTTTCTAGAATGTAAATAAAACTAGCTTCACAACGATACCAAAATATGTATTCATAAATTTCCATTCAAAATTAAACATAGCAAGCTATGAAACAATTTTAATACCTTAAATTAAATCACAAAATTGTTAGAGCACTTCAAGTTTATGGAGAGAGATGACATAACTAATGTAGATAAATACTTTTGTTTTAAGGTAATAAAATTGTTTCATAGCTTGCTATGTTTAATTTTGTATGAAATTTTATTAATACATATTTCGAAAATAAATGGTCGCCATTTGGAAATATATAAAAATACAGATTCCCTATGCTAGATTTAAAGTTGCACCCCTTCCAAAACCGGAAGTGATGCAAAATTCTTACTATGGTCATCTTATGAGCCCCTTTGTCTAGTTTAAGTTTGCTTATTAACATTTTCTTGTATCTCTCAAGATAAACGAAATATTCTTGGTGCCGGATTTAAGCCAAACACACCTGTATAATTCGAGAGTTTGATAAATTAGAAATTAATTTTCCAGTTTTCTCAAATTTGTTGCCATTTGGCATAGCCACTCAAGCTCTATGGGCTTTCGTGTCTATTGCCTGGCAACAAGTTTTCGAAAAATCTGTCAGATTATTTTCAATTTATTCTCACTATCGTTACATTATTACTGAAAATACTCAAATTATTACAGAAATAAACGACAATTTAAATCGCTGAAGTCTCACAGACTCCATGCAGAGTGAACATCTACCCTCTACCCTGTTCCAAATTCCTACAACTTTCAAGCCTTCTGATATCGCCTTTTCAAATCTATTTCCAAGGAAACTGTTTCAATGGAAATAAAAGATATGACGAATGACATAGGCAGGAATATCATGCCAATGAGCCAATAGTAATCAAAACTTAGACGAAAAGGATCGTGTGGCCCCTGATTCAAACCCGACCAATGTCAGACTTAATAATTATTTCCAATTTTTTATTACAGTATGGATAATCGTTATTTTGTTATTTATCTTCAATAGTTTTACAATGGACCTTTTCAATTTAACGGCTATCTCTTTCTATCGCTGCAAATAGTAAGAAAATGGCGCGAACAACTGCCAGTTGGGCTGTCAAACGAAACGTCAAAAATATTGTAGTCATTAAAATACCTGTATTGTCAGTGAAAATTTACATCGTTAGACACTTCAATAAAAGCTTTTGTAACTTATTTCGGTAAGATTTTGTAAAGTTATCTGAGATATTCTCACATTTTAGATCTAATTTTTTTAAAAACAAACGTCATAGATCTCAGTTGTTCTTACTTTGCGCAGATCCCTATTGCGTATATCTTCTATCTCTTTAAATTGAAAAGGTCCATTATATTATAATGGAAAATGATTTCAACAAAAATGAATAAAAGATTGGCAGTAATTATTATCTTCTATTTATGGTAATTTGAAAAGTGCTTGCTTCCAAACGTCAACAAACAAATTCCCCATCAAGCTATGCACATTCTTCTTACATACCTTTCCAAAAACAGAGCTCTATCTTCCCATCAAAACATCATCCATATCAACATGAACAACCGCATTCGTTGTTCACATCTCGTTACTTGGCAACCGTGTGCATCAACAACACAACTTACAACCTCTTCGTCCAGCTACGCTACGTTCGCGGTGCCGGTAATTGCATTGTAAATCTCTCGCTTTGGTTATCGAGGTTTCTATTTTACCGGCCGGCCAGCACTAGCATCGTATCGCGCTGAAGCTGCAGCGGGAGCGAGGGATCATTTGCTGTGAAGTTTTTCTGCTTGTTTTTCTTGTTTTTAAGGTTAGGTTTGTTTTGTTCTGATTTGTGGACTGGACGATGCTTGAGTGGGTTGAAGGTCATTTAGTGTTACATATCTGCATATCGAATGCAGCAATATTCAAGGAATGCAGAAATGGTTAACATAAATAAATTCTCACTTGGAAAATAACCAAGCTATATTGTGATAAATTTGATACGTTCTAGACCTAGACGAATAACGTTCTCAACAGAGGAATCTGCTAACTTATGTCAATTAACTTGTAAAAGTGGTCATGTACTGTACAGGTGTCTCATTTTCGATGTTTTCTTAAGGTATCTTGGGTAATATTAATGATAGAGCAAAATCGGTTGCACATTGCAGGGTCAACTTTTCGAAAAAAGTTTAATAGTCACCACAGGAATTTTCGATCTTCCTTTGTTTCTGAGCTACAGGCAAAAACTCGTTTTCCGCTCATTTTGAAAATATATCATGTCTTATTTATTATGATAATTTTTATGGGGTCTCGTGGCCGCGTGCCTGAGTGTCAGGTCGCGAATCTGGGGAACCGGGTTCGATCCCGACCGACGCCAAATATTTCGAATTTTAAATGGCACAAAATTGACCCCTGTGGTGCACTCTCCACGCCAACAATGAGTGCCCGTGAGGTGACGCCTGGTAAGCGCCCGCACGGTGCAAATATTTCATCATTACCGATATCTGTAAAGCAGATTGGCACATCCAGCAATGGTAATAAGCCGTGATGATATATTTATTTATTTATTTATTTATTTATAATTTTTACCGTTTTCTAGATTGAATAAAATGGCATAATTAGAATAATTCTCGAAATATATCACAAACTAATGATTTTTTAAATGGGAAACTATGTTTTCAATGATATATAACAAATCTATATTCTTTTGTTTTAAATTTGAATAAGAAATGAATTATTGATTTATTGGGGTGAAAAAAATTAAAATTATTAAGAAACAAATGAAGAAATCTTTTACAGACCATCATTTGCATATTTCTAATAGTATTTGTTTCAGTTTTAATCATTTTTTCAATTTATTTACTTCAAAAGCATATTAAACCATTTTTTTCGAATTGTGTCAAAGCCAACTGTAACGTAGATAAATAGTAATTTAACTAAACCGAAAATAATTGGTTAAGAATAATTTTGAGAACATAATTGATAGATATAGAATCAAAATAAACAAATGATGATTTGTAATGAATTTTTTCATTTGTTTCTTAATAATTTCCAATATTTTCATCTCAATAAATTAATAATTCATCTTTTATTAATGTTTGAAGCAAGAAATGTAGACTTGTTATATACCATTGAAAAGCTTATAAAATAAGGAAAAAGGCCAGACTATTTTCAACATAGGTTCCCATTTAAAAAAACATAAGAATTATTAAGTTTTCAAAAAATCTAATAACTCCATTTAATTCTATTTAAAAAATCTGATGTGGACACCACACGACTTCCTTGTACACAAGATCAATATGAAGTATACACCCAAGTATAAAATTGCATGTATTTGACGTAATTTGACATTAGCATCTATTTTTTATTTTTTTGTTATTTTTTGTCCTAATCCATAGCAAGCTTCATTACAAAAACCAAAAAGTATATATGTTTTAAATATACATATCTCGCTTATACAAAGGGCTAATTTAATAATACTTGATGTGCTAGACACAGAATTTAATTCTCAAATTTTTTTATTTGATGCATTTATTTTTAAAATCAAAATGAAACCATTTGATTGAAGAAAAACTGTTAACAACTTCAGGTAATATGCCACTTCCGGTTAGCCTGTTTTAACCAAAATTTACTATGTTATTCCAATTGACATAAAAGTCTTATATACCAAATTTGAAGAGTGTTAGATTATATTTTAAAAGTTTTTCATTAAAATCTATTATAGGCTTCAAATAAAGTACCATTTCTAGAAATTATGTTATGACCAAAAAGGGAGGTGCACAACTAGATGTTATAGAAGTCCTAAATACAAAATTTCAACTTTCTACGGCTTACCGCTTTTGAGTTATGCGAGATAGATACGCACGTACGTACAGACGTCACGACGAAATTAGTCAAAATGGATTCAGGGATGGTCAAAATGGATATTTCCGTTGTAATCTGAAAACCGAAATTTTTCGCGATAACAATAATTCCTTTACTTCGTACAAGGAAGTAAAAACGGTAAAATTTTTGTAAAAACAATTTTTCTCTATCATAATAAATAAGATATGATATATTTTCAAAATAAGCGAAAAACGAGTTTTTGCCTGCAGCTCAGAAACAAAAGAAGATTGAAAATTCCTGTGGTGACTATTAAACTTCTCTCGAAGAGTTGACCCTGGAATGTGCAAACGGTTTTGCTCATTATTATTACCCGAGATACCTAAAAAAGAAACATCGAAAATGAGACAGTCTGAACATGTGTCAATTTTTCACGCTTTTTCATTCATTTCTTCGTAATACGGGCCAATATTTTTATTTGGACGTCATGTTTTGCTTTCCAGTAATATACAGGGTGTTGACCGCGACAGTGGAACTTAGGACTTGAACATGTAAAATCATACTTTCGTAATTTCCTGCTTCCCTCTAATTATTTTAGCTAAAAAAAGCTTCAAATAAATGTTGTAGAGCATAAAATTTTACATCAGAATCAATAAATAAAATTATTTTTGTATGCTCTCTAATGGCAGAAATTAGATATGAAAATGTCGAAAATCACCCCAAAAATAACGATAGCCATGGAATTGAAACTAAAAGTTAACAAATGTTTGATCTGTCAAGTTAGGTTAATATATTTGTTTCAATTCCAGTGCTATTTTTGTGGTGATTTTTAACATTTTCATACCTAATTTCGGCCATTAAAAAGCAAGTAAAACTAATTTTATTCACAATCTGGTAGTAATATGACGATTTCTGTCTTTTAAAACGTCGGGAAGTTAGTTTTTGTTAACCTCATTTACCAAGAGGTTGGAAAATAGCTGCCCCCCGCTTTGAGAGATAAATGCGTATCAGTGATAGGTATTTACATATAAACAAAGCTTCTTTACAATTTATATGATAAAAAATGGAATAAAATTGTAAATAATTCAAGTAATCAATGGAATAAAATCAATATTTAAGGTTAGAAATTATACTGACAATTCATATGTTATTTTATTATAACTGGTACTTTTATTTTTATCCCCATCATTGGTAGCTTAGCTGCTTAAATTATGTAATACAAATATTTTTATTTTTACCTCTCGCTAAGAAAAGTATTGGATTCATGCTAAAAATCGCATATCCATATTTTAGCGAATAAGCACGTTTTAAGGTCCCTACAATCCGATTATAACATTTTTACGATGATATCCGTATGTGTGTGTGGATGTGTGTGTAGATGTTGGATCCACGATTTCTTAAATACTATAAGACTAAAGACATTTTTAACTACGGATTCCTCAATCTAACAATAATGGGAAGAGTTGATTAAGTTTGGTAACAATTGGACAACCGGAAGTAGTAGTTACAAGAAAAAAAATCATCTAAATATTATTTATCGAAAATTTATGTAAATACTTATATTAAAGAACGTTAAATTCTTTATTCGATAAATATAAATTCATTATTATATCTTCTATAGATTTAGAAATAAAGAAATGCATATAAAATAATTTGATGTAAAAAAATCTCAGATCAAACGACTTCAAGACAAGACATTCAAATGTTTGTAATTGACACATAAATGTCACTGTCAAAAATATTTGTATGCCATTGTAAAAAATATTTGTTCATTATTATGAAGATTATGAAAATAAAAAAAAGTCAACAACGCAAAAGAATATACGTAAAAAAGAGTACAAAAGGAATTTGCGAAAAAATGACGAATATAAAGAAAAAGAAAAGGAATGTAGAAAAAGAAAATTTCAGGATATTGAATATAAAGAAAGTGTATGTATTGTACATAATTTATATTAAAATATCCCATAGATTTTTTATAGATTATGTGCTGGCCACATCAGATTTCTATAAGTGAAGAAACGAATGAATTTGGAAATAATATAAATAAGTGTAGATAAAAGTGAAATCAAAATTTAAGGTTAGAAATGAAACTAACAGTTCATGTGACAAATTAACAATGTCAGACCATTCCTTTATTTATGTTAGGTTGTTATTATTTAAATATCAATTACTAATTTTTTATTTCAGATTGTGAATAAAATATTAAACAAACCTCGACAATGAAACACTTTCCACCTCGCCTAGTAATACGAGTATACTACCTATTGCTTATTGATTCTGATGTAGAATTTAATTAAGCGCTACAACTTTTATTTGAAGTATTTTTACCTAAAATAATTAGGGAAGCAGGAAATTACGAAAATATAATTTTACATGTTAAAGTACTATGTATAATAATTTATCCATTTGATCAAACGGCAAAAATGCAACAATTATTAAATTTATGTGGTTTCCTGGACAACTTGCATATCTATGTAAACTAATTTCAATGTATTATAAATACAGGGCGACAATAAACATGTATGTATCCATAGTAACATAATTTATTTTTATGAACTGGTTGGAAGAAATTGTAAATATTATACTTTCACTCATCAAGCATTTCATATTGCATTATAATCAGTCAAAATACAATTATTTGAACCGCAAACATATAAATATCTTAAATTTAAAATAGATCGAAACTACAATTAATAATAATTGATCAATTTTTGATTAGTAAATATAAAAGAGAATATATTGTTTTATATAGTAAGTTAGGCCTTCTCCATTTACACACAAACAGGAGAAAAGAGATTTGATAAATATGTGTGAGAATGTGGGTAAAGCTCTGAAGAAAACAATAAAGTTAAACTTTGATAGTCAAATCCAGAATCTTTTCTTTCTTCATCTAATAATTTTACTCAGTTACGTACATACATACTATAGTAGTTTATAAAGTTATAGATTTTATAAATGTATAACCAGTATTACCATAGTTACTTCTATAATAATTTTCTTTATTACGTACTCCAATTATTTAATAGTTTGATTGTTATGGAAACAATATAAAAAAAATTAATTATTATTTAAGACTATTGTTATTTAAGTCACGGCATTAAAGTTCAACTTTTTCCCAAGAGTTTGGAATTTAATTGCCGAGGCGTTAAGGAGAATAAATATACAAACGAGGTTATTCGTTCCCAATCGAGCTTATTTTTATCTCGTTAGTACAACGGTCGTATGCAAAGTGTCAGTGCCGTAACTAGGGCGTGGCAAAGGTGGCGCACGCCACGGTTGCAAAATTCTTAGGGGCGCAAAATTTTAATCATTTATATGGTTTTTAATCAAATATTTCTAAAATCTATTTTCTAAATTTAACAGATAATTAACTACAGATAAACCAGTTGGCAAGGTGTTTATTGTGGAAATAATTGGTGACAAGCTGGCGTGAATTTTATTCATTTTACTGGGACCTCCAAAAAGACATACTAATTTTGCACCCTCCCTCTAGAAACCGCGGATTTTGCCGCTATCTTGGTTCAAAAGTGCAAAATAGCTATTTGTGTATTAAGAGCGCAAAATGGGACATTGTCGATTGAGAGGTTGTTGACGCGCGACGCAGGAGCGCGGCATTCTCTCGAAATCGACAATGTCCATTTGCGCTCGAAACACACACAAGATTTTTTCTACAGTCGCCACAATGGGATCCTCCACCATAGCAAAAATTTATTTGTTATAAGTTCAATAAACTAATGCAGTGAAAAAGTGGACATTTTATATTTAATTTTAATTTATCGTTATTTTCCATTTTTCTTGAGCTATTGTTTCAATCTAATCTAAGCATTTTATACTTTCGTTTTTGTAAATAAATGCCCTATTTGGTTTTCACAGCAGTGCGGCATTTTGTTTGGTTATGTAATATATCTACAGAGCAGTTATATGTCAGATTGACTTGTGAAGGTGGTAAATGTGTAACTACAGTACCATTAGTTCCTGACTAAATGTTTCCATTAAGAGTGTAGACAAGTGACATTTCTCAACATTGTATAGTTAGAAATTTGAGGAGCGAGCGTTTTTTCTACTTTGTCGCTCTAGAGCGGCAAAGTGACATTTTGCGTTGACAAAAGAGCGCAAATGGCTACTTTGTATATAGACTGTAGAAAAAATGAGTTTTTGGCCCGTATCAAAATTTTAAAAGAATACAAAATTAAAGCTTCGTAATTTCCTGTACAAAAAAGGGTTTTTACATTTTTTTTTTTTGCCTAGGATGAACTTTCAAACAGTTATGTTAAATAATAGTTAACCAGAACAACAATTTATGATAGAAATTTAAATTACTCACAAAGTAAACAATATTAGGTATTTAATACTTAGTATATATATATATATATATATATATATATATATATATATATATATATATATATATATATATATCTTGTTCCATTTAAGCCATTCAGTATTGTAGAGAATTGGGCACAGTTTTGAACTATCTGATTGGCTGAAATTGGAGACAAGTCACGTTTATCCAATGTAATTTCGATACTTAAAACTGGCGCCATCTACTGAATACTGAATAGCTTAAATGGAACGTTGAAAGGATGAAAGGGCCTGGGCTCCGATTTTGTAACTTTAAATTCTGTCTGATTTCAAATTCTGTCAGAATTCGGTTTTGCCCACTACGAATTCTACTGCTACAGACCAGTAGAATTTTAAATCTGACAGAATTGAGACCCCCATTTTTTCTGAGATAGATTTCAAATTCTACTGGTCCTGAGCAGTAGAATTCATAGTGGGGAAAACCCAATTCTAACAGAAAGTTACAAAATCGAGGCCCTATTCAGTTTTAGATAACATTCACCGATTATTATGCTTGATAAATTTTCATATACAATCATACATCTTCTTATATTAGTATTACCTAGGGGGGCCCCAAATATTTTTTGTCCCGGGGCCCATGAATTCTAGTTACGCCACTGGGAGACGGCCGAGGTCGAAGAATGGTTATAAAAAGGGATAAATGGCACCACGTAATTTTGAATTGTAACAATTCAGGGTAAAACGTCGTAAGTAGAAATTGGGCCCTACCAATAATTACAATAAGATATCTTCAGCTATAATACAAAAAAAAAATGCAATAAAAATTGCAAATTCACAAATTTTGAAATAAATTATAAACAGGCAACATATTTTAATAACAATTTCTGGGTATTTTATTGATAATCTCAAGGAAAATCATTTTTAGTTTTTGCATTGCATATTAATGTAATGTACTCGTTTATGCTTGCATGTATTATGCAAATATATAATTTATCATATACCAGTTTCCTTTTTCGTAATGTCTTATTTTCTTGTTCAGTGTATAAAATTCTACGAAAATATGTAAACCTATTATTATTTCCTTCATCTTTTTGTTTGTTTAACTGAAAATGTAATTAAGTTTAATGTTGAACCCTTTTTTGCCGTGTGAATATCTACGTCTGTATTTTTGCATATTTGTGTACAAAGGCAATTAACGTCTGCGTACAGCCTAAAGGGCTTTAAAGTGTCAGAGACCGGAGTAAATATGTGATTATCTCGATTGTAGGTTGTCAAAGCGCGATACCGCATTTCTGCAGAATTACTTAATTGCAACAATAATTGAAAACGAACGAAATACTATATTGGAATAACTGCATTCGAATACCGTTCATTATTTGCAATTTACTTCAAATTGAATTTATTTTATCCTTAATAGTATGTAAAATACTAATGCATATATTAATCGTATATAGTTGATAACTAATTGATTCGATCTTTAATAAGATTAAATTACAAAGTTAGGGGCGAACGAATTATCAAAGAATTAAAAAAAATTGTATTTAGTTTTATTTTATTCTTTTTATATTTTGCGTTCGATACGCAATTTTTTGTTTGACAGGTAAACGTCAAAATATTTTCTCAAACTCAGAAAATACAAACTAAAAAGGCATTAAATTTTTATCATTTAAAAAAATTAATAACAGAATTTACTTTTAGAAAATAAAAAATATATGTAGGTATCTGCACTTAAAAAATTAAGTTGATAGGTATTGCTTCCGACGAAACTGTAAGTAGAATAAAAGAATATATTTAACGGATTTTCCTCCTTTACCAATATTTATTAATGATGTACCTACTAAGATCAGGACAAAGCATAGATGGTCTGTTTGATTGTGCAACGAAACATGATGATAATTTACGGAAATTTCTATTAATTTTAGTTCTTTTGGGATATACCTGTGAGCTACCGGAAGTATCCACGCGAGCTACCGGTAGCTCGCGATCAATGGGTTGGCGATACCCCTGAGTTAGAGCATCATACGATGCATATAGTTTCATTTTACTTGTTCGCGGTACGACTCAGACTGATAATTTCGTGTTCGTGGAACAATATGGACTGATGCATGATTGGTCAGGTACTAATCGGATCAGTCCAAAGATTGAAGAAACTACTATGAATCAGAAACTAATACGACTTTTCATTACACGAATTAGTACGGAATAAGTCTGGGATCCGTCGGAGAATGTTACCGCGAACAAACCTATTATCTTTGTTTTTACCTCCCGCTACCCTTGGGAAGGGAGGTATAGTGATCGTACTAAAAATCACATATCGAGATTTTGGTAAATGACCACGTTTTAAGGCCCCTAGAATCCAATTTTAACATTTTCACGATGATGTCTGTGTGTACTATACTTCAGAAAATTTTGAAACCTTGTATTTCGAACTTTTTCTGTAATGCAAAGAGCTCATTTGATTTTGGTGTAAATCGGATAACCGGAAATGGCACTTTACTAGAAGCTCAAAATAGTTTTTCTTCAAAAAAAACTTTTAAATGTTATTTTTTCGAGATTTAATTTTGTTTAAAAATTGAAGATTATTAAATTTTCTACAGATTTGCATTAATACTTTTTCTATATATTTTATGGATAAATTTATAAAATTATCTATAATTTAAATCCCGGAGCCTACGCTTTAAACAAACAAAACTCCTTGGTTGCGCAGTTATTCAAATGTTATGTAACTGACAGATAATTGTCACTGTCAAAGAACTAATCATTTCAAATTAATAATAGTAACGTATTTAAAAGATAAAAGTAAATAGAACAATAGGAAAGGAAATCAATACAGTATCCAGCATATGTAAATATGTAGGTATGTATTTAGATTAATAAAAATTAACGATTCACAAAAATGTTTAAGCTAATCCTCATTTTTTGATTAGTGAATTCTATTTTATCCCAGTATTTAAAATTTAATCTTCATTTTATTATAGTCCGGTGGCTTAATGGTTAGAGCAACGCCTCATGTTATGAGTGCCATCGGGGCTTTGAGTTCGAATCTCGCTAAGGCATGGATGTGTGTGAATGTGAACCTACTCTGTAATTGGGATTTAATCCTGTTGAGGGGTTTAAAAAAAAGTAGTTACTTGGATTAGACTAGACTATATTTTAAGAAATAAGCTGTCAAAATTACGACAAAATTCGCTAATCCAAAAATAAGGATTAACTTATATTTTTTGTGACTCGGGCTGTAAATGGCGGGAGGTATTCTGTTGGCCACACCAGATTTTTTGATAATAAAATGAAAATTAAATTTTAAATACCGTGATAAAAAGAATTCACTAATCCAAAAATGAGAATTAGGTGTGGCCAACAGAATACCTCCCGCCATTTACTGCCCGAGTCACAAAAAATATTAAGTTAATCCTTATTTTTGGATTAGCGAATTTTGCCGTAATTTTGACAGTTTATTTCTTAAAATATAGTCTAGTCTAATCCAAGTAACTACCTTTTTTTAAACCCCTCAACAGGATTAAATCCCAATTACAGAGTAGGTTCACATTCACACACATCCATGCCTTAGTGAGATTCGAACTCAAAGCCCCGATGGCACTCATAACATAAGGCGTTGCTCTAACCATTAAGCCACCGGACTATAATAAAATCAAGATTAAATTTTAAATACCGGGATAAAATAGAATTCATTAATCCAAAAATGAGGATTAGCTTAAACATTTTTGTGAATCGTTAATTTTTATTGATCTAAATACATACCTACATATTTACTTATGCTGGAAACTATGTTGAATTCCTTTTCTATTGTTCTATTTACTTTTTTCTTTTTAAAACGTTACTAATATTATTTTGAAATGATTAGTTCTTTGATAGTGACATTTATCTGTCAGTTATATACATTTGAATAACTGCGTTTTGTTTGTTTAAACCGGAGGCTCTGAGATTAAATTATAGATAATTATATAAATTTATCCATAAAATATATAGAAAAAGTATTAATGCAAATCTATAGAAAATTTAATAATCTTTAATTTTTACAATAACATTAATCTCGAAAAAATAACATTTAAAGGTATTTTTCGAAGAAAAACTATTTTGAGCTTCTAGTAAAGTGCCATTTCCGGTTATCCGATTTTCACCAAAATCTAATGGGCTCTTTCCATTACCGAAAATGTTCGAAATACAAGGTTTAAAATTTTTCTGAATGACAGTATTTGAGTTAGAGCGGAGGATCCACACATACACACAGCCATCATCGTGAAAATGTTAAAATGGGATTCTAGTGACATTAAAACGTGGTCATTTACCAAAATCTCGATCTCGGAGGTAAAAAGGTAGTTACGTGGATTAGATTAGACTATATTTTAAGAAATAAACTGCCAAAATTAGAGTAAAATTCGCTAATCCAAAAGTAAGGATTAGCTTAATCTTTTTTGTGACTCGGATGGGAGGTATTGTGTTGGCCACACCAGATTTTTCCTTTTGTCGCCTACCCAGTTGTCATATCCCTGAGCCGCTACTTCAAGAGGGGTGCAAGTGCAGCCTTTGGGGGGCGCACCTGGTGAAAAAAATAAAATTGTCAAAAGTATGAACCATATGTGTTTGTGTCTTATTCTCAATAATTCTAGCGTGACCCTTATACATCATACATTTTGTTTTATTATAATCTATTTTATATGAATGAACGTTGTTACGCGTAACAGTGCTCTATGTAATTTAAACAAATCCAGAGGGAAGGTTATTAGCAATTATACCAGCTGCAGAAAATAATTTCAGATTGTATCAGCGAAATCAAATTCAAAAAGATTTCACTTTTACAATACCTATCAATACCGATGCAATTTACATTTATGTAATCTTTCTTTGTGTTTAGTCTGCAACTCACTTAAGATTCATAATGAAATAAAGCAAAATGAGTACAAATAATAACACAGAGTACTCGAACAATGAGAAATTAAAATAATCACAAAAGCCGTGGGCAGCAAAAGCCATTCACGCGTTCTGTGCCGTGCTGAACAACAATATCCATCAAATGCACCATAAGCGTCGAAAGCGGGGGCTGTAAATCATAGGGGGCAAGCAAAAATAGCATGAGAGCACACTCATCTTTAAAGAGGAGAGAATTTGTAATCTTAACTCATTATTATTATACTTTCTAGTAAAGTGAACGGAGAATTAAGATGTAGTTTTGTTCGAGAAATACCTTATGTAGATGTTATAATAATTAATAAGTTATGCATGTATGTATTAATTATTACAGTAATTATACATAACACACATTATTGAACAACTAAAACAAATAGCAAAAAATCAAGTTAATTAAAATTGCACTTCCTAAGACAATTAAGTCATTAATCAAGTTTGCTCCAAGGTTTTAGAAATTTATTGCGGTCTTTATTAACCTTTACGAGTATATCTTGCACTCGCTATAATAAATACTTCCCATCTACTCGTATAATCTATTTTCAAATTGGAGAAATCGAGTTTTACACCATAAAACTTCAGAAAAATCTGTATTAAATTTCATTGGTGATACTTCGATACCGTGTAATTCATTCTGCAAATACAGGATATACCAGGACGGGGTTACGCTATCGTTATTTTAAAAACTATTCAATATTATATTACGAAATTTGGTATCTAGGGATTTTCTGACATGCCCGTTTCAACTAAAATATTATCAAAACAGTAGCACTTCCGGTTTAACCGGAAGTAGACCCTAACTTTCTTATTTTAAACGAAATGCTATATTTTTTATTTTACCATTGAATTCCCCAGAAAATTTTACATATATATGAAACTACAAAAAAGTTTTACTCATCATCAACCACTTCCGGCGTAATTACAGTTTTTTGATTTTTTCACTAATAACATCCACTTTTTGTCACTCTATTACTACGTTTACATGCAGTTTTGAAAATGTTTTCAGTTGTCAGTCAAAATTACGAGAAACATGAAATTTTTAAAACAGGTTTACAGATTGCTTTGAAAACAGTTTCGGCGCATGCGCATTTAGCTGAGGTAAGTGACAGATTCTATTGACTCCAAATTCTTCGTTTTACCATTATTCCAATTATTTTTTCTACTTTGTACCACTACGCACGAATACTGGACAACTCTCAGTTTATTTATAGGTTACTCGTTACTAACACCAAGTAACACAAAGCGACAGAAACGTTTTGCTATGTACGCATGCGCAATATCGAAACTTAATTTTGTGTTTACATGAGTAGTTTTGAAGCTAGTTTTCAAGTCAAACCCATGAAATTTAGTTTCGGTTTGTGAGAACTCAAAACCGTTTTGACACTGTAAATATGGCGTTTTCAAAACTAAAAACGCTTTGAAAAAGGTTTGAAAACTGCATGTAAACTCAGTATATATCTCGAGAGTGGAAACGAATTTCTATAATCTATAAAAATAGTTTTATAAAGACAGCTTTTGTTTACAATAATATAAATTAATAATCGACAATTTTGGAAAATTGTAATTTCTATGCACAATTGTAAAATTAAAGTTTACAAAATTCAAAAAACCTAATTTTTTTAACAATGGAATGTTGAACATAGAAATTTGTTTCCTTTATAGGTAATTGTATAAATTAAAATGTATAGAAAAGTATTAATGCAAACCTGTACAAAATTTAATAATCTTTAATTTTTATAGTAACATAATTCTCGAAAAAATTACATTTAAATGTATTTTTCGGATAAAAACTATTTTGAGCTTCAAGTAAAGTGCCATTTCCGGTTATCCGATTTACACCAAAATATAATGGGCTCTTTGCATATTAGAAAAAAAAATTCCGAATTTGAAAATGTTAAAATTCGATTCTAGGGATCTTAAAACGTGGTCATTTACCAAAATCTCGATATGCGATATTTAGCATGATCGCTATACCTCCCTTATCAACAGGGTTGGCCTGATTTAAATCATTTGATTTAAATCAAATTTTATAAAATAATACATTTTTTGTGAGTTACCAAAAAGAAAATCTATGATAATATAATACAAAAATATATACATATATACCGGGTGTCTACCTTTTTTATGGACCATAGAAAATTTTGTAATTTGGAAATTCTGTCCTTTTAATTTTATAACTAAAGTGTAAATACAAAAAAATGTTCAGAATTAAATACTGCATCAAATGAGCCTAAATTTATTGATATGATAGGTTCTTGTAATGCGATAAAGGCAAAATAAAAAAACCGTTTTAAGCTTTTTACAGAGTGCCAAGAAAGTCATATTTTGACTTTGTTTTATTTAGGTAGGCATGGTTTAAGTTTAAAGTTTAAATAGGCGCACTTGGACGCGATATACTACGTATAAGCAAAAATTCAAATGCATTCTTTGGGGTTTTATTGCAGATTTCGTTTTCGTTTATGAAATAAACGGCCTAACTAGCAACTGCATTTCTCTCGTTATTAGTATTGAACAATCGTTGGTAAATGGTTTTTCTTGAAAATTTTGTGTTAGGTAACAAACTTTTACTGGAAATAGAGGGACGACAGCAAAGGTAAACTATTTATAAACTAATATATACCTACATGCCCAATAATTATATACATTTTTAAACAAGATTTTAAATTTATGCAAAGAAATTTGCGAGACGTTATTTATCCATTCCCGATCCTGACATCGGGAAAAAAATATTTACAGAGAGATTCAAACTGAGCAAGTGTCGTTTAATTCGTGAATTGGATGGTCTCACGCTTCAAGCATACTGAGTCAGAAAATATCTAAATTCAAGTTTTTGAAATTTATTTTCATTTATCTTACACATTTAAATTTAAACAGTCATATCAACAATGTCAAATTTCTAATATTTTTACTGCTAAAACTCCTAGACGATGGTCATGCGTCATTCCTGATGATAAGATTTTTGAAATTTCGAAATCGATCGCATAGAATTGAATAAACATGTATACTAAACTGGAGAACTTCATCAGATTCTCCCAACACTTAATTTCTACCTATAAAGAGATTATAGGGTAACATTTCAATTTTTCAAGTCAATCAACCATTTGCAAAATTTCTAACTAGCAGTTATCAGAACTGAAATGTAAACTAGCTTTGTTATTTAACTAGTCCAAAATTATTATGAAATCTACCATTAAAGATTAATGTTCCGCGGAACATCTTGCACCACAAATTATCTTATCACTGATTATTAAAAACTCAAACGTCAAACGAATCAAAATCTGTCACTTTAGGTTATGAATAGAATAGAAATATGTACAAATATTGAGAATCGACATGCCTTATAACTCACTTTTTAATAACTTCATTGCTATATTTAACGATTGTTCAGAACGACCGTTTTTAACAATGTCGTTAATTATGTATTTACTGATTAGCAATTGAATGGCAGTTGTTACAAGAGTTGCTAAAAATCGTTGTTAACTCTCAATTGTTACCTAATGACTATGTTAACAACAATCTTAGTGAATTAGGCCGAAAATATTTATAATATCAGGAAACTGTCATTAAATTGAAATTAACCTTTGATATAAAATTACATACATTTTCACACTTTCAACATAAATATTATACAAGAAACTAGGCATAGGTATATGTTTTGGTCTTAATGACAAAAATATTATTGTGATTCCCAAAATATTCTGAAGTGTAAACATTATTATAGGCTATTTGAAACACAGTTATATATAAGTATATAATTTATATTCACAAAGTTTATACAATTCGAAATGATCTTTTCTTTGTGTTGAGAGAGAAGAAGAAACTCATCTTAACCTCAAAACCATCCGATGGACCTCAATTTCCAATGCTGTCCACCAACGCAGCAATCATAAACCGGAAAACATAAAAGCTTCACAAGAATTACAAGTTTCCATAATAGAAACGGACAGGTAGCAATTTACTTAAATTAAGCAAGCAAGCCAACATTCCGGCAGTTAGCTCTGGATAGACAACTGACGATCAAGCAAATGGCCGCCATTAGCCGAACAGAAAGGTGTGGCGCTAGTGATACTGCTGTTAACTTCACAGTTTATGTTTTTACCGCCTTTAGATTTGTCTATTTGGGACACACGCACAAAAGATAGCGAAGAATGATTGTAAAAGCTTCCGAAAGATATTGCGAAGATGATATTCTGTGACAGGAGAGATAATTTTGACATTTACGACCACTTTCATAATGCATTTTCATGAAATGTTACTAACAGCTACTATAGTAGCTAATTTTAGTATCATACTTAAATAAAGTGGCTATTTAAATGTGCAAATGTAAAAATAATAATTGTCTACTTAAACATCACAAATAGTCAAATGCGCAAATAATATACTCGTATTACAGATACAAAAATTTTATCATAAAAAGAATGTAAGATATTAGGTGATATACGAGATTAAAGATAAATGTAAAAAAGAGTTATTTTGGACATCCTAAATTTAGAACTAACATATCGTACATGAAAACGAAATTGCTTAGATAAGCCCTAGCTCAATAGGGTAAGGGCGGGTAAGAGTACGCTCATTCTAAGAGTACGCAGTATCAATATCTTGGAATAGAAAATATCATTCAGCTGGTGTAACAGTCAAAACAAGACGAATTTATGTGTCCATCTTCAGTACAAAAAATCATCTTTCTAAGGTAAGACAATTATATAGTAGACAAGAAACAAAAATTTCGTGTTCTATATTGTTATTTTGGGTTATTTATACAGTAATGTCGATCAAATTCAGCTTGACATATGCATTATTTTACTTATTGAGATGTTAGTTTTATCATTGTAGTTTCAGAGTACACAGAAGCGATTGCAGAGGTATCTAACGTGTTATAGTAAAATTAATATTTAATAAAATATATGTAAAATCCAAGAGTACGCAGAAAAATAAAACTAAGAGTACGCATGCGTTCTGTTATGCGTACCCTTAGTTTAAATATAATATTAATTTGTTATCCTGCATTTTAATTTTTTTGCACTATAGATGGGCAATTATAAACGAAAAAACAATCGACAATTAAAATTTACTCCTGAATTAATGCAGGAAAAAAAATCGAATTAGTAAAGGTGAATTTAAAAGACATATTGCATCATCAGTAGATTTACATGAAGCTACTCTAAGACAGCGCTTTAAAGGAGACACAATTTCAGATTCTCTAGGCAGGTATAAGCCTGTTTTCAATCAAGATATGGAAAAGAAGCTTGCAGAACATGTTAAAATGCTTGACAATTTACAGTACAAGGATCCCCCAGAAATGGACTGGATACATTGCAAATTATGCAAACTTTGGTGGCATGAAATTTGCACCACATATTCTGGCCAAAATATATTTAAATGCGACAAATGTGTACCAGAATAATATGCGTACTCTTTGTCTTAATAGTTGCGTACTCTTAGATTCATGTACGTCTAAGAGTACGCATTTCCCATTTTGTTTATTTTCATTAATATTAAAAATATGAATAATTGAATTCACTTAGAATAATTTTAATTTTGTTGCCAAATGTACAAACAATATATATTTTCATAAATGATAAGTATTTTTTCAAAATAATTTTTTTACAGGTCAAAAAAGAAAATATGCGTACTCATACCCGCCTTTACCCTACTCATTTCTAGATAAAAGATATACTTACTAGTACGTACATAAATTTCTTTTTTCTATGTCGGTGTTCTTATGAGTCTATAAATGCACTATTTATCACTAAAAACACGTCGTTTAGAAGATCTATAAGCGCACTGTATGGTCAAAGCCACCTATTGGGCTTCCAAAATAAGAAAACGCTACTAGCGGCAGAATTCTGAACTAAACGTAATGTGCATAGTTGTTTATATTTGTAACATTTACATTTGTGGATTGAACATTAAAATAAGGTTTTCACAGCGCTATAATTGTTCTATTTTAATAAAATATACAAAATACTGTTAACATTAGAAGAAATTCTATTTATTATAGGTTTGACGTGATATTTTCACTGCAAAAACTACTAAAAGTGAAAACAATTGTTTTATTTTAAATAGAATATACAAATAATCTCTAATATAAAAGGTTGTTTCACTTAAAATTATTAAGCTATATTTGAAAAGAAATACAATTTATTACAGGTTAATGTTGTGGTGATGGAGTTTTCACCCAAAAAAATTTGATTTATTTTTTCGAAAATCCTTATATGTAGTTTCAGAGATATTACGCACTATCTATTTTCTGCCAAAATTAATTTCGTTTTCAAAGGGACCTTAGTGGATAAAATTACCTCAACAGAAAAAATAGTAAAAAAGGCCTGTTAATGCACTCGTCTTTGTAAAACTCGCCTGACGGCTCGTTTTCCAAACTTGGTTTTAATGTACTTTTTTGAACTTTGTAGCAAGTTCAGGGCCGGATTAACAACGTGGCGATCGCCCTAGATTTTCCACAAATTGGGGGCCTCTAGAAATCAGTAGATTTAGAAAAATGAAATATGTAATACTTATATACAATTTATTTTATGGAAGGGGGCCCTCCACTTTTGTTGCCCTGGAACTCCATTAATATGTAATGACCCAAAAATAGGTGGAGGTACGCCATTCGATTCTGGAAAAATAACATAAGTTTACCAAGTTTCACAAAAATTGTCCGATTAGTTCAATTTGCAATGCCAAAAAACTGAAATTTGTGCAAATTACCAAAATCTGAAAATACTATTATTTTTGGGCATTTTCATTTATTTTGCTGTACAAAATGTATCCATTGTTCAAACATTTTCAAAATTTGAATACTTGTGCAATTTTTCCCGGAGAATCGAATGGCGTAGTTGCCGGGTATGTATCACCATTCTTGGGTATTGCCAAAAACCGAAATTTTTGAGGCTCATCTTTGAATGCAAATACCTCACGAACTAAATGACATACGAATTTGCGGTTTGAAACTTTTGAATCAACGTGTTGAAATGTATAAAAGATGAAAAATAGGCGTATATGAATTTGGGGGTGGGGGTCATAACGCAAATACAGGTAGAGACTTGTGGGTATCATCAATTTATTTTAAGAATTGCAAGAGTTTCATATTTTTTTAAGCTCTTTTTACAAATATTTAAAGTTCTCATGAGAATATTTTCGAATCAATAACATTTTCGCTTGGTTTGACACGTTTCTAATAAATTACATCTGTTTCCCGCCAAATAAAAACAAAAGTGAAACTGCATGGAGCCTTGTCTCATGGCCGAATGACAGAAGACACAAGAATTCCATTCTATCCGCCCACATCTATAAATAACCGATTGATTTTTACACCGATAGGAAACATTTCCGTGGATCGCGGAGCAAGAAGAGATAATGGCGTCGCCTTGCCATCTGTCAGCCGATAATGGTTCAGTCCGGTAACAGATTTATCTATTCGTGTCAACACCCACCGTAAAAACCTTCCATTTCGGAAGCTTTTAAAACCAACATGCACAAATCTTTATCTACAAGGCGAATACGCCGAGAAATTAGATCAAGACGGTTGCTTTGAAGCTAATCTCACTATTGGTTAATTTGAGGTTAGATAAAATACTGCGTGAGAAACAATTGATGCATTGCATCAACAGTTCCCAAGCCGTATTATCTCCAGAAATGCCGACATCGAATGGCCAACAAGATCTTGTGATTTGATGCCATGCGACTTCTTTTTGTAAGGTTCTATGAAACCAAAGGTCTGCTGCGTCTGTGCCCAGTGGCGAAACTAACGAGCATGCATTGCGGGCGGGCCCCCGGCTCTAGAGAGGCCTCAATTTACACGATTTATAATTTTGTTACTACTGCGAAATTTTGAATTTAATCTTTTTTTTTGTAGCAACATACAAATTTATTTAGTCCTTTATTTTTTAAATGTCAATTTCCAAAAATAATATTGGCTAGGGAGCCCCTTTCCGCTATGGAAAATCTAGCTCTTTATTTTCCATCACATTTCGGCCGGTAGAATTTCGAATTCTTGGCAAATATTTTCCTGCAACTGAGCCAGAGTTTTCCTTTAATATAGCCCCATAAATTTTTTTTAGGGCTGTCAAATCAGGACACCTGCATTACCAGAACGTGGGATTAAATAACGATAAGAGAATGATTTTCGCAAAATTGCTACTATTTGGACTCTATGATACTGATTCATCTTGCTAATACCATATTTTGTCGCATTCAAGTTCTTTCATTTGGGATACCAAAAATGTATTAATCAATTCCCTGTAACTTTCACCAGTGGACTGTGCCACAACATCAATGACTTTGGTATATAGATGAAAGTGAGCCTAGTCACAATTTCCACAAGTTCTTGTGGTGTGTAGTTCTTCATGAAAAATACTACAATTAAAAACGGGCCCCGCAGACTCTTAGTTACGCCACTGTCTGTGCCTACAACCCACTAACCCGCAAACATTTCTCGAAATCAAGACCGAAATCCAAACGTGTTGTTAATGAAATTGAGCCATGTCTCTATCAAAAAGTTATTGCAAAATTTCATTAAAAGGATTAGGGTGCCATTTCCGAAACGTCGGTTTTGTAAGAATAACGTTTCGAGAAAAAATTTACGCTCTAACTTTTATTACTTAAATAAGGTCTAAACTTGGACATAATAAACACGTCTGTGCCGTACCTAGACAAGTACAATAGGTGCACAGGCACAGAACCCAATCGGAAGGGGGCCCGAAAAGCAATTCCCAAAAAATTGTAATTTTAAAGTTTTGTTAGTCACTAGATATATAAAGTACCGCCATCCATAGGGCCCATACGTTAAAGACCGTTAGGTATATTTTTGCCCCAAAATAGCGGCATATCTATACAGATTTTTCATTTTCAACTAAATAATTGACAGGTATAGGTTGAAAATAGAGTATGTGAAAATTTTATTTTATTTTTTAGGCCAATTCTGAACAAATCTGTAAGTCTTAAAGATCTGTAAACTCACAAAAATGAATCTATTTTTGTTGATTAATACAAAATTATAGGTACACAAGAGTGGCAGCTTTTGTTTCGATTTTGTTCGTTATTTACAGATTACAAACAGAGGGCCTCGATTTTGTAACTTTAAATTCTATCAGGTTTTATATTCCGTCAGAATTGAGATTTCCTCCACTCTTTCTCCGGATAGATTTCAAATTCTACTGGTCTGGAGTAGTAAAATACGTTGTGGGGAAAACTCAATTCTGACAGAATTTGAAGTTACAAAATCGAGGCCAGAAGACTTACGACCGGTTTATATATATATATATATATATATATATATATATATATATATATATATATATATATATATATATATATATATATATATATATATATATATATACAGGGTGTAAATGAAATAAGTGCATTAAATTTGACCAGTAGTATAACTCATCGAGAGCAACAATATTTCTTAATAACTTTTTCTCGAAATCGCATATTTTTTTAGCATTTTTACCACCCCGTAAATTGACGAGTCGTTCCAAATATTTTTGTGATAATTGAATGCAGCAGCAATAGCTATGAAAAATTTTGTTTTAGCAATTGACAGTCCTGTCAATTGTTGCAATTAAATTTTGACAGTAATAAACTTGTTTATAAGGTAAAATTCTGTCAAAATGCGAGTACACAGACATTGTAATTACTTACCTATGGTTTATTTATTTATTTTTTACTCGTATCTGTACTACATGTTACTTGACATCATGGTTCTCATAAAGACAGTGTCATGGAGTTGCCAACGCATTTACACGGAGCGTTTCCAAATCATCACCAAATCATTCTGTTCTTAATATTCGCACATTTGTTAATCTTGTACATCTGTATCCATACCATGTGCAAAAAGTTCAATGTTTTCAGCACATAACAGACTTCAATTTTGGGAATGGCTCATAATGTTCATTCATGACACTGAATTTACTTGGGAAGGTGTATTTATTATGCACAATACACATCTTGACAGACGAAAATGCTGTAAAAATTTTCATTAAAAAATGTTTGGGGAACAATAAATGGACGACTAATTATTGGTACTCATGTACCTCTTTTAAATGGAGAAAAGTTTGTACTTACATTTTTTGAATAACGTATTTAAACTATTATGATTTATCGACGATAAATAATCATCTCATAACCTAATAACTATGCTTTTTCTCTTCCTCTAGTTACCCCGTCACTCCTTGTCTTCCTCTATTCACACTATTCACAGGTAAAGATAAAAAGCCTGTTTCAATACACAACTTTATAATTTTGTTATCCAAAATTTAAATTTATTTATTTTAAAAATTGTATTATTACGTATTAATTAATAATAATGTTATTTCCCTTGATTCGTTTATTAATTACTGTGACTGTAAGTGTAACCGATAACCGACAATTTTTGAGCTGCTTGTATCCCACTTGAATGGCAGCTGCTCATTTGTTCTCCATGAGCGGGTAACGAAATATGCAGCAAATCTTTAAAGAATTTTAACTCAAAATCTAAAAGACTTAGAAAAAAAAGTTATTAAGAAATATTGTTGCTCTCATCGAGTTACATTACTGGTTAAAATTAATGCACTTATTTCATTTACACCCTGTATATATATATATATATATATATATATATATATATATATATATATATATATATATATATATATATATATATATATATATAAAGTTACTTTAATTTTAAAGTTTGATCTAAAAATGAAAAAAGCGTTTCATAATTCAACTTTAAGAAAGTTATTAGTTTAAAGTTCTTTAAAATAAAGTCATGCGAGAGTTCTTTTAAGAGCTATTTGTTCAGAATAGAGCCATAAAAATGAAATGGGTGTTATATCTCTTACGCTACGAAAATAGTAGTGCCAAGATTATTCAGCTTACTTGCTTGCTAAATGTTGCAAACGAACGTAAAATTGGAATAATTTATTTACAATCAGTTTCTTTGGACGTACGTTTTTCTATGAACCAATTTGAAACTCTGAGAAATTTATTTATTTATTTATTTATTTATTTATTTATTTATTTATTTATTTATTTATTTATTTATTTATTTATTTATTTATTTATTTATTTATTTATTTATTTATTTATTTATTTATTTATTTATTTATTTATTTATTTATTTATTTATTTATTTATCTATTTATCTATTTATCTATTTATCTATTTATCTATTTATTTATTTATTTATTTATTTATTTATTTATTTATCTATTTATCTATTTATCTATTTATTTATTTATTTATTTATTTATTTGTTTATTTGTTTGTTTGTTTGTTTGTTTGTTTGTTTGTTTGTTTGTTTGTTTGTTTGTTTGTTTGTTTGTTTGTTTGTTTGTTTGTTTGTTTGTTTGTTTGTTTGTTTGTTTGTTTGTTTGTTTGTTTGTTTGTTTGTTTATTTATTTATTTATTTATTTGTTTGTTTGTTTGTTTGTTTGTTTGTTTGTTTGTTTATTTATTTATTTATTTATTTATTTACCTATTTATTTATTTATTTATTTTATTTATTTAATTATACACTGCCCAACAGAAATACATCCAATAATGGGGCAGGAAAAGTAGACATAGTAAAACAACAATTATAAAATAATAAGAGTACAAAAGTTACACATTTATATTACATTTCTTTCATGATAAGTGTTTAGCGAATTTAGATTGGTAAATATGGCACATACGGTGAATTGGAGACTAAAAGCGGATATTTGTACGTGGTGTAGGTAGGTAAAACGTATAAGAGGTCCGAGTAGTAAAGAAAGGAGTGGGAAAACAAATGAGACTAAGGCATTTAGGATCATCTATTTCACCATAAATCAATTTGCAGAGTTGTTGAACAGCAAGAAATTCACGACGTTCGTATAAGGTGTTGAAGTTAAATTGTTTAAGTAATTCTTTGTAACTGATACGAAGGTCCGGGTATCTTTTAAATTGCTTGAAATATAGGAATTTAAGAAACTTTTTTTGTAGACTGCCATTTTATTATTTTACCGGTTTCCATTGTTTACATGTACAAAAGTAGGCTGGTAACTAAGTAGATAACTGTATCTATACGGTAATATTATTACCATACTTATTCAACTCAGTCAACAACAGTCTATGAAAATAAAATTAAATGAAAAAATAATGCTCTTCATTAGTACATACAGATAACGATAGCATATCGTTCTAAATACGATCTACTTTACTCTGAAGTAATAAACATGAGGAATAAAGCTCATAATTAGAATATTTGTCATATTGACATATGTCAAAATAATTGTTGTGTTAACCACAGCATTCTGAAAGTAGCATTAATGAGAAAATTTCAAAAAATAATATTTATCAATAATCACTTCATTTTCTGAAACCGATAAACTATTGAACAAACCACGGATGTTATGAATCATAACAAGCCTTAGATGTCTTAAAATCCTCGCTCTACGAGCTCGGATTTCAAACCGGCATCTGCGGCAGTTATGATATGCATAACATTCCTAGGTATGTTAATAGCTATTCCTAAACATAACTAGTCAAGGGGCTGAAAAGCAAAATCTTGCACAGGGCACATGAATAATAAACCACAATAAATTTGCCAGTAAAAGTTTGGAAAGATGTTATATAAATACGCAAATCTATCTTTAAGTTAGTTGGACAGATGACCGATACATGAATTGTTAATGTTTTTGGGAATGAAAACATTAAACAGACTACTATTTACCGAACTGTAGGCGAATGTGAAGAAGGTGTAGTATGCATTAATTTACCAAAAAGTTAGCGATTCGAAGTTTTGCCCTAAATTCAAATGCTCAAGACAGTTAGAATGCCGTTACGCAAATTACTTCGTCGATTTGTAATTTCACACATACTATCAGTAGAACATTGGTCCCAAATGATTTAAAATTGCGAAAAAGAAATAATTGTCCTTAAATAGTCAGCGACCCAACTTTAGCGAATCTCTAGACTCTAGACATTATAGAGTTTAGAGCATAAAAGGCTTAAAGAATTATTTCTATTTGATGAAGAGGATTATTTTTTTTACATTCTTATATACGTCAAATCTATAAGTAACTTGGTTTTACTTGATTTTTAGAGGGCAATAATTATTGATAGCCTATCGTCTTTACAAAAAAAACTGCAATTCATTGCGGTTAACTATAAAAAAATAATTCTCATTCTCCGTAATTAGTAATCCGCATTCAAGAGACAAATGGCACCCGGATTTACCCTTTTTCTTCGTAATATAATACCATAAATCAAAATACAAAAACTTACATTTCTATGTACAAAAACGACTCATACTCGCTGCAACTTCATTCCTATCCCATGCTATTGAACTTAGCTGCAAGACCTTGCGCGTTACGCAACACATCCTGTAACGTTAACTCAGTAACATAATACGCATAGCGCGTCACTTCCAGAATATGAAATTAATTGCCACAACCCTGAAATGCGCTGGATGGATACGATATATAGGATGGGATAGTTTATGGCTACCAACATGTTATTCTAATATATTCAATGTGTGTTATGTGCGTGTAATGTAAAGGCTCTGAATCATGCAGCCCGCGTTCGAGAATGTGGTTGAGGTTATGTTATGCAGTACATGTAAAGTAGCGAAGCCTAACTGATAATTGGTAATTGAATTGAGTATGGGAGGTTAAAAGCTGTAATGAAAGATAATATTCTATTTCTTCATACATAGATTTACAACCCAAACGTTGATAGCGTTTAAACGGAACTTTCAAATACTTCATAGATAAATATACTTAAGAGAGAAAGGTGGAATTCTATTTAATATAATACGGAGGCCATTATCAATGAATAACGCACGGCTTTCAAATTTAATGATGTACGATGTTAAAAAAAAAACAAGAATTTGCGATTTCGATTGATTCATTTTTAGAACGTTGGTACCACTGTCTGTCTCACATTGGATTGCACATTGGCAATAATACATATACTATTATTCACGAAAGATGACTATTCATGGTTATTCGTTCGAAGAAAGAATACACATCACTTTGTAGCAGTAGCTTAGCAACATTTTGTATTAGAAAGAGAAAAATTATTTGACTTCAGTCTATTTAATTTATGTGGTGTGACAGATATACGTAAATAGTGCCATTACTTTCTAACACACTATAAATAATAATGACGTATATCATAGAATTACAGATACCTATATCTACTACACTGCCCTCTATGCTAGCATTTACCCAGTGGCGTTGCCGTTTAAATCAAATTATTATTCCTTGGTTTATAAGTTACGTCTATGTTTTTGTATTTTGCAAAAACATAAGTGAAGAACATAAATCTTTCAAACAGGCATTATTTAGAAAGAAACATAATTATCAAATAAATTACTCATATTTTTTCAGTTAACATGTGCCCATAAATATTTCATATTCCACGCCTTTGCATACGAAATGCAATGAAGTTATCTGCAAGTAATATTATATCAGACGGCTCACAAATGACCTTGAATAGTCATCTTTCGTGAATAATAGTTTACAGCTGACCGGTGATTCGTGACTAGGGCTGCGCGATCTTAGAAATTTGAAATCGATTTTCAATCTCTTGCTAAAATCGATTTTAAAAAATGATCAAAAATCGATTTTAATAAAAAATCAAAACATCGATTTTAATAGATAAAAAATCTGATGTGGCCAACACCAAATCTCCCGCTATTTAATTTTTAATAATTTAAATATACATACTTACATATTTAGTTATTGCGGAAACTGTATTAAGATCCATTCCATATGGTTCTATTTACTGTTTTCTTTTTAAAACATTACTATTATTTATTTGAAATGATTAGTTCTTTGACAGTGACATTTATCTGTCAGTTACATACATTTGAGTTATGAAATGTGCAACCAAGGAATTTTCCTTGTTTAAAGCGTAGGCTCCGGGATTATAATTATAGACATTTTATAAATTTATCCATAAGATATATACATATATAATATATATGGGGTCTCGTGACCGCGTGCCTGACTGTCAGATCGAGAATCTGGGGAACCGGGTTCGATCCTGACCGACGCCAAAAATTTCCAATTTTAAAAATGGCACAAAATTGACCCCTGTGGTGCACTCTGCACGCCAGCAATGAGTGCCCGTGAGCTGACGCTTGGTAAGTGCCCGCACGGTGAAAATATATCATCTATACCAATATCTGAGTACAAAGCAGATTGGCACACCCAGCAATGGGTAATAGGCCGTGATGATATATTTATTTTATTTTATTATTTATCCATAACGCACACATTAACCCTCCCCCACCCCCTCGTAACGCTTCGTAACGCTACTCTTGATCCCCACCCCCCCTTGAAGCGTTACGTAATTTAAGGACAGCTTCGTATTTGAGTTAGAGTGGAGAATCCACACACACAGACATCATCGTGAAAATGTTAAAATTGGATTCTAGGGACATTAAAACGTGGTCATTTACCAAAATCTCGATATGCGAGGTAAAAATCACAAGATCGATTTTATTAAACGATCAATTTGTAGTGATATGAAATTTCTACTATGCATACGCATATCAAATTACGAAACAATTCACGAATAACACCTAACACGTACAGTTGCAGGAAAAAGTAATTTTCGAACCAATAAAACAGTTATTCATTATTACATTTTTTTCATTTCATCCATGTAAATTACATATTCTATATTTCTGTATTTCTTTTTGTTTTACTCAAAGCGATAAAAAATAATGGTAAATGCTAAGTTTTAGCCTTATACTAGTGTTATACTAGCTGATATTCCAATTTGCTGACAACATTATCTAAACAATGACTCAATCGTAAAAACAGAAAATTATACAGGTAGAACAAATTTCATTTGAAAGTTACATGTTTTTTTCAAATGTATATAATTTTATTAGAAAAAGCAGGTGTTCTTTTTCGCATTAGCAACTCGAAAGCAAGCCTAATATTAGAAAATTTGCACCTGCCAAACCTATTATTTACTCCAAATGGGTTTTTGATGTTTTGTTTTATTACACTTCTGAACTAATTTGCGGGAAAAACTAGATAACTATCTTCGTAACGCTGTAACATATTACTATGGTGTACATTAGTAGCATTAGTTCTATTGAATTAACATGACCCTACCAAATTTAATAGATAAGTCAACTGGAACATATATTAGGGTTGGGTGCGTTACCACAAAACAATTTTTCAACACGAGTACTTTTTATAATTCGTGGACATAAATTGTTGTTGAATGAAGTCAGTAGAAAATTAATGGAATACTTTGGAGCAATTAAAAGAAATTGAAGGAAAGAAAATTAAGTAGGTACTTTTATTTTCGTTACATTCGTTACATTCTTTTCTACTTTAATTAACATTATTTCATCAAAATATAGGTAACAATCCACAAAGATGTTTGTATTCGTTTATTTATTTAAAATAGGTTTCAAATAAGACAATTTGAATTTATTACCTATTCATTGAACTAATACAGTAAAATACAATAATTGAGATTGTAATTTGGTATTTGAATAGACAATTTTAATTCAATGAAAGTCAAACCAATTTATTTGTATCTTTTAAAATTTTGATTGTGTTTAATGCTTTAATGGTTCACATATTAGTACAAATTATGGTGAATACTGAACTAGCAAGACTCTACAATTAAGTCCATCACTTTTTTACCTCTCGCTACCCTTGGTAAGGGAGGTATAGGGATCGTATGGTATGACTAGCGAATGAAAGTTGACCTTTAAATTATTTTATAGATGTGGTTTCTTTTGAAACCGTAGAGAAGAATAGAATTGTACGAATTGCATGAACCCATTTAAATACTGGACTAGGAAAGCCCAAAATTCATTACTATGTCTGGCTGAAAATAGATGGCCGACGAGAGTAACTGAATATCAAAACAGGAGTGCGTTTAAAATAGTTTAAACATTTTTCGTTTATGTTGATTATAACAAAATATTTTGATCTTTAAACTATTTAGTTTGGCAATTCTATGAAATAGGATTCTTTTTAATTTCCTCTAACAGTAATTCCGACTCGAGGGTTACTTACACCTGAGACGAACGAACTAGAATTTGCGGTATTAATTTTTTTAAATAAATCCCTGAATCCTGTAGCTAAGGTCATTTTAAATGCCTCCTTGTATTGAGTACAATTATAATCTTCTGTAACGGAATACATAAGGGTCAGTTTCCTTTCAAATCAAATATAGGAAAATGTCAAAAGAAACCACACAACTTTCATTCGCTAGTCATAACATACTAAAAATCGCTTATCGAGATTTTGATAAATGACCACGGTTTAAGGTTCCTAAAATCAATGCCTGTGTGTATGTGTGTGTGGATCCTTCATTCTAAGTCAAATACTATCATTCAAAAAATTTTGAAACCTTATATTTCTACCTTATTCTAATATGGAAAAAGCCATTAGATTTTGGTGTAAATCAGATAACCGGAAATGGCACTTTACTTAAAGCTCAAAATAGTTTTTCTTCGAAAAATACCTGTAAATGTTATTTTTTCGAGACTTATGTTATTATAAAAATTACAGGTTTGCATTAATACTTTTCTATATATTTTATGGATAAATTTATAAAATTATCTATAATTTAAATCCCGGAGACTACACTTTAAACAAACACAACTGCTTGGTTGCACAGTTCATATCTCATAGTAATTTATATTGCAAGACCGTTGTACTCAGAACTTTACGGGCGTGCATGGGTACATAACGAGCGATGGAAGCGAGTTTGTTTTCCGTTCGAGCACGTAAATTTCGGGTACCGGTTGAGCATTGTACAATGATTTATGATATACTGAATCGTAAATAATTTGAAAAAAAAAAATATTTAAACCTACAGCACAATACGTTAAACTATTTGATCGAAAAAGTCTTTGGAAAACATGGCGAAGCGAAATAATGAATAAATAAATCTGTATACATGTTGCTATGGTTTTAACAGATTGTAAATTTTCTTCTTTTCTTCTTTACCACTAGAGACGGAGCTCTGTAATAAGACGTTTACAATTCAGTATAACGTAAAATATATGTAACTGACAGATAAATGTCACTGTCAAAGAACTAGTCATTTCAAAAAGAACCTAGTTATATGGAAGGGAACTTAATACATTTTCCAGCCTAAGTAAATATGTAAGTATGTATATTTAAATTAATAAAAATTAAATGGCGAAGGTATTGTGTTGGCCACAACAGATTCTAGAAAGTCTTAAATATTATTCGTTACGCCGTAATATTTTTCTACTAACCGGAGTCACGTAAATTGATCTATGTTAACATTTATTTAAAAAAAAAACCTAAATATGTTTCAAATAAATTTGGTGGTCAGTAATTGCATTATGCATGGATAATAAACGTTCTAATAAAATAATTCATGAAAAAACTACAAATACTTATAAGTCTAAGTTTTGATTTCTACTGGCACAATATTGCTGCCTATATCATTCAACATTATCTCTATTTTCATACAAACGTACGTGGTTTCTGCCTGGAGGGGCTTCATAAAACCAAACAAATATTATTTACATTTTTTGGTATTACTTGACTGTTAGTATGATGTTAGGTATGATGAGAAATAATTGTACATTAACTATCTCTGATTATGATTAATTTAGAATCGAAACGTAGGATAGTTAATTAAATGACTATTTAATAAACAATGGGTTACCAAGACTGCATCTCGAATTATTTCTCATTACCCCTAACAAATATTATTTAGTTTACTTTGGCGATTTCAATATTTTCTGCATTCATTTCAGGAAAAAAATACATAGATCACTAGATATAAGATTGTTAAATAATACGATATTCTAACTTCACTTTTCATAAAACGACGAATAGCTTATGGCCTCACTATATTATGAATATTTATCCATTTCCGCTTGCAATTTCTCTAAATACATCTCAACATAACCTAGTTCTAGTTTAACGCACAAAACTCACGCTTGAAAAACTCGTGCCGAGTTATGTGCGTTACGTTAGAGGTTATGTTATTATACTTAAAGTAATACACAAGCTTAAGCTGTTGTTTTATAAAGCGTGTGGACGACTAATCAGATAGTAAAACATCACCAAGTCAACGAAAGTTTGACAATCTGGCTCTGTTTTATAAAATGACTTGGCGTTTTATAAAAAGGCGGATTTTACAATCTGGCTACGATATATTTTACGAGTATATCTTATTTCCTACTGTAATCATCGGAGTCGGTGGCCCATCATGTCACTTTCTGTTGTTTATGGTAACTATAATTACCTTACTGTACGTGGTCAGTCAATGTGACTACACGAACTCTTCTACACGTACATGTACTAGTGCTGATGGTCTAATAGTCAGTTGTCATTCTATTCCTAAGCCGCCTGTGACCAGCTGTACTACACTGTGTGTGGCACTGGCATAGAGCGGAAACGTATGAGCACACATTGAAAATTATCCGAATTAGGGGGCTTAAATTGTATCAAATGGGAATGACATGACAAAAAGTCATTAGGAAGACATTTTCCAAAGTTACGATGCTAGGATGTTGTGGTGTAAGAATGTAAATAAATATAAAAGATATATCACTGAACTTTTTTTACTGCTTAAGGGTGTGGCATGATATGGTCGTTTGTATGGAGACTAATTTGAAGGTACTTTAAATTTTACTGTGAATTGGTATTCATTTAACATGTAATAAATAAATGTAGATATAAAACTGTAATAAATGATCATTTACAAATAGGATTATATATTTTAACGTTGATCAATGAACAATTTTAATTTTTATTCTTTTGTACAAAGAATTAATTAATTAGAATTATATATTAAATATATCATAACATTTGCTACACATGTGAATACAGGCTGTTAAGAAACAGGTGTAACATATTTATAACACATAAGACTACGTTTATCTCGACGTTTCAAGTTGCTTGAAAATGTCAAGTCAAGTCTATAAAATAACAGGCTTGGACTTATGAAGCAGCTTTACTTCTGTCGAAATAAACTATGAAGCTTCAAATAATGTAACTACGCATGCGCATATCCGCAATATGTTGTAGTGTTACTAAATTCATATCATTTGTTGGTTATTTGCATTTTACCATATTTTATAAAAGTCGCGACATAAAACTCAGTAAATTGTCCAAAAGCGAAATATTTGGAGTGTTGAAGAAACAAATATTTTTTTTAATGTTTGTAAAAGAAAAGACAAATAACAACATGACAATTTTTAGATTTTGAGGTTATATATCCAGCATGAAATTAGATCATATTCCTCTCCCTGTCTGTCTGCATAATCTAGTATTTAACTATCTTTTTTATTCGATAAGAATTTAAAGAAGATTGAAAATAACTCAATCATATTTTCAATCTGCTGAGATAAACCAATAGGATTTTTCAATTCATAATATACTTGAAGCCGCTTGAATTGTCGAGATAAACGTAGTCTTAGAGAAGTCAAAATAAATCGAAAAGTTTTATATAACATGTGTTCAAATATGAATTGTTTCTGAGAAAGAGGTCATTCTGTGTTAGAAGTGAAGAAAAACTGAGAAAGACAAAATTTTGTCTATGCCAGTAAATAGACTGTAAAGATACAATAAAATTTAATATGAATTTATTTGGAAATTAAATATTGGTCAAGGTCGCCACATCATTTTACTTAGTACAATTATATGATTTTTTTGTAAAACAAAAACCTATCTAAGATGTTGCTCTATATCTCGGAAACTAATGAAGATCGGACACATGTTGTATAAAACTTTTCGACTTATTTTGTTTTCTTCTCTATATCCTATAACTGTGTTACACTTGTTTCTTAACACCCTGTACAATACCGTGAAAAAATATTACGAGAGTCACGTTAGAATTATTGGGAACAAGATATATGATTCATTTTTAGAATTTTGTTGTAAAGACTTTTGTTCAAAAAAATTTCCTTCAAATTCAATATTACACTTCATCATTGTTTCCTTCCACTTCTTGTAAGTTCTCAACCAATCATATTTTGAAATACTTTCAAAATATTCATGAATTACAGCATCAAATCTTCTTCAGACAAAAACCTTCTATACAGCGTAATTTTAATTTTATTTAATACTAAGCACGGTGCAAATATTTCATCATTACCGATATCTGTTCAAAGCAGTTTGGCACACCCAACAATAGGTAATAAGCCATGATGATATATTTATTTATTTACTAGAAAAACTAAATGTTGCAAATTCTCAAATCAAGTGAGTATGTCGGGTGTTCTATTACATTTTTGGCAAAAACTAAAGTTTTGAATTTGCTCTATTGGAAGACGCATTATCATGACGTAACATAATTCCTGTCTCTGAAACTTTATTGAGCACTTCAGGCAATCATTTTTCAGAGTATATTTAGCTATTTTCTTTCCATCCAATTTAATTGCATTTGCCATCACTACCATCAGTTTCGTACTTCTAAATAATAGTGCATACATTACTTTTTTCATGTCTCGCTACTTTTTTGGTTATTGCTGATGTTTCCTCATCTTTATGAATCCATACTTACACGACTCTCTTGACGTGTAAGTACGTCGAAAAAAGAATATAAAAAAATTGTTCGCCATTATTTACTATTATAAGATTTCTTAGCAAATTCTTACACGTTCTGCTTTTTGTAAATCAAAAAATGATTGCCATAACATTTTTAGATGATTCTATTAATAGCTAAGAATCAATTATCACATAAGTGACTTATGTGTTCTTTGTATATTTTATTTTCAGTAAACCATGTGGGGGGGGGGCACTCTGTTTTTGTTAGTGTAGAAGTATTTTATAAACCAGTATGTTCATAGCCAGTTGTAGATAAAATGATATAGTTGTCTATTTATGTAGATATTACGAAATAGTAATTCTAAAAAAAGGGAAAAGCGGCTTGCAAATTTGAAACCTCAATTTGTCGCTAGATTTCTCTTGGTCGTGAGAACCTTCTCAAGCAAATAAATCTGTCAATGTGTCAATTATGAGGCTAAGTGAACAATGAACATAATTCAAGTCAAATTATCGTAAACTGAATGCAAAACGCTGGAAATAACAGCATTTTACGACACATCGCCTGCGGACCCTAATCAGCTGATTTTTGCCATCTCGTGATCTATAAGTTTATCCCAAGGCGCGTTGTTAGGTTGACCTAAATTTCAAATTGTTGCTTTTATGGTTTAAACCACGCTATTACCAACTCATATCCTGCTAAGAAGATGTAATTACTTTGTTAGTTTTTAGTTGCTAAAGCTAACTAATCTAAAATTAGGTTTACATTAGACAAGAAAACACTCAAATATCGGTTCACACAATTTTATTTTGACGTTTCAGTAATTGGGTTTTCAAAATTCTGTTTATAATAGGAAATAGTTTACAGAGGAAGGAAATGTATATTATAAAATTGTAATAAATTTATGAAGAAAAAATTAACTAATTATGTATAATTTGTTTGAAATAAAATATCCAATAAAGATATTAAAGAAAACTAATTAGTGTAAATACTTATATCACGATATCATATCATAAAACTATAATGTTGATTGTTTTATTTATTTACATATGACACGTTTACAAAATTGAATTTTTTATGGTGTTAAAATTACGATGGCCACCATTGAGATCTTGGAAACTACGAGAATAAGAGATACTGAATCAGTGAATTAGATGCTCCGTTTGAAGTTTTTTGTATTACCAAAAATTCGACTATTAGTTAATGACGAAAAAACTGATTTTGGTCGAAATTTTCATTTTCTAATAACTCAAACAATTGGTAATCTAGAAAAACGTTTCAAATAAAAAAGATGTGTTTTCATTTTCAATGCAAACACAAACTTATATTTATTTGTATGGATGGATCTCATATTTAATTTTTGGAAGTACAACCACGATTGTTATAGGTAAGGGTTATCATAGGCGCCGAATGCATGGGTGCTCTGGGTGCGCAAACACCCATACCAAATTTGTAATGGGTGTGGAGCACCCAAACAGAATACTCAGTTATTGATGTTTTTTTATTCAAAATTACTATTTAAACGCAATTTCCGAGTTACCGAGTTAAAGATGAAAAAAACTCAAATACCAATTGTTATTTTTAAACCTTACAATGACCATGTGCATTATTTGTTACGAATTTGCAATAAATCCCTATGTAGTCGCAGCTTGTGCCTATGCCTATCTATTACCGTGCGTTGCGCCGCGTTAGTGGAACTCAGTTTGCTATTAAATGAATGACGACAGGCACTCAATTTCCTTTAACCACCAAGTAAGAAGCGAGGAACAAAACAAACCAAAATTGCCGAAATGCGCAAAAACAGTTGCCAATCGTCACTCTCGCAAATATTCAATATACGAGTATGAAGGCAAAGCAAAATTTTTAAGCGAGGTTAAAGTTAGCGCTGTTGCGGGAAAGTGTAAAAAGTAAGAAGGTTCGGGGATTCCCAGAGCTTGTTTATTGTCAGGGTTGCGATTGGCGAAACTGAAATTGTACTAACATTATAAATCAAATTGAAGTAAACTCACTTGAATTATATTTAAAAAATTCTTTAAATTGTTTGTCTGCGACGCTTGGCCACTTGGGCTTAGGCGGTTTTCTTCTAACCCCCACCCCACAACATTATTGCATAATTATTTTTATATAATTATCTACGCCCTTGGCTAGAGGGTTATAGGGGTGTATTCTGTAAGGAAACTGTTAAGTTTAAACAGTATGTTAAACATAAACTTGCTGTTAAAATATATTTTCCATTCTGTAACTATCAATTCTGTTAAAATTTTAACACCCGTGTTAAAACTGTATATTTTAACGTCATTCAAATCGATGCCTTTAAAATTTTAACATCTGTTTATATAATAAAATTATCACAGCATTTGAATATGTTGCACTTCTAATTAATGAAAATGTAATAGAAAACGAAAGAAAATTACCATGGATGAATATAAAAAATATTTAGGTGATATTCAATAAAATATACAACTGTTTTACGAAGTATTTTATTTAATAACGGTCACACGTTCCATCGTATGCCTTTATGTATCACAGCGTGAAGCCAGTAGGAATATTTAATTAACATAATTCGAGAAAGAATCACAACTGAACCTTTGAATAGTATACCGAGAGCACGATTTAGATATATCGTAAAACATAGTACAGTAAGTATTAAATGCAGTTAAAATTGCTTATTCCTGTCTTGTTCGTCAAACCAACGTAACTTAACATTTTGGATTGTCAGTTCTGGGGATCAAGAAGAAGAAATTTTACATACCTAATGATACCTTAATAATTTACAATTTCAATGTAATTAATTTTCAATATGGAACCTAAAAATGAGACATGATTATGCAGCAGATTTTTATTTATTTTCCGAAGCATTATTTCCATTCATTATTCTAAAATTTCAAAGTAACAGATTCATTTTCTAAAATTTCAAAGTGACAAATTGACAGTTCTTTACTATTTTTATCATGTTTATTTATTTGTGTTATGGTTACTAACTACATGACTTCAGTAAATACGTGCCTTTTTTCTGTCTTGTTGATCACTTCATTCTGGTGTTTAACAGACATGTTAAAATATATTATTTTAACAGCAGTGTCAAATTTTCGCGTAGAGAATACCAAAAAATGAATTTATTGTTAACAGTCATGTTAAAATACAATTTTTTAAAGGCATGTTAAAATTAACATTTTTTTTACAAAATACACCCCATTCGGACCTATTCTGTAACTCAATGGTTATTTTTTAATAACTGGTTAGAAAAATTAACCAATCAAGTATATTGATATATAACAAAAAAATGGATTTTCAGTTGTCAAATCAATATCCATTGGATAAAATTTTTAGCAGTCGTTAAAAATTAACCACTATGTTACAGAATAGGCCCAATTGTGTTTTAAATTTGTTTTATCCTCAAAATTTCAGATTTTTAGTTATTTTTCATGAAATTTCTTCTTTTTACAATGGAGGAGTTTAGTCATGTTGAAAGTTGAAATGTAATGAATTTTCCACATTACTGCAATACTATACATGCAATATTTTTATTAATGCAATAAAAGTAATAAATTATAGCGATATTAAATTTATTGTTAGTTAAATCGCCCGCAAGACGATGACGTATGCGGCATCTGTGGTTCACCGTAGTTGACCGCTACGAGCGCTAGTTTAGAATGAAAACATGAACGTATGTCTTCTATATTTGATATTGAAACGTTAAATTCAATGTCAAATCGCAAAAAGCAAATTATTGGATTTTAAATATGTAAACGTAAAACCTAGAAAATACGATAACCACAGACATTAAATTGTTAAGTGTCAAATGCAAACATAATCAAGTGGCCGTGTTTTGCGTCTATCTTTTTCTATGAAGCATGTTTTGGGCACGTATGTCGAGACCTAATTCGCACATAAATGATATTATGTTTGATGTTGGTTCAACATTTTTTTCTCTGGTATTTTTTAAAATTTTACAAAAAACGCTTTAGATTTAAATATATTTTAATATATAAAAAATCAAAACTTCAAAAACTCCCCCATTTCATGTTTTGCAACTACAATGAAATATTTTTAACTTCCGTACAGGATTTAAACCAGTTTTCCATTAACGAAGCGAACCTCTATGCTAGCTATACAAATAACAACAACAACAACATTGTAATTAATGAAATAATAATAATAATAATATCTATGTATTTATCTTAAATTTTATAACTGTGTTTTTAATTATTATTCAAACTATTTCTATGACTAGAATAAATGTTTCAGTTAATAGTTCGGGTTACTTTTTTACTTCACTAATGTAAAACGGCCTTAACGAAGAAGAGGAAACGTAACCCAATTTGGTTGTGTTTTGTAATTACTTCAATTTTTTGTTTAACCCAACCGAATTTAATTATAGGGCGTTAAACGATTTAATGTGAAGTATTTTTTAGTTTTTTTTCCAAACTGTAAGACCGTTAGTTTTGAGCACTAACCACGTAATAATTACAGGATGTTATATTTACTTTTTTAATGCAAAAGATAAAAACACTTAAACACACTTTAACAATTTTATTTGTAACGTAATTTTGTTATCATATATAAAATTTTCCAATACTTTTTTTTTACATTTTTCAGAATACGTATCTGTTGTAATATTTATAGTTATTTTAAAATATAATAATATGTATTACGTCATTATTGTATTTAATGATTTAACCTCTTTTAAAATGTCATATAAAAACTTTATTAAAACTTGTGAACTGCAAACAACAAGTTTAAAGTTAAATATATTGTTAATATTAGTATAACAAAGTAATAAAGAAATAGATAATAATTTTATTAAATTGAATATATCGCTCCATGATGTTCAAGGAAAGTAAATAACTACTTACTGTGCGAAGTATTCTCCCAGAACTGCTCTGGTTCCACGTTCCACTGTGCACTGATGGTTCGTTAAAGAAATGCCCTGTAAAAAATAATATTATTAAAATTAAGTATACAGGATGGTTGAAAAATAGGGACATAAGCTATTTTCTTTATTATTATTTTTTTACCTATATAGTTTAAATTACTGAGACGAAGTTAAATGCCACTTTTTGTTATGAAAAGATCCCAAATTCTACTTCCGATTTCACCAGAAGCGAAATCATAGAATATTTTCGGAAAGTATTTTAAATTAGCTTTACATTGATTCTAAATACTTGCATTTTTATTAAATAATAACCTAAATATTAATTTTCCAAAATGAACCGGTTTCACATTTTTTAAAAAGTAGGTATTTTAAATAAAAGTTTATGCAATATTTTTCATATTAATATAGAAAATAATAATAATTTATTGTTATTTTCGTCAATATTGTCGGCTCCGGTGGCTCAATGGTTAGAGCAACGGCTCTCGGTCATGAGTATATGCTAGTGGTCCTGGGTTCGAATCCCACTAAGGCATGGATGTTTGTATATGTAAACCTCTCTGTAATTGGGATTTAATCCTGTTGAGATTTAAAAAAAAAATTAAATAAAAAGATTGGCGTCTGAAATAATCATGAAAAACAGCCCCCCACTCTTGGGACGTCGGAGCACAAACAGTACGACATTTATAGCAAATAGGAAAACAGTTTACGTTGTTTATATAAATAAAAGTAAGCGATAGTTTGTCACATGTTAAACTGTATGTGCTCTGACGTGACATTCTGATTAAGATCACGTGACTTTTTCAAAATATTACAAAAATTAATTGTAAAATATGTAATGGATATTTCGTAATATTTTCAAATTTGAAGTTTTAATATATCTTTTAAAATTTAGTACTTAGAAGTCATATAAAATTTCTTGCAACAGCCCTTTTATGATATTTGAATGTATTATTAGTTTGCCATGACACTGTACCTTTTTTGTTTGAGAAAGATACGTCTGGCATCATTTTTTACCTTCCGTCACCTTTAGGTAAGGAAGGTATTGTCTTTGGTCAAAAAATTCGATGACGAGTTTTTAATCAATAAGCACGTTTTAGGGTCCCTAGAATACGAATTTACTATTTTTACAATGATGTCTGTATGTGTGTGTGTGTGTGTGTGTGTGTGTGTGTGTGTGTGTGTGTGTGTGTGTGTGTGTGTGTGTGTGTGTGTGTGTGTGTGTGTGTGTGTGTGTGTGTGTGTGTGTGTGTGTGTGTGTGTGTCTGTGTGTGGATGTGTGTGTGTGTGGATGTGTGTGTGTGTGTGTGTGTGTGTGTGTGTGTGTGGATGTGTGTGTGTAACAAAATTTTCGTCTGCGATAACTCTAATACTACAGTTACAAAAATTATAATTTTTCGTGTACTTCTTCGTTGCATCCTTATGAAGAGCTGATTAGATTTTGGTTACAATTGGTCAACCGGAAGTACCATCATTTGAAGATTTTAACAGTTTTTCTTGAAAAAACTATGTTAAATATAATTTTTTCACATTTGATGTTATTATAAATATTAAAGAATATTTTATTCTCTATACGATTTGACTGCATTTTATACTTAATATTAAATGGATATAGAGTTAAAAAATCTGATGTGGCCAGCACATTACCTTCCGTCAGTTCTATGTATTTTGTACAAATTTCATACAGAAAGTTCCTTGCTAAATTAAATATTCTATTTCTTGTATATTACCTTCCGGCTGTTGCATGTATTTTATGCAAATTTCATACAGAAAATTATTTTGTGACGTTTTCTATATACAGTGTAATGTATCTGCAGAAATAAAAGATTTATTATTATTATTTCTTGTACATTACCTTAAAGCAGTTGTATGTATTTTATACAAATTCCATACAGAAAGCAAAAGATCCTATATTTCCAGTAAAAATTATAAGACAAACACACTATGTCAATTTCACTTGACACTGACATCTGCTGACATCTTTCAATCAGAATTTTCTTAATATAGTAGCTGTTTCCATAGCTATGGCTACTTTATCAAATTTAATTTCTTTATAATTTTTTAACTCTATATCCATTTAATATGAAGTATAAAATGCAGTCAAATCGTATAGAGAATAAAATAATCTTTAATATTTATAATAACATCAAATGTGAAAAAATTATATTTAACATAGTTTTTTCAAGAAAAACTGTTAAAATCTTCAAATGAGGGTACTTCCGGTTGACCAATTGTAACCAAAATCTAATCAGCTCTTCATATGGATGTAACGAAGAAGTACACGAAAAAATTATAATTTTTGTAACTGTAGTATTAGAGTTATCGCAGACGAAAATTTTGTTACACACACACACAGACACACACATCCACACACACACACATACACACATACAGACATCATCGTAAAAATAGCAAATTCGTATTCTGGGGACCCTAAAACGTGCTTATTGATTAAAAACTCATCATCGAATTTTTTGACCAAAGACAATACCTTCCTTACCTAAAGGTGACGGAAGGTAAAAATTATAAAGAAATTAAATTTCATAAAGTAGCCATAGCTATGGAAACAGCTACTATATTAAGAAAATTCTGATTGAAAGATGTCAGTGTCAAGTGAAATTGACATAGTGTGTTTCTCTTATAATTTTACTGGAAATATAGGATCTTTTGCTTTCTGTATGGAATTTGTATAAAATACATACAACTGCTTTAAGGTAATGTACAAGAAATAATAATAATAAATCTTTTATTTCTGCAGATACATTACACTGTATATAGAAAACGTCACAAAATAATAATTTTCTGTATGAAATTGGCATAAAATACATGCAACTGCGGGAAGGTAATGTACAAGAAATAGAATATTTAATTTAGCAAGGAACTTTCCGTATGAAATTTGTACATAATACATAGAACTGACGGAAGGTAATGTGCTGGCCACATCAGATTTTTTCAGTATTTATGTACGATAGGTATTTAATTATTTCATTTAGATATGACATTTTCAAAAAACGTGAAGTCATTTTTAAGTGTCGTATTTTTTAATAAAACACGAAGGTTTTCATATTACTACAACAAAAATTTTCTTTATCAATTCCTTGTAAAGTGCCACGCTGAATTAATTTGTTCTGGAATAGTTTATTGAAACTGTATTTAACGCTAAAAGAAAATGTATAACACATCATTTTAAGTTATACATAGTCAGATTTGAACCTTAACCTTACCTTGACAGTAGGTACTTAAAACATTCTTTATATAGAAACAGCTAGCTATACTTTATCCGTTTGGGTGGTCTGTAAACATCGTGTAAACCTGTAAACTATAACATTTAGGCCAATAAAAAAATCAAAAGTCTTGTAACTTCTCAAACCTAAATATAATCCTAATAACTTAACCTCAAATTTCCATCAAACTTAAATAGAAAAAAACATACGGCAGCAAAAATAGGCGCGTCTATAAAACAGGTGCAAAATAGTAAACACATGCGTCGCCCACACATTTTTCTTTCATGATTCGTTCCGCTTTGCCATCACTAACACGTGCACTCACCACAAATAGGAAGATGTGAAAGTCTAGCTAAGCTTATTATGCTGCATAAACGCAAGTTAATATCTTGATTGTAGGCAGAACGGCAGAATCTCATAGGAAATTATTAACTGGTCGTTTAGATGCTTAATAGACAACTTTCTTAATGGGTAAATGAGTTGTATATGTACGCAGACGTAACATACAGCTTTGGTACTTACTTTATTGTGTTGTATTTCACATAATATTAGACAATTTATTTCATTCACACTTAGAACATATTTATTGCACTGAAATCACTTATACATAACCACCAACATTGAAACTTTTCGTTGACTAAAGTAGTGTTGCCAACTGTCTGAAGTTTAATACATCAATCATTAATGACGATAATTAATTGGAGGAATTTAAAATAAATCAATTCATTAATAGAACATGTTCAAATTTTTCTGTGTACATATTCTTTTCTTTTATTATTTATTCCAATTGTCTTAGATAATTCAGTAACTCAAATGTCAATATTGTATTGGTTTATTGTAGTTCACGTTTTGAATTTCAATTATCAATCTACGAACTTTACAACTTTTAATTTGGTGGAAGATATTTGTTACAGGTAAAACCGATTAAGTTATTTATGTACCAAGGTATAAAGTTCATATTCTACCACATGTTACTTTATCTTTCATAAAATGGAGCACTATTAAAATATTTTAATGACGATTTCATGAAATAATATATTGAAAGACAAGTGTTACAATGACCCTTATTCAGTGGCGTAACTAAGAGTTCGGGGGCCCGCCCGCAAAAAGTTTTTGGGGCCCGTTTTTAATTGTAACGTTTATCATGAAGAACTAAATACCACAAGAACTTGTGGAAATTGTGACTAGGCTCACTTTCATCTGAGTTGATATGTTAAGAAGCAAAATAACCAATATTGGAGGACTGAAAATCCAAGATTTTTTTAAAAATCCCACTAAAGTCATTGTATGTTGTGGCATTTACTATAAAAATGTGATTGGCCCGTATTTTTTTTTTTTTTTTGAAAATGAAATTGCTGGCACAGTCTACTGCTGAAAGTTACAGGGAATTGATTCATACATTTTTGGTATCACAAATGAAAGAACTTGGATGCGATAAAATATGGTCTAAATAATAGCAATTTTGCAAAAATCATTCTCTTATCGTTATTTAATCCCACGTTTTGGTAATACACATTGGCCGCCATAGGTTTCTTGATTTGACACCCCACACTTCTTTTTATGAGGTTATTTTAAAGGAAAACTCTGGATCAGTTGCAGGAAAATATTTGCCAAGAAATCAAAATTCTACCGGCCGAAATGTGATGGAAAATAAAGAGCTATTTTTGGAAATTGATATTTAAAAAAATATAGGACTAAATAAATTTGTATGTTGCTACAAAAAAATGATTAAATTCAAAATTTCGCAATAGTAATAAAATTATAAATCATGTAAATTGGGGCCTCTTTAGAGCAATGCGGCTTTGCGGGCCCGTTAGATACGCCACTGCCCTTATTGTGTAATGAATACGAGTATTGCAATAGGACATTGTAATTTGTAATACGTGTTTTTCATACTATTTTCCTATTTCTCATTGATTTACTTATGTTTTGTTATTATTTATTAAAAAATTATAAAAATTTCAATATTGGTGACACTGACAGTTCCAATAAACACTAGTAATTTAATATACCGTGTTCTGTCTTAAAGGTGTGCATAGAAGATTAACATTGCAAATTCCTGCTTTAAGCAAAAATGCGCCAAATAAAAGTTTTAGGGCATAAAATTCTGCATCTAAATCCATAAACAGAATTACCTTTACATGTTTAGTAACGACAGAAATTAAATATGAAAATGTCGACAGCCATGTAATTGAATAAAAATTAAATAAATGCTTAACGTATTATCTGTCACAACATAATTTAACTTACGTTTGTGACAATTTGAATTGGTCTCTAGTTTTATTGTCTAGAATTATTAGAAAATGAATATTTAGACTAATGAAGAGCGTGATTTCACAATTGCTAATTTCGTGACAAAATTTGAAAACTACTATGCTCTGTTCCATTTAAGCCATTCAGTAAATGGCACTGGCAACAGTGCAAATCTGAAGTAACCGAAATTACATTGGGTAAACTTGTCTCTTGTCTCTAATTTCGACCAATCAGAGATGTCAAAACTATCCCCTATGCTCCGCAATACTGAATGGCTTAAATGGAACAAGGTATGATGTGTCTTCAAAAAGTACACGTGAGCCCGTAATCAGAATATAGGACGAGCGGGAAAACGTGCGTTACTGGAAGAGTGTTTAGGAAAGTGTAGACCCTTTCTGTAGTACTAGATGTATTGGAAATGAGTTGGAAGTACACTTTGTTACGCAATTTTTAATAAGTTCAAACAAAACTGTATTTTTAACTTTATTTATTAGTCCAATACAATATTTCTATTATTATCATAATTAACGATATTTGTTCAAATAAAATTGTCAGAAACGTTAAATAAGTAAACTTACATTGGGACAGATAAAACGTCAAGCATTCATTTATTTTTTGTTCAATCTATGGCTGTCGATATGTTTAACGTAGTTTTCGACATGTTCATGTTTAATTACTGTCGTTACACATGCTGTAAAGGTAATTCATTTTATTTAATGCAAACGGGTGAAACTTTTTTCACGCTTTTATTGTAGAGATGAAATAAAATAGTATGCATCTAGAGTAAAAGTGTCTTATTTCTATACTTTTTCTCATGCATGTTGCATAAATAACTATTATCATTTGACTACAGTTATTTAGAGGTTAAGTTACAATAAAAATTTATAATTATTATATTTATTAAATTTTAATTTAAAAAAAGTGCTTTAAAGTTTGATGCAATTATTATATCAAAAAAAGTGATATGGTCGAAACCGGTCACGCTTAAATTAAATAATTTTGAACAGTGTGATAAAGACTGTTTTTTTAAACCTTGTATTCACCCAATTTTATTTATCATTAAATGTACCTGTGGCAGCAATTTCGAAAACCTTCTCCGAGAACCGAAAGCAATGATGTGGGCCTTAATATTGTTACAAGAAATATTATTTCTTGAGAAAGTAATCGAATAAATATATATTTTATATCTATGTAGTTAAAATGCAAATTATCTACCTATATTATAATTTTACAGCATCGTAAACTATGAAAAAAATACATAACGTTTATTTATAACCATCTATTAATATTACAGAAATTAATAAAATAAAACCAATTCTACATTTAAAACAATATGTGCGTTGATGCATTATCTATTTTACTACTATATATACTATTTATGGAATAATTTTTATTTTCGAAAATGCCTCTTTTCAAACAATGAAGTCAAGCAAAGCAAACATAGATTGTTTAGAAATCTCACATTCTCACATCAAGTCAACGAACTAAATTTTTTAAACGAATGTTGACAGTAGGATGACACAAAGGGTCATATCAACCGAGCGAGTATTTTTATCTGACAGATGTTTATGCGTGTACAATTCTCATCACTTCAATTCAAGATGTTGTAGTTCATTGCTTCAATTGTGTTATGTGTCTAAAATGTTGGAACAACATCGTGACTCATGACCTAACACCTTACATCTTACACGCTACATTGTTACTCAAATAAGCGTACATTAAAAAAAATGTACTAAAAATTCTTTACATATTATAGTGGATGTAATTAAAATATTTGCTGATAGTGTGATATCAGCAAATACTTATAACTAAATATGACTACCTACTGTCTACTATCAACACAATTATTGCAATATTTTAAAATAAAACAATATTGTATTACATTAATTTCGATAAAAAGTATTTATTGACTTTCAAGGCATTAACCAAAAGATATGTCAAGAGTAGTTAGTAATGTATGGATAATAACATAACATTTGATATTTGGTAATAAATGTTCTCCCTATAGACTCATTTTTCAAAAGTGAAATCCCTGTTTTAAATATAGTTCGCTGAACATTGGAAATAACATTTATATTTATACACACATATGCATTTGTAAATACGAGTACAGTATTCTACATTAAAGTGTAACTTCATTAAACAATTATCAAAAACATACCTATGTAAATACGAATTAAATTAAGATAATACATAGGTATGGTAAACTAAATAGGACAATTATTTTTAACTTCTTCTAAAATGAAAGCTATTTGTTCCTAGTTTTGGAAAATGTTAATCGTTTTTTAAAAATATTTTATGATGTAGGTGTGAAACTTTATTTTGTTCTATTAGGGGATTATAGCTCAATCGTATTAAGAGAAATTAGTAAAAAATAGTGAAAGTAGATGCTTAATAATGAATACCTATTAATAAAGAAATAAAATGATATAATTGAAATACTTCGGAAATAAGGGGATTTTTGTTATAGCAGCTCGTCACTCATATAAAATCCATATATATATATATATATATATATATATATATATATATATATATATATATATATATATATATATATTATTTTGATTGGCGACTCAAAAGACGGCCTATAAATGTATAACGAATACCCAATTAGGGGCGGAGCCTACTACCAATGGAAGTAGAGAAATTCAAATAGCGCAGGCGTAGCTTTCAGTCCAGTAGTGCAATTCTCAAACAGTTTTTATTTGAATATAAATATTTTGCATTAAACTTAATAATGTAAATACATTTCCAATTACAAATCATGTAGACTTGTACAGTATAATAATATTCATTTATTTTTTATAAATATAATTTAGAAATAGCATATATTTCAAGAACATTTAGATCCACAAAGAAAATAGTTTGATATAAAAACTTATATTCGTGACGTCACATCTATATTTTCAAATTTCGGTGGACTTTAACTCGCTTATTAACAGGAATTTTTTCACCGGATTTCACCGACAGTCTTAGTTTTGCTTATACGTTCAGATTAAATTATATTTAAAAAATTGTGGAATCCCCTACTGGAGTAATATAAGTTGATCTATTTCGACAATAATAAAAATATATAAATACCTACGTTTCATATAATTTTTGTGGTTAGTAATTAGAAATATGTATGGATAATAAGCATTTTAAAAACTAGGGATATTATAGTCTAAGTTTTGATTGCCAATTTATCATTCTACATATCTTTCATTTCCATACATACCAACAAAACAAATTGGCACACCCGGCAATGGGGAATATGCCAGGTTGATATTTTTGTGGTACCTATATACTCAAACAAGTATTGTTTAATTTACTTTCTTTCGTAAAAAAACTTCAATAATAACTTTTTAAAACTTTGGTAGTTTCTTCTATACATACACTCTACATCTCCCACGTCATCAGTTTCTGATACAATGACAATGAGATAGCGAATAAAAGTCTCATATATGCAATGTTTGCACGACAAAGATGCTAGATAAAAGTTTTGTAATTCTTGCATCAGAAATTGATGATGTGAGGACCAACTGGGAGATACAGATAGTATGTTCCGTAACGCAACCGGTTCGACAAGATTTACGATTTTGTGTTCCGTAAGTCCTAAAATTATTTACCGGTTTCTATTTGGAACGCGATTCCTGAAAAAAGTTGGTAAAAAGTCGAACCACGACAACCATGAAATAATCCTGGTTTCTCTGGTATTTTTACCCCCACTACCGCTACTTTCATACATCATCATAACAAAATCACACGATATACGTCAATGTCAAATTTCTAAACCGCATTAGTGGTATTACTAATAATTATTATAGATGTAAATATGAAAACATTATTAATATTTGATATATTGTTGGTTGTGTTATTTTTACTGGCATTAAATGTAATAGAATGTTCAATTTCTTTGTCATATTCAACGTTATCATTCATTTGGTTAATTTTTATTTTTGTTAGATTGTGCCAATTTTAAATGTTATATGATTCATTGTGAATCTGTCCCGAAATAGATGAAAATATTCAGAAACCCTGGTATACCCGGAATCAAGATACTGGTTTTTTTGCTTGACTTACGGAACATAGTATTAGTGTAGAATGTTAAATACCTATAATAAGACCATCACCGGCGTTTTAAACCATATGTTTACTATTGATGACGTGGGGATCAACTTTACGTAGTTCTACATATAATTCTATCTACAGATCTGTCTTTAACATAAAACACCAATTTTCCAAATTGTTACAATGGTGGAGGACCCCATTGGCTTCACCCAAATAAAAAAAATAGCAAAAACCGAGCACTAAGTGGAAACGAAAATGTATTTTATTAAAATGCATATAAATAAAAGCATTTAATTTTTACCTCTCGCTAAGAGAGATATTGGATTCATGCTAAAAATCGCATATCCAGTTTTTAGTGAATAAGCACGTTTTAAGGTCCCTAGAATCCGATTATAACATTTTTACGATGATGTCCGTATGTGTGTGTGTGGGTGGATGTGTGTGTGTGTGGATGTGTGTGTGTGTGGATGTTGGATTCACCATAACTCAAATACTATAAGACTTAAGACATTTTTAACTACGGATTCCTCAATCTAACAATAATGGAAAGAGTCGATTCAGATTTGGTAACAATTAGACAACCGGAAGTAGTAGTTACAAGAAAAAAATCATCTAAATATTAATTATCAAAAATTTATGTAAATACTTATATTAAAGAACGTTAAATTCTTTATTCGATAAATATAAATTCATTATTATATCTTCTATAGATTTAGAGATAAAGAAATGCATATAAAATAATTTGATGTAAAAATTCTTAGATCAAACTACTTCAAGGCAAGAAATTCAAATGTTTGTAGGTAATTCACACGTAAATGGCACTGTCAAAAATATTTGTATGCCATTGTCAAAAATATTTGTATATCATTACGAAGATTATGAAAATAAATAAAAAGTCAACAACGCAAAAGAATATACCTAAAATAGAATATAAAAGGAATTTGCGAAAAAATGTCGAATAAAAGAAAAAGAAAAGGAAAGTAGAAAAATAAACAGGATATTGAATATAAAGAAAATGTATGTATTGTACATAATTTATATTAAAATAATTATTTTGTAGTGAGACATGAATATATGTATTTGTATTTAAAAATATTTTTCGTTTTATGCGTACAACCAGGTAAAATATCTGGCGAGAGGTTATGTGGTGGCCACATCAGATTTTTATTATTGATAACGTGGGGATTAAGTCGTGGAAACGGACTCTACAAAGTTCTACATATAGTTCTATAGGTCTATTTTTAATATAAAACACCAATTTTCCAAATTGTTACAATGGTGGAGGACCCCACTGGCTTTACCCAAATAAAAAAGCAAAAATCGAGCACTAAGTGGAAACGAAAATGTATTTTATTAAAATGCATATAAATAAAAGTTTTTAATTTTTATATTTGTTATTAAGTAATTACGTAGTGACGTAAGATTATACTATCATCGTATTATGTAAAAGATGAGATAATTCACGCATGACACACATTTGTAAAAAGGATTTGACATACTAACATTTTTACTCAGATAATAAACATATGCATACAACGCAATTAGGATGACACAGACGACAAAACATTCTTAATAAATCTGATGTGGCCAGCACATTATCTTCCGTCAGTTCTATGTATTTTGTACAAATTTTATACGGAAAGTTCCTTGCTAAATTAAATATTTTATTTCTTGTACATTACCTTCCGGCAGTTGCATGTATTTTATACAAATTCCATACAGAAAGGAAAAGATCCTATATTTCCAGTAAAATTATAAGACAAACACACTATGTCAATTTCACTTGACACTGTCATCTTTCAATCAGAATTTTCTTAATATAGTAGCTGTTTCCAAAGCTACGTCTACTTTATGAAATTTAATTTCTTTATAATTTTTTAACTCTATATCCATATAATATTAAGTATAAAATGCAATCAAATCGTATAGAGAATAAAATATTCTTTAATATGTATAATAACATCAAATGTGAAAAAATTATATTTAACATAGTTTTTTCAAGAAAAACTGTTAAAATCTTCAAAGGATGGTACTTCCGGTTGACCAATTGTAACCAAAATCTAATCAGCTCTTCATATGGTTGTAACGAAGAAGTATACGAAAAAATTATAATTTTTGTAACTGTAGTATTCGAGTTATCGCAGATGAAAATTTTGTTACACACACACATCCACACACACACACACACATACAGACATCATCGTAAAAATAGTACATTCGTATTCTAGGGACCCTAAAACGTGCTTATTGATTAAAAACTCATCATCGAATTTTTTGACCAAAGACAATACCTTCCTTACCTAAAGGTGACGGAAGGTAAAAATGAAGAAGAATTTGGTTACTTCAAAATAAATGCGTTTTCAGACTTACTTTCTTAATCAATTTCATCATTTATTTCATCTATTTATAATTTTATCTTCATTTTTATTAAAATTGTATATATTTACAGTGTTTTATTGGCATCTGCTGAGTCATAAATCTTTAAATATCGCCTGATCTTCGTTTCCTGTTTATTTATAGACAGAATGTGAGATAAGAATATATACAACTTCTCTATCCCCTATCAATAAAGTACAAAAATCCGAAGAGAAATCCTTCGTTGTAAAATCCTTCGTTGTTGGATAATATTTTTCAGATAGTCCATCAATAAAATTAATTTACACGCGCGTTATCTTTGATTGGATCGCATAATTACAGCGTACAGGATTGCTAATGATGTGTTGGAAGATGACTATCCATATACGAGAAAGAATTCGATTAAAATTTTACTATCCACAAGATTTACATCTCTAAGCTAAAACAGTAAAACTTGTATCAATATGTGTTAATTATATCTTAGCTAAATTGCAAATATATGCTGTTTATTACTTTATTATAGACAAACATAATGTCAATTCACTGTGAAATCAAAGAGGAATTGCGAAAGCCGACAGTCAGTTGCCAGTGGTCAGTGTAAAATTAACATAGAAAGTAGCTATTTATATAAACAATATTAACGAACAACAGGGTCCACCACAAGTTTTTCAATTGAAATTTCATTTAAATCGAATGGTATCTGTTGTTCTAGATTCTAAAAGGGCTTAATTATTGTTACTTGTTAAACCATATTTTTTAAAAATATTTTATGACTTTGATTTGTTCTCAAACAGTGGGCTTCGCTAATAATTTTCATAAATTGTTCGGTGAAGACCAAATAATGAACTATCTCTTCATTTGAGGACCATGCAGAAGGGAATTCTGCTGCAAATGATTGTGTCTATTATGTTGTCTGTGGAATTTTGTAGCTTATTATTGCATTTTATTAGTTCATATTTTGTATTTATGTGTATATTAATAACGTTTTCCATATATATACAGGTTCTCCCAGGACGAGCTTACGGTATCGTTATTTTAAAAATTATTCAATATTCTTTTACGAAATTTGGTATCTAGAGGTTTTCCGACATGCCTGTTTCAACTAAAATATTTTCAAAGTAGTAGCATTTCCGGTTTAACCGGAAATAGACTTTCTTATTTTAAATGGAATGCTATATTTTTTATTATAATAATAATAAATAGTCATGCTCGCAAAGCGAGACGAGACGAGAAATATAAAACATCGATCTCGTCTCGTTTTCGGATCTGTAATCTCGATCTCGCTCTCGTTCTCGCACATTTTTTTGGGTCTCGTCTCGTTCTCGCACGAGAGTCTCGATATAAAAATAAGCGCTTGCGCACTACATATTTACGTAACAGTTTAACTACAAGAGACAAGTTCGCACCAATCGCACAGTCTTCCGTGTATTTGTAGTCGTATAACTATAATAAAGAGACGAAACACTAAATTATTTCATTACGAACGAATGTGATAAGTTAGTAAATACTTTAATTTACAAATAACAAGAAGATATCGGGTAAATCAGCCATGTGAATAAAGCAGCTGTAGACACGTGTTTCGCTCTGTTAGAGCTCATCAGTACAGCACAGCCAAAGATGTAGAATGACTGAGGTGGTAAACAACAAATTCAAACAAACGGGCCACCGCCAGAAGGCCAACCACACATTTGTGGCTTCAGCCACATTGCTTCACGATTTGAAGCTAAAGATGACGTCGCCACGGAGATGGATAAAACCTTCTGCGTGGACTACCGTAACCCAGGTATATATTAAAATCAAAACGATGATACTCGGCTGCAAGAGGATAAATAACAAGAAGATATCGGGTAAATCAGCCATGTGAATAAAGCAGCTGTAGACACGTGTTTCGCTCTGTTAGAGCTCATCAGTACAGCACAGCCAAAGATGTAGAATGACTGAGGTGGTAAACAACAAATTCAAACAAACGGGCCACCGCCAGAAGGCCAACATTCACATGGCTGATTTACCCGATATCTTCTTGTTATTTGTCCTCTTGCAGCCGAGTGTCATCGTTTTGATTGTACTTTAATTTACCTCTAAAATATCCAATTTATCACCAAATTGTGATCTCTAAACTATTTCAATACGAACCTCTGTTAATACACTCTGTCCTCAGTAAAACGAAATAAACATTAAAAAAATTCTTTTTTGTAACTAAAAGTACCTACACTTTATCATTAAATTATATGCCACTATTAGTAAGATTTAGTCAAAAAAAAAACCAAGACTGGTAACCCGCTGGCAACCAATCACTCCGCTTCTCTCCGTTTTGGCTCCCATCGACGCTTAATATAACATCCTTTACTTTTCAGGGGTGGCAAGAATTTTAATAACCATGGTTCTAACTGGGGTGAATTAGGGGCTGAAATATTGGAGTAACTAGTTCTATTGGATGCAAAACCGATTTTGTCTTTATTTTGCATTTCCTCGCTCTGGGACCGATATTAATAGACTCTAGATAGACTCAAAAAATATTTCTCCTGGATCCTATAGCCCATTTCTACGATTTCAGATAGTAATTCATAATAATTCATTAAAATAAAAAATAATAAATAGGTACTATATACAATTTTCTTCTTTTTCCACCATGGCCCACGTCAATTAAATTTAATAACTAATGTAAATAAATGCAAATTAATTATTTTTTTATTATTAACAAACTTATGTCTGAAATAAATTGTGAAAAATGGTCAGTCATTAGGATTCAAACTCGAGACACCTACCTTGACGTGATAGTTCTCTACCAACTAAGTTATTGGCTACTCTTCTCTTGATGGCTGAATAATCTTTCACTTTAACGTCGTATAATTGTTGAGGATATTATTAATTGTCATATCTATTGTACTTCTTACATAGATACTTTTTACAACTCATCATATATGCATTTAACAGATTGCGATGGATCTGTTGACTCGAAAGTATAAATGGAACACGTAAAACTCAGTTAGCGCGCACAAATTTACATCATTTTATCGGACTTCACACTGACCAACTCCAAAAATAAGGGAAATGATGGTTTTTATATACAAAAAATATTGCAAAGATCATTTATAATATCAGATACTTATACGACAACCCCTAAGCTCGTTCCATAGAAGATTATTGGTCTCTTTTATCTCGAAAAGTTTACGATGGAGCACAGGAATCCCAAAATGAAGATGAAATTCAACGCAGAATGTATAGGAATCAGGAATGTTCGAGAAATCGATGTAAACGTCGTCCAAAACCTAATTTAAGTTCATATATTTTTTACATACGAAATAAATAATTTGAAATATAAGTAAATGCATTTTTACAAAAAAAATTGGTGGAATTTGTTCCGAATTCTGAGACCAAAGGCTAGCACTCTACCTCTATGTTATCCCGCCACTTTTGTTCTCTAGACTTAGAAACTTGATACTATGTACAAATTGACGTAACAAAGAAACATAAAGATCAGTATCCTTTCAGTATAAATCACATTCTTTCGCTATTAAAAAACGAAGGACAACATCTTAAAAATAAACTTCCAATAAAACTTTTACTCCAACGATCATATTTCCCTGTCAACAAATATCAGTTGACGTACCGACGTAGCCATATGTCTATCACGAACCAAAACAATCCGAAAATATCCATGCATCCCACAGTTAGAGAATTAGAGATAAACAGAGTCTAAATATCTCTAACGGTGCTTGCTAACGACCGTCCGTTTAATAAATGACATCATTAGAGACCTTACGTCATTTCTGATCGTGATTCCAGCGAGCGAAACTGGAAAGTGTTTTTGTGAAACTCGCCTCCGAGAGAAAAAAGTTTTGAATGAATGGTAGGAATAAATAACTGTGATGTCGGAAAGTTTGGATGCAGCGAAGTTGGAATTTTTATCTACTGAGGTAAATATATGCGGGATGTTATTTATTTTGTGCTATAATGTTTGTACTGTCACGAGAGAATGTCTTTGTTTTGTAAGTACTCGGGAAGATTTAAGACACAGATGAAGATGTACAAATGAATGAATCAAATCTAGACAATGTCTGTGAACTACATACATTGTAGGTATTTTCATTCTTTTTACCTCTCGCTAAGAGAGGTATTGGATTCATGCTAAAAATCGCATATCCAGATTTTAGTGAATAAGCACGTTTTAAGGTCCCTAGAATTCGATTATAACATTTTTACGATGATGTCCGTATGTGTGTGTGGATGGTTTATGATGAATTTAGTTTATAAATTTAGATTTACAAATTTAGATTTGAAATTTACGATCTACCCTGTTGGTTTATAGTGAATTTAAAGATGTGAAATATGCCCAATCAACATATATTAAGTCACGTGGTTTGACACAGACGGGATCACAGTTATATCATATTTATCACTTTTATCAAAATCAATCTGTATTGTTCTACAGATAATATTAATAATATATCCATATTTTCAAAATCCATTTGTCAAATCAAAATTAAAATATTTCAACTGTCACTTGAAACTGTCATATTCCCCCATCAAAGTCATTGTTTAAAATACTGTGAAATGATTGGACGCATTTACAAATTTACATTTAGAATATAAAATATGGTGATATTTTAAATGCAAATTCTAAATCATAAATTTCTTAAATTCATCATGAACCAGGAAAGGCAGATATGTATAATTTATATTTATAAATGTAAATTCGTAAATCTAAATTTGTAAATTAAATCCATCATGAACCAGCTATAAGACTTAAGACATTTTTAACTACGGATTCCTCAATCTAACAATAATGGGAAGAGTCGAGTCAGTTTTGGTAACAATTGGACAACCGGAAGTATTAGAAAAAAAACATTTAAATATTATTTATCGAAAATTTATGTAAATACTTATATTAAAGAACGTTAAATTCTTTATTCGATAAATATAAATTCATTATTATATCTTCTATAAATTTAGAGATAAAGAAATGCATATAAAATAAGTTGATGTAAAAATTCTTAGATCAAACTACTTCAAGGCAAGAAATTCAAATGTTTGTATTTCACACATAAATGTCACTGTCAAAAATATTTGTATGCCACTGTCAAAAATATTTGTACATCATTATGTAGATTATGAAAATAAATAAAAAGTCAACAACGCAAAAGAATATACCTAAAAAAGAATATAAAAGGAATTTGCGAAAAAATGACGAATAAAAGAAAAAGAAAAGGAAAGTAGAAAAAAAAATTCAGGATATTGAATATAAAGAAAATGTATGTATTGTACATAATTTATATTAAAATAATTATTTTGTAGTGAGACATGAATATATGTATTTGTATTTAAAAATATTTTTCGTTTTATGCGTACAATTAGGTAAAATATCTGGCGAGAGGTTATGTGCTGGCCGCATCAGATTTTTAATAAATGTACATTCACAATCACTTTCGACGTTTAGTCCCTGCGTAATAACACTTGAAGTAGAAATTGTTTATGTTAAGTTGTTATCGTTATCATCGTAAGTTATTTTTATCGTACTTACCGTATATGTATATTATTGATAATGTAGCCATTTTGCGGACGTTTATTACTGTTTTATTTTACGGATGTTTGCGTTTTTGCGACGAAGCGCGGTTTAACATAAAACTTTATTTGTTTATTTATGATTCGTGTACGCTCAACATTGGCCAACGCGAAGTTGTACCCGAATCGGCCATTTCTAGTTATTTTTCGTTTCTACCTATCGCATTAAATGCTTTTTATTTATTACGTATTTTAGATATTTAAATAACGCCGCTAACTGCGCTAAAATTATTTTTGTAATACGTTCGATATTAAATGTTTTGTTATTGTTAATTTGGACATCTCTTTTATCGTGAACCCTTCAGCCCTATCGCCTCGTCTCTTCCCAAACCGTGAGTTGAATCACATAGTTCAGTGGTTCCCAGAGTGTCAAAGTGCGAGCCGCGACTTCCTCTCAGGGACACCACGAAATATTACACAATTTTCATAATTTATTATTATTATTAATAATATTATTATTATTATTATTATTATTATTATTATTATTATTATTATTATTATTATTCGTGTCCAAACCGTATATTCAACAAGCGTATTAAGTAGAATACGATATTTTATCTACACCTGCAATTGAAATCATATTATACCGGGTGACACTATAAAATGATCCACTTTAAATAACTTTCTTATTTATAATTATTTTTAATTTAATTTTAACTTTCTTAGATTTTTCAGGTAGTAAGGAAAGTGAGGTTATATCAGCTGGTTCCACAATTTCCGGAGGTGTACACAATAAGTTTTCACTATCGTTATTATCTTCCAGTTTTCTTCGGTTTAAAATTGTTTTTTCGCGCTTTCGTCAAGTTTTAAGCATCAAAATCGTTCAGGAACTGTTAAGATTAATGCAAACTGAAATGAAATGAGTCACGCACTGTCGTAAAAATATTATAAAAAATCTATAGTTGAGTATTTTTAATATAAGAAAATAGAATATTTATAGGTTTTGAACATAATTGTAAATAATTTTAATTAAATTTGCAGTGAAAAATCCACATAAAATATTGTTGGTTTTTCAGGTTATGATATAGGAATGAAATGCCGTGAAACATACAAAGAAATTAATTATGTTACCAACACAGAAAATTTCTCTAGAATTTAGAATTTGAGTAATACAGAATAATAAACAGAAAATTACCGCATCTTTGTACAAATCAGATTGGCACACCCAGCAATGGGTAATAAGCCGTGATGATATATTTATTTATTTATAAACAGAAAAGTCGGCACATAAAATCTTGTCTATCACATGTCCAGAAACGGTTTTGCGAGTATTTGCATGCGCATAACCGCTAAATGAAAATGATTGTGAACCCTCAACAATAAATTTGACAGTTCCGTGTCTTATGTAACCTCGCCCCGTGGATTATGACGTGGATAATGAACGGTATTATGTATCCATGGTTACGTACATAATCAATATATTACTAAACAGGTGTAGATAAAAATAATTAATACACAATAAATATATAAAACATTACAACAAATATTTCTCACTCCTTGGATACTGAAGGGACCGATTTTCGGTAGCGAAATATCGCATCCGGGCCACATGGAGTGAGTTAGCTGAGCTTGCTGTTATAACCATATAAATAGTCATATTTGGAAATTATGGAAATAGGCCTTATCCAACGCCCGGTATTAACTAGGACGGAGAGGATGCATCTTCTCCGAAGATTCTCTTCTTCATGCCAGAGGAAAAACCGTGCGCAAAAACTGGCAGAGGAGTAGCCACTGTATTTGACATTCTCTTGATTTATTGTATAAAATATTTCAAACGTTCGCCATTTCATTAACTTTTCATGGTCTTCTTGAAATGTAGAGATTTGAGATAGCTGTTGCTCAAAGGTTAGGAATTATTTAATTAAGATAAAAATAAGAGTGGATTTTCTTTGTTCGGTGCCATTAGTTTTAACGTTTAAAATATGAAAATAATGCAATTAAAGAAACGAACCATAAAAATTAATTAGAAAAGCATTTAGAGATAACCACCGCACCGCACTAAGCCGATCATTCCTTTCTCGTTCAGCTAATTAACATTACAATTCTTGTACAAGTTCCAATAAAATTTACAGCGCACACATCTCCAAGAGTCGTTAATTCTGCCCGCACAATCTCAAGGTATGTGAGCGCGCCGTGTTCCGTAACTTAGTGTTAAAGTTTTAATTGCGCGCCAGAAGAAAGAACCAAACGAGTTCGAATCTTCAGACGAAAAGCAAAAGCGGCGGCGGCACGGTTCGTACAATGCGACTTCGACTCTTCTTCAGATGTAACAAATTAGTCTTAAAATGAGTAGGTAATTGTATTTTGTTATAAAACTGTAAGATAATCAACGATAACAACAAATATATTATTATTGTTTATATTTCTTATATGACTGTCCTTACATTTCTGTCATTCTTTCAATCGTCATTCTTTTTCATAGCCAACCCTACATCCCCCTTCTTTTGTTTGTTGGCAACGCTTTCAAGAATCTTCGGTTTCTTCTAAGATCTTGTTTTTGTGTCTGTACTACGTAACGTACGATCTTGGTTCTTCAGATTCCTTTTTGATTATACCTTCTTCCATCTTATCTGTTATCCACACCTTCTCTCCTTTTCCTAATTTGATCAATGGTTTTGCTTTATGTCTTCTGTCGAAATTAGCTTTTTGTTTTAACTGTTCTGCTTCTACGTTCTCTTTAATTTTCTTATGATCCGGTGATTTAGCTTCTAAATAAGATTTTGTGATCGGTAAATTATCTCTCAAATTTCTATTCATTAATCTTCTCGCTAGTGACTCCCCTGTTGACAACGGAGTGTTTCTATATATTAACAGTCCTTGTGGTAATCTTTTATATTTATACCTTCCAAAAGGTGTGATAAAGCATGTGTAATGATGAGATTCTTTAATAATAGGCAATTGCCAATATCCATTCTTTAGATCTAGTTTCGTGAAAATTTTAGCTCCATTCATTTCAGTTAACGTTTCTTCTACACTAGGTAGTTGTAACCTTTCTCTTATTATTTTCTTGTTTAATCCAGTAAAGTCTGTGCATATCCTTATTTTTCTGTTTTCGTTTTTTCCTTTTGCCACCACAACCATAGGTGCACAATATTCCGTAGATTCTGTTATTTCTTCTATTACATCTTCTTTTACCATTCTTTCGATTTCATTTTTCCTATCTTCTAATAAAGTTATAGGTACTCTTCGCGGAGTTGTTATACACGCAGGTGTTTTGTCTCATGTAAGATAATCAACGATAACAACAAATATATTATTATTAATGTTTATATTTCTCATATGATATCTGTCATTACATTTCTGTCATTCTTTCAATCGTCATTCTTTTTCATAGCCAACCCTACAAAAACTAATATTCTACATTTTATGTGTACAATTTTTTACTAGGGATCTTAAACCGTTTTTACAATTCCGTAATTTCAAATTATAATTAGATTTTTTACACATGCTGTGTATAAGGCAGCAGCAGGTATTCCACGTGATTTTTAACATTTTTTATTTCATTTTACTGACCATTTTATGACTAGTTTAAAACCACCGGTTTATAGTAAGGTTTACACCGCTTAAAAGCTTATTATTATTAGATATAAATTCTAACCGAGAATCTACAACATTTACGTAAAGACTTTTACTATTACTTATGCTCTTAGACATATTATTAAATCATTCGTAATCTTACACTAATTGCCTCTCTGTATTCTTTTAGACTTTTGGTACGAAAGATATTATTTTGCATTTCAACACTTAACACACACATACACTTCAGAGATACATTGTATAATAAGAAAAGTCTGGATCTTTAAAAAAAATCACGGGATGAAAAGAAAGAAGTTTAAAATGAACTAAATCAGGACACCTTAGATCATTTTCCTCTTCTTTCTTATAGAAACATATTTATTGTAACGTGTCTAAGTATAGCGATGACGTAATCGCGTGAGCAGCTGGGCGACGTAAACAAACGAGTCGCGATCTGTTTAATTACTTCCGGTCGCCTGAACCTTTTGTGTTCGTTGTTGTTGAATATTCTAGAGCTCTCTAGAAGGTAATGGTAGCTATATAAAAGGTACGCAGCTATTCCGGAGAGTTAGTTACATACATAGTTACCTAGACTACGTTTATCTCGATAATTCAAACGGCTTCAAATATATTATGACTTGAAAAATCCTATTGGTTTATCTCAGCGGATTGAAAATAGGATTGAGTTATTTTCAATCTTTTTTAAATTCGTATCGACTAAAAAAAGATAGTTAAATACTCGATTATGCAGACAGACAGGGAAAGGTGTATGATCTAATTTCATCCTAGATATACATATAACCCCAAAATCTAAAAATTGTCATGTTATTTATTTTCTCTTTCAAAAACATTAAAAAATATTTATTTCTTCATCACTTCAAATATTTTGCTTTTCGACAATTTTATGTCGCGACTTTTATAAAGTGAGGTAAATTGCAAATAACCAACAAATGATATGAATTTAGTAACACTCCAACAAATTGCGGATATGTGTAGTTTCATTATTTGAAGCTTCACTGTTTATTTCGACAGAAGTCAAGCCGCTTCATAAGTCCGCCTGTTATTTTATAGACTTGACTTAACATTTTAAAGCGACTTGAAATATTAATCTCGATTGTTTATTTCGAAGATTGAAAAAGGATTTACTAAATTCAAACAGCTTCAAACGTCGAGATAAACGTCATAGTTAGATAGTCAGCTGAGTGAGCTGATGAGTGAAAACCCGTGAGGGAAGGTGAACTCGGGCACTTGTGTATACAGAGGCTGTGGGGCTCAGTTGTGTATGCAGAGGCTGTGGAGTTCAGTTGTGTATACAGAGGCTGTTGGATTTCTGTTAGTAGAGTTAAATAGATGGCAGTATCGTGGTAAGCGTATGCAGTATAGTGTCGAGTGGAATACTCGGGAAGTTACTGGTATACTGGGATAGCTGTGGATGTGAATACTTGGTAGTGTTTACGAGTATTGGGAAGCTATAGTATACGAGGACAGTAACGGCGAATCGAAAAGTTACTGGTTTACTGGGATAGCTGTGGAAGTGAATACTGTGTAGTGTTGATGAGTATTGGGAAGTATACGAGGACAGTAACAGCGAGTGGGAGTGGATTCTCGGCATTGGTGTTAAAGAGTTGCGGCATATGGACAGTTGATAATATTGAATGTGATACAAATAGATAGTGGAATAAATTGTGACATAAAAATAGTGTAATAAAATAAATGAATAGTTAGTTAAATAAATGTACGAGAGTACAGTAATATAAATAGTCGCGTTAATTGTTTAAATACGTAAATAATCTTAGTGTTTAAGTAATTAATTATGTTCTTAGTCTTAAATTAGTATTTAATATTTGTTTAACCATTGTGATAGTCATTTTTATTATTTTTAATATTTATTTATCGTTTAATAACATCTATTTTAATTAGTAATAATTCTTTGACTTTTTATACTTCACCCAAATAAATAAAAACGTTACATTATCTTTGTAATAGAATAACCCCTGAACTTCTAAGGGCATGCGCCCTTTTTATGCCACTTCATAGATTTTTATTTCGATTCATAATGGGGAACCCAAATTTCATCTCTAATGGTAATCGGGGTCAAAGTCAAAACATTCAACTCTTTTAAAACAACGTGGTGTGAACATTCTCGGCACCCATCCCTAGGTGATTTCTGCAAACAGCGTTTTCTTCAGCCGGGCAACTTACGAATACACTATAAGATTTTCAAACTTTACGATAATTTCTTTAAAGATTATACCAGTCATAATATTATAAATCATAGTTTTTCCAGGTCAAGACTCCCTGTAAATTGCTAAAATTTCTTCAAAAATGATCTGAGAGTCAGCGGATTTTGTGAAGAATTTAATCAGATCACAAAACTCAATTTTCTCCATATTTGCTGTTTTTCCAAAACCTTAATTCCTTTTTCAGCAAAATCTCGTAGACTATGACACAAATTTGATCAATTTCTTAAAAATGTAGATATACATATTATTTTTATCTCTAAAATTAGATGGATATGGAAAAATCTGATGTGGTCAGCACATTACCTTCCGTCAGTTCTATGTATTTTGTACAAATTCCACGCAGAAAGTTTTTTTTGCAAATGATTCCATATTTCCAGTACATTACCTTCAGTCAGTTCTATGTATTTTGTACAAATTCCATACAGAAAGTTTCTTGTAAGATTCTATATATATCCAGTAAAATTATAACTCAAACATATTATGTAAATTGCACTTTGACACTGACATTAGCAATCAGAATTTTCTTAATGTAGTAGATGTTTCCATGTTTATAGCACAGCTGGCTGTTTTGTGAAATTTAATTTATTTATAATTTTTTAACTTTATACCCATTGAATATGAAGTATAAAATGTAATCAAATCTTATAGAGAATAAAATATTCTTAAATATTTATAATAACATTAAATGTGAAAAAGTGATATTTAACAGCACTTTTCAAGAAAAACTGTTAAAATCTTCAAATTAGGGTACTTCTGGTGAACCAATTATAACCAAAATCTAATGAGCTCTTCATATGGATCTAAAGAAAAGGAATACGTAAAAATTATAATTTTTGGAAAGGTGGTATTGGAGTTATGCGATCCGAAAAAATCGTCACACACACGCATACATATATACATACATACATACAAACATCCATCCATGCATACATACAGACATCATCGTAAAAATAATAAAATCGTATTCTAGGGACCCTAAAACGTGCATATTCATCATCGATTTTTTTTACCAAAGACAATACCTTCCTTACCTAAAGGTGACGGAAGGAAAAATGTGTTACATATCTCTTTGTTTTGTTATACAACCATGCAAAGAATTCTGATAGCATTACAAACAAATTTTAGGAATAGGTAGTCGGATATTGGACCAGGAATTAATAAAACGAAAACAATTTCTCAATTCCTCAACGTTTCGATTAAGGTTTTAATCATTTTCAAGAGCTAAAATGAATATTACAATGTAGTACATATTTAAAATAAAAATATAGAGGATTTATTAACAAAAATTTAAACAAAATTTAAATTTTCTAAAATGGCTACATGCAAACAATTATTCAACAATATACATTGATTGAAAAATGTGAATTGTATGGAAGAACAATTTAAAACAATAATGTAAAGTATCTGATATTTTATGAACTTAATTGTAACATTATTGTTTTAAATTGTTCTTCCATACAATTCACATTTTTCAATCAATGTATATTGTTGAATAATTGTTAGCATGTAGCCATTTTAGAAAATTTAAATTTTGTTTAAAATTTTGTTAATAAATCCTCTATTTTTTTATTTTTGTACTACATTGTAATATTCATTTTAGCTCTTGAAAATGATTAAAACCTTAATCGAAACGTTGAGGAATTGAGAAATTGTTTTCGTTTTATTAATTCCTGGTCCAATATCCGACTACCTATTGCTAAAATTTCACCAAGTGGACGCTATTTTTCTACAATTACAAACAAAGGTTATAATAATTTACATTAATAATTATGCTGATTATAATGTAACATTATATCTGTCATCGTGTTAAATAGTTTTTAAGAAGAAACAAACATTTATTATGTGACAGAATTTTATATACAGAAGGCATTTAAAAAAACAGTCCTCGACTTTAATTTGGGACAAATTCTTTTGATTTGGATGCTGCGTCAAAGTAGCACGGGTCGAAGAAACACTTCACTTCGAGATTCCTGCGTCCCTGCCCAGCTAAAATATGACTTGGTTCCCCGACTTTACTACCGACCGACATTGCATAGCGGAGTCATAAATGTAAGTCGAACCAAGGTACTCAATTATAAATCAAGTATTTTATGCCAATTGCGACACGACGATTACGGTGTTGTGTTGTTCACTTCGAGAATGCACATTTCACAACAATCAAATTTGCTCTGAAATAAAATATTTCATTGTTTGTAAACGCAGAATAAAACTGACTGCTTTATACCCTTCAGAGGCAAAAAGTTTCTGGACTGTAGACATAAATATATTTCAAATGAGTTCTATATTATATTTTGGTACCACGGTCTGTGAAGAGTATGTCAGGTTTCATTCATATTTTAATTTGTGTTTGACAACTACATATTGATGATGCATTTAGAACGCCCTGCGATTTTTTAAATTTAAAAATGACAGAACAAAGAATCTTCATTAAATTTTGTTTTAAAATGGTATATAAAGACGACAAAAGAGCCGGGCATCCTAATATATCAACTATCAAATTGTAGCAAAAATTGAGAATATTGTGCTTAGTTACCGCTAAATCACTTTAAGGGAGGTTGCTGAGAAATTTGCTATTTAATACGGCTCATGCGAAAAGAATATGGTGTCATTTGACGCAGAACTTTTTACCTCCCGCTACCCTTGGTAAGGGAGGTAAAGGGATGGTGCTAAAAATCGCATATCGAGATTTTGGTAAATGACCACGTTTTAAGGTCCCTAGAATCCAATTTTAACATTTTCACGTGCGTGCGTGTGGGTGTGTGGGTGTGTGTGTGCGTGCGCGTGTGCGCGCGAGCGCGTGCGTGTGTTTGAAACCTTGTATTTCTACATTATTCAAATATGGGAAAAAGCCATTAGATTTTGGTGTAAATCGGATAACCGGAAATGGTACTTGAAGCTCAAAAAGTTTTTCTTAAAAAATATACAATTAAATGTTTTTTCGAGATTTATATTATAAAAATTATTAAATTTTCTACAGGTCTGCTTTAATACTTTTTCTATGGATTTTATGGATAAATTTATAAAAGTCTGCAAAAAACTAATTTCCCATGTTGATCTCCTATGTGCACCTTTAAATTTTGACTTTCTGAAGGTTGGCACATTCTACAAATCCTTCTTTTTAAGAGAATAGAGACCTTTTCAATTAAAAGAGAGAAAAAATGGCCATTGGGATATGTACATAGCAAAGCCTACAAATGGCGGGAATCATGATTACGGGTTTGTCACAGGCAGGAGATCTATGGCGTTAGTTTTTTTCAAAATTCTTTAACCGTTACAAATCTTTTATTGCAGCTAAAATGTCAAAAGATGCAAATTTTCACCGAGAATCCAGGTATTTTATTTTAGTGACTGCAATATTTTTGACGCTTTGTTTGACGGGCTGTTGCAGGCGTCATTTTACTATACTCCGTTTGCCGAAACGAGAGAATATGGAACTAATTCTTGAACAGAAACAAGTATTTCGATTGGTTCGGCTCAAAAATTATCCTCGTTTGACCAATAGAATGACTTGTCTCTGATCAAGAGATAGTTCCACATTCTCTCGTTTCCGCGAACGAAGTATAACTATGTACAGAGATAGAAAAAAATAACTGTTAATTAAAAATGTCTATTGTCCTCTTTAGTTACTAATGCCCAGTTTTATAAAAGATGGATAAGTAAGTTACTAGCAAAGTAAAATTTGCTCTTAAAGTAAATCAGTTTATTCCAGAGATTTTCGTTTTATAAAGCAAGAATATAAATTCTAGCTAAGTAAATCTAGAGAATAAATTACTCCACCGATTTTCGAGGAAGTAAATTTTGTTCTGTAGAATAAATTTGACACATCAACATTAATTAAATAAAATTCATTATAAATTTCATCTCTTGCATTATTTTTACATTTATTTATTTATATCCAATATATTTGCTTTGTCTATTTCTGTGTATTTTTTTCCCGTTCTTTTTTCTATGTTAGTGACACCTGGCACTTTATGGCACACTTTATTTTCTATTTTGACTTTTGGATTTAGTTCGTGTCAGGAACATACAGAACACAATATTATTAAAACATTTTGCGGCACATTGCTTGGAATAGATCCTCTTCAGTTGGAGATTAACATTATCATCAATAGTGGTTTTAAGGGATACCGTCTAGTAATATTTTATCCTGGTTTTATCAATCTCTCTTATGATCCAGTAGTGGAAAGATATAAGATAAAATTATAGTTGCAAATTCATAAAAAAAAAAAAATTTTATTACCAAGGTTCTTAATATAGTGAAAATAATATTAAATATATATATATATATATATATATATATATATATATATATATATATATATATATATATATATATATATAATTGAATCGATTAAAATATTTATTTGCAAAAATCACAAAATAATGACAGATGTCATGTTTCTGTCGGTAAATCACTAGGATAAAATATTTACTCTGCAAGTAGTTATTTTACTCTGTAATTTGTTTTATACATAAAACAGACATTTTTATGTACTCGTCGATTAAATTTACTTTGAAAGTAATAACCCAGCAGTTTATTCGATGTTTATAAAACCGGGCATAATTTGTCAAATAAATAGGATGGAGTAGGGAGACCGGTGTCAATTGTTATTTTTCACGAGTTAACGTTACATTTCGAAATTTTGAAATTACCTATATGAGAACCTACCCACCTTAATGAATAATATTTTGAATTTTAAACTTTTGAAAATGTGACAAATATAAAAGTATAAGAATTTTTAGTCAGGCATTACAAATGTTATAATTGACACCTAACTGGTGTCAATAGTAACAGGGCCAGTGTTAATTGTAACAAATTTTAACAGTGATAAAAGAAGAAGTTATTGTAAAAATAAACATTTATTTATTACCTCAAAAAATACAAAATTCAGATGACTCAATTAAAAGCAAACGAAAAATATATTCTGTTGGTGACATGGACCATTTTGAGCAATGCTTTTAGTCGCTAACGAAATTGCAGTTTAGGTAAACATAAAATAGGTCTTTCTTTGTACAATTTAACTTACCCGGAGTCCAGATTTTACATTTTCGCCACTGCAACCAATCTCCTGTGCTCAAAAAATATGGGCCAATACATATCAGAGAGTTTCTTCATCGGAGCCATCTGAAGAGTAATCTCCGACTGTTACTTTCGGAACTATTATTCTTTTTTTTTGCTCTTCTTCTTTTATGTTTTCGATAGCAGTGGTTTTTTCTTGTAATTTTTATCATGATCAGTACTGTACTTAATTATTAAACACGGTACAATCGACAACGTGGCATGTGTTATAACTGACACCGCTTAACTTATAAAGATATTATTTGCTTTTTTGTATTTATTAGGTAATAATTCGAAGTATTTTTTAATGAAAAATAAAAGCAGATATAACTCACAAACTGATCCTTAACTTGAAATACTTCTGAGCAGAGCACTTATAGTGTTTTAGAAACAATATGTGTCACTACCTGTATTTACTTTTTTGTCAATTTACAGACATTCGTCAGAAACAGACGCCGTATTTGCGCGTTTGTACTTACATTAAATACCAAAAAGCTATGACTCTTTCTGCTTCACTCTGCAAGCGCGTTTTAATCTACTTCGAAAAGATGGCCCTGTAACCTACTCTTGTTACAATTGACACCGGTCTCCCCTACCTATTAATTCAATTTTACGTAGTAAGCATAAATTAAGATATTTATTTATATCTAATAGAGAATACTTTAAAGGAGACAATAACAATATTAATAATGATGAATAAATTATTAGTACAATCGCAATACGTTGGAAGACTTTATAATTAATATATTAAAAGATGGAAAAATAATGTAATTAAAACGTTTAATGTTCTTGTTTAGCTCGTCATAAATCAATAACGAAAAAGATTACAATATAAGTTCTGTGTTTGCAAGTCATTAATGGAACTCTTAACTCCAGTGTAATAACCTTTTAACGACTGCAGCAGTAAATAAAACAAAGGACACCAACATTATAATATATTCAAATTCTCCGTATTGTGCAACTCGACTAGGTATTTATTTATTACTTATTCTCGCTGTATTTTCACGCCGGAGCTAAAAAAATTCCCTGCCCACCTGGAATTTTACGGTGATGAGAAAATATTTTACGACTTTTCCAAGCGTCAGGTATCTGAAATGCATAAGAAGCCGTTTAATAACAATAAATAATATCGTACAGAGAACGGAGGACAGTAAAATGAAGTTGTAGTATCGAGATCCATAAAAGTGAAATGCTACCTGAATAAATAAATGTTGCTGCACTCTGAACGGGACTTGCTGCTTGTTCACTGCTTGTAGCTGCATTATTTTGATTTCTTAACAATCTTAACATGTGTATGTTTATGTTCGAAATACCATTTTTTAACTCTTACAATCTTGCAACTAATATGGGCATGCTTAGCTTTTGGAATACAGAACATGGTTCCCAAGGTGGTCGTCTATCTTTGTATTAACCTTATTGACCAGTTCGCTGTTCTTGACTTTCTTGAGAAGTAAAGTTAAAAGGAGTTTATTATTATTAAATTATGAAACTTCATATTATGTACCTAAACTAAAAGCCATTTGTTGTTTTTGAAAGTCTTTATTGTTATTCATTAAACCGTAACATTTTTACCTCCCGTCATACCGTAGGTAAGGGAGGCAATGTTATCGGTCCAAAAAATCGATAGTGAGTTTTCAGTAAATAAGCATGAATTAGGGTTCCCACAACACGTTTTTACTATTTTTACGATGATGTGTGTGTGTGTATGTGTGTGTGTGTGTGTGTGTGTGTGTGTGTGTGTGTGTGACGATTTTTTCGTCCACGATAACTCTTACAACAAACTTCCAAAAATTTATATTTTCCGTATTTAAGCTTTATACATTTATATAAAGAGTTGATTTGATTTTGGGTAAAATTTGACAACCGAAAGAGATACTTTACATGAAGGCCATAACAGTTTTTTATGAAAAATTATATTAAAATATAATCCAAAACTTTTCAATTTTAGTATTTAAAACTTTCATATCAAGGAGAATAACGTATTAGATTTTGGCTAAAATTAATTAACCGGAAATGATACTTTACTTGAAGCTCTGAACCGATTTTCGTGAAAAGTATATTAATTTTCAAAAACTTTTTAAATTTGCTATTTAAGACTTCTATATGAAAGGGCACAACATGTTAGATTTTGGCTAAAATTTATAAACCGCAAGTGATACTTTACTTGAAGCTACACCGTGGATTAAAGGTGGGCGCGGGCCGTGATTTTGTCGGGTCACGATGGGTCACGACGTGACCCGCGTGATCGTGAATATAATTTAAATTTTGCGTCGTGATAGGACGTGAGCGTGAGGCACGAAAAAATTATCGTGCGTGATCAGGCGTGATTGAAATTTAATCGGGCGTCAGTACAAGTTTTCTTCAATTTTTTATTTAAAAAATTGTCAATTTCCATCTTTTACTTTACATTCTTGTTATTATTGTTATGTCCAAATATGTCAACAGTATTTTTTGTATAAAAATAGTGTTATTGTTGTACCCAAAATTGTATACACAATTGCTCCGATTTCACTAAAGATATACAAATCTTTAAGCCCGTTTGACACGATCATAATTTTGTTAACAAATTTGTTACGAAATTTATAATGATATTTGTGATGGAATAGAACAACAAATTTGTCCATAAACATTCGTTTCCAATGATACCAATCTGTTACCTAACTTATTACCAATTTATTAACAAATTTGATAACAACTTATGACTGTGTTAAACAGGCTTAAATGTACATAGAAACAATTACGTGACACGAACGTGACCCGCCGGGCGTGATCGGGCGTGAGTGCCAAAATAAAATCGTGAGCGTGAGTGATCGTGAATCAAACATAAAAAATCGTGCGTGATTGATCGTGATTACATTTTTAGTTCCGTGAGCGTGCGTGATCGTGAACAAAAAGTTACTCACGCGCCCACCTCTACCGTGGATACTACGGTAGGACTCAATTAACAGATGTACCCAATTTTTTTATGGAACTGTATATACCGGGTGTCTACTTTTTTATGGACCATAGGAAATACAATGATAAAATTTTTATATGGCTGTATATTCTGACATATTGATTTTAGAACAAAGTGATATATACTACGTTTACATGCAGTTTTGAAAATGGTTTCAGTTTTCAGTCAAAATTACGCGAAACTCTTTACATGTAATTTTCAAAACAGGTTTACAGATTAATTTGAAAACAGTTTCGGCGCATGCGCACTTGGCCGATGTAAGTGACAAATCCTCTTCATTCCAAATTCTTCGTTTTGGTAATATTCCAATTATTTTTTTCTACTTTGTACCACTACGCACTAAAACTACACAACTGTCCGTTTATTTGTAGGTTAGTAACACCAAATAATACACCGCGACAGAAACGTTATGCTATGTACTGTACGCATGCGCAATATCAATATTGAATTTTAATTGTTTACATGAATAGTTTTGAAACTAGTTTTCAAGTCAAACCCATGAATTTTAGTTTTGGTTTGAGATAACTCAAAACCGTTTTGACACTGTATACATGGCGTTTTCAAAACTAAAAACGTTTTGAAAACGGTTTGAAAACTGCATGTAAACTCAGTAAATATAGGGTCAGGTCATGGGATAAACGTAATAGTTATTAACGTCATAAGGCTGATATGAAGCAAATAACAGATGAGGTTGAATGTTGTAAAATCGAGGCGATAGCCGAGATTTTATAATCAACCGTGTCTGTTATTTCTATATCAGCCGTGTGACGTTCAGTATTTTTCATAATAACATAAAATATCTTCTTAAAATTCTATTTTCTATGGTATGTTGACAGGTGACAGCTCTTCATGACAATTTCATGACGCTGCGATTTTTTTTGGAACACATGATTTTTAATAATTGTACTGTTATAAAAAATAACGGCCGTGGCTGTTTTGATGCATATATCGGTTGAGCATATAGTACTGTTAAAGCACATTTAACAGTATGGTATTATGAAATAGCTATTAACATACCTAGGAATGTTATGTATATCATAACTGCCGAATATGTCGGTTTAAGACATCTAAGGCTTGTTATCAGAGCCGTAACTAGAGCTCTGAACGCCTGTGGCAAAAAAATTTGCGCCTCTATATTAAGAAAATAAAAACAAAATAGAGTTCTGGAGAGCGGTATGCGAGTTACTAACAACTTAAACTTACATGAACATTTTCTAAAATTTAATATAGGTAACTGCAAATCGGCTTAGTTCTCACATTTTCAGATGAAATGATTTGCAGATGTTTAAAATTTTAGAGGAATTTCATATAAGTTTAAGTTGTTAGTAATTCGCGAACCGCTCATAGGCAAAAATCGTCCATACTCTGTTCTATTTAGGCCATTTAGCAGATGGCGCTCGCATCAGTGTCAGTTTTAAGTAGCCGAAATTACATTGGGTAAACGTGTCTCATATCTCCAATTTCAGCCAATTAGAGAATTCAAAACTATGTCCAATTCTCTACAATACTGAATGGCTTAAATGGAACAAGATATATACTAAGTTTTAAATGCCAAATATTGTTTATTTTTTGAGTAATTTAAATTTCTGTCATAAATTGTTATTCTGGTTAACTATATTTTAACATAACTCTTTGAGAGTTCATCGTAGGCAAAAAATGTAAGAATCCTTTTATGTAGGTACAGGAAATTACGAGCTTTAATTTTGTATCCTTGAAAAATTTTGATACGGGTCACTGTTTTCAAGAAAATGGCCAAAAACTCATTTTTTGAACCTTTCACCCAAGATGGCGGCAAAATCTGGGGTCGCTAGAGGTTGCAAAATTAGTATGTCTTTTTGGAGGTCCCAATAAAGAGAATAAAATTTACGCCAGCTTGTGACCAATTATTTCCACCTTGCCGTCTGGCCTATATGTAGAAAATTATTTGTTAAATTTAGAAAGTAGATTTTAGAAATATTTGATCTAAAACCATATAAATGATTAAAATTTTGCGCCCTTAAGAATCTTGCGCCCGTGGCGTGTGCCACGCCCTAGTTACGGCACTGCTTGTTATGATTAATAACATCCGTGGTTTGTTCAATAGTTTATCGGTTTCAGAAAATTAGGACATTATTGATAAATACCATTTTTTGAAATTCTCTCATTAATGCTACTTTCAGATTGCTATGGTTAACAGAACAATGATTTTGACCATGACATATGTCAATAAGACAAATATTCAAATTATGTGCTTTGTTCCACTTGTTTATTACTTTAGAATAAAGTAGACCGTATTTAGAACGATAGGATAACGTTATCTGTAAATAAGTAAAAATTATTACTTTTTGTATCCAAACGAAACACATGTAAACAATAATTTTGGACGTGTTTGATGTATAGTTTTTAATTCTAAACATTTTTTGTATGTGCACTTTTGTTCTACAGCAATATAAAAAATTTACCATTGTATTTCCTATGGTCCACAAAAAAATACACACCGATAATGTACAGTATCCGAACTAACTAAACTGGAGCTGGTCATTTAATACATTCTGCAGCTATTCTAAAAATAGCTCCATGTCTATGTCTGTTCTACACAACTCTTCAAAAATCTTTTAATCCTCCACTGTCCTATTACCAAATCCTTTTAGCTTATGTAGAGTATCACATTACCTCCACTTTGAGATAAAAGACCACTTTTCTCCTACTGTACCATGCGGTACTTTTCCACCAATATCTAGCACGCTATGCTAGGCTCAGAAAAGGCGGTCTATTGACTGAGGAAACTAATTAAGCAATCTCCTAAATGCAGTTTTAATTGATCGTGCAGCATAGTGCATGCAATGCAGTTGCAGCTATGAATGGCCCGTTATCTGGAGGATGCACCGGGCAATGTGTGGCTTCTTGAACACGCGCTGTTCAAGTGGAGGAAACTATGTAGTAGATTAGGGTTAAGAATAAGTCAATACGGATTATTTTATTTATAACAAGAATGTAATATTCTTTTCCGTAATTTAAATAAAATATAATGCATTACTAAGAAAAATCAAAGATAATGAGGACAGCGAAAAAAGAGGTGCTCCTACATATATTTATTTATTAATAATTTGACCAACAGGTTTCAAGACCCCAATTACAATTTGATTTTGCATAAACTTAAGATTTAAAGAAACAAGTAATAAACATGTAAATGGAATGACAGAATGGTTTTGACGGACAAACACCACAAGTTTATTGTCGAAACGTATTCCTTATAATAAAAATTCGCACGTCCATGAACCTACACACCAAATTTTTCTTCCCAGAAGTCTAGTTTTGATATCATTGAGGAAAGATGCAGATCACATGACTATCAGATGGTTTTGATCACTCTGTAGTAAATCATAATGAATATAATAATTGTATAAAGCACTTTTGAGTTTTTCAAACGAGCCGAGAAAGATGTCAAAGATAATAATCAGGTAAATTATTAAAATTGAAACAAAGCTGACGAATAAGTTACTTCACTTCGTAGTTCGTTCGAGGAATATTACAATAGAAGGTATATTTAAATCCGGAATTATGCTTAGGAACTAGGATTTTTTCCTAGGATTATGGGATCATTTATAACACAATGCATAATTTTGTAAAGAAACCATGATGATTGAATTTTTCTGCAAGTATCTAGAGACACAATACTAAATTCACACAAGAAAGAGGAAAGCTAACCATAGATTGGACATATTTTAAGGATGGATGGTATTCAGAAAATTATAATTAAAAAAACACGTGGGGGAAGGGGAAGAGGACGAAGATAATTTGGAATATTAACTGAAATTATGGGCAAACAGAATTACGAGAGGCTGAAGAAAAAGGCACAGGACAGATTAGTTTGGAGATATTTCCATTGAAACCTGTTCAACGATAGAATTTACTAAATAATGAGTAAGTTTATATCGAAATCCTTCATCGGATTTCTAATCAAGTCGGATTTAAATAAATCCTAAATCTTGACTGTTTATGCCAGAAAAATTTAAAGCGATCAAGTACATTCGAATTTACTGTAGATTTAAAAGAACTTATTACTGAAACTGTTGGCATAACAGCATAGAATGCGTAGAAGTAGAACATTACTGACCAGTATTAATTTTGACTTTTGACCATTTTGACTTGACATTTAATAGTTTTGTTATAGTTCACAGTTTCTACTATGCTTCTGCAACAAATTAATCTTTCTTTCCAGAATTAATTTCAAAAAATACTCTGTTTTTTGTTGCGTTCACAAATTTCTTATTGTTCTAATAATTATACTAACTTATCGTTGACATATATTAACTGTCAAACGGTGGAAGATATATAAATTACTCTGCGTATTTTCATTATTTCAATAACTACTTTTGAATTTTCTGTTAAATCGCTGTTTATCTCGCGAAAGAAAATCGGATTTATGTATAAATCTCGTTGATAAAGCCGATTTAGAATCCTATTCTAAATCCAAACCAGATCGTTTACATCGTTTTCTTAAATACGATTTCTAATCCTAAATCCTTTTAAATCCGATTAAGGGCGTCGATGATGCTGATACATTACTAATTTCAAAAGTCTTTATTATGCTTTTTCAAATATGTTAGGACTTAGATGCCACGCAATTTTCATCGCCTGGTGCCCCGTTTATCGTTAATTTGTCCCTGTGTGTGTATTAACCATCATTATTCTATCATTGAATATCAAAGCAATAAGTAGGTATATCCAGTAAAAATTAATGAAAATTGTGATTTTATACAATGAAAAATGTATGTTTTATTTTAAAATGTATAATAATACCTTATAATAAAATACATAAATTTCAATTATTATGTAAGAAAACAGTCAACCGCCTTTAAAATAACCGTATGTATTGGACAATTGATTATTAAAATGTGCAAACGGTCTTCTGTTTGTAACTGCAAATGACATAACCGTCGATACATCAATACATCGTGTGGTTAGTCAATAGGAAAATCTATGCACATACAAACACCTCATATACCGCCGTGTTGAATTATTCAACACATACGATTTTTCCACTTCTTAGAATATGTGATAATCACTTTATAAATAAAAGTTACCGTTCATAAAAATATGATTGAGATATTAAAATTTTAAAATAAGCGTTATTCGTAATATATTCAATTAATATAAGAAAAGTGTATAATTATTCTTTAATTAATATTGATATATTTTTCTTCACACTTGTTAAATATTAATAAAAGCCTACACATATTATTAATTAAGGATTTGTTATTAGAAAGTTTTTTTGTCTTGTAAACAACTTTAATAAAGTAATAAATCTTAGGTATTAGATATGCTATGACTATGTTTGATCACTTCCTACGTGTTTACACAATATTTCATGCAGTTGCAAAAATAATTTCTCTACTACAAATTGCAAGTACGGTTTTTATCCTAACAACATTTAAATAATATAATTAAAACCATTCTAGATTCTGGTTTAAGACACTTTGGTTCATATTGTTTAAATGTCTAGAATTTTAAATATGTTCAAAGTACTTCCCTTCAACAATAATGCACCACCTTTATTTCCTTCCATTTCTTAAAAGCTGCCAAACAGTCTTCTTTGGAATGCTTGGAAAATAATCGTGAATTACATCAATGTCTTCTTCAGACAAAAACCTTCTACCCTGTAAATTTTAAATAAGTCCAAAAATTAGCCAAAGGCCGCACATTGTCAAATCAGGTGAGTATTATGGGTTTTCTATTTTTGCGTTTGCCAGTGCGTATTTCTAAAGAATACTGCATACATTACTTTTTCCATGGGGCACTGCTTTTTGGTTATTGTTGGTATTTCATATTTAACAGGGCATTTCAACGTCTCTCTGGGCGTGTAAGTACGTCGAAAAAAGGAATGTAAGTTTCATTCAGGTCTATTCACTAAAATATACGTTAACTTTTAGCGCAAAAATATCCAACGCTAAAAAGTAAATATTAACGTCACTGTTAACCGTACTTCATAAAATTGCTATTCACTAAAGCATTGGTTAAAAATTTCGTTAATATTTAACTTTTTAGCGTATACGCTAACGAATGCTGTGAAATCAGTTTCACATGACGAAATAATCCTGTAAAACGTATGTCCTAACTTAATATAATTGCCTGTCAAGTGTGAAATGTTAGGAAAAGTTTATCAAAGTGGATGGATCAAAGTGTGAAATCCTTAAAATATATATATATATATATATATATATATATATATATATATATATATATATATATCTAAATTAAAATAATTATTTATAAATATGTCAGATAACAGTTAAGTACAAATATGTATTTGCAATATTTTTAATAAGTGTTTTGCAGAAACCACACCGCTTTGGCTCATTCACAAATTACAACATTCTTCGGTTCCATATTGATAGCTGCTAAGGCACATGGCCATAGAAATTTAACGTAGCTAGAACCTTTAACTATGAATTTATTAAATTATTATTACCCGTATACTGATAGGTATTGCAGTAATTCTTATTGGATTCCTCATATGGGGTGTAAGAGCTGTAAATAAATCTAAAGCACAGTGCTTGGATAATCTAAAACTTTTATTAAATTCATAAATCATAATCGGACAAATGGAATGGATCACTTGTATCCCCAAGATTTCGAAATCGAAGTTTTACGTAGCGCCTAAAATGATTAAATGTATTTTGGACAATTTAAAATTATTAGTGTGGTTATGTGATGTAAACTTCCAAGTAAAATCATGAATTAATTATTAATTATTCATATGTAAGTAATAATTACTTTAAATAAAGACATTAATATATATATATATATATATATATATATATATATATATATATATATATATATATATATATATATATATATACCTTTCCTTTATTCTCTCAATTTCTTCCAATCGAAGCATATTTATAACTATATTTCCAAGTCATTTTTGATATTAACGTTGCCTTAAAGTTTTAACACTATGTCTCAAGATGATGTTAAATTTCTTGCTTTTAACGTGGTTATATTAACGATTTCTTTAAAATTTTAACGTATGTCTGCTTACTGAATAGCAAATTAAAAATTAAAGAATCCGTTAAAATATTAACGGTGACCTTCGAGGTTAACGCGCACGCTAATTTTACAGAATAGACCTAATTACCTGTTACAAATTCTTACACGGTCCGCTTTTTGGAAATAAAAAAGCTTATGTGGTATAGGGTAACCAGCCAGTCAATGGGTTTATGTCATTTTTGAAATTTTCTATATCAAATGACAAAATGACGACCAATCAAAAATTTCTAAACAAGATATTTTGATAACCACTCCATCGATTTTCGAAAGTAAAACATTTATAAAATCCTTTAACTATCTACTACAAAATATGTCCTAAATATTTTCTTCAATATATCCAAAAAAAAGTCTTTATTCAAATTTAAATAAGTAATTGTAAGTAAACATGGCAGAAACACGCTGGCGGGCTTGCATTGTAGTTGAAGTAAATGAATAAAGACTTTTTTTGGATATATTGAAAAAAATGTTTACAACAAATGTTGTAGTAGATAGTTTAAGGATTTTGTAAATGTTTTACTTTCGAAAATCTATGAAGTAATTATCAAAAAATCTTGTTTTGAATTTTTTTTTCGATCGCCATTTTGTCATTTGAAAAAATAAAAAATAATTGTAATTGCAAATGTTTTACAGGGCCCTAAAGGTAATTTGGAAAGAATTTTTTTTTCAATATCCCTTAAAATAAGGGAGATATGACGATTTTTCGAAAAACAAAAGAACTCCAATAATTACGAACCGGAGCACCAAATCAAAAATTGGAACTAAAAAAGTTGTTTGTTTTAATGAGTTCTAACTACCATTTTCGGGTGTGACGACTTATAATTAACACCCTGTACAACTGCCTCTATTTTCTTAACAGCTGTACAAGAAGACTGCTCCTTTTTGGTTCTAAACAAAATTCATTGTCGTTCAAATTGTCTTTATCTAAAAGTGCCTTTAGACGATCTAAGATTTACATCAATTTTTACAACTTCTTATTGTACTATAATATTGTGGAACTTTACACGTTCAAAGCAATTTGAACGTTCGATGTTCAAAACATTTGATCAAAAAAAAAATCCAACTTAGGGCATGTTCTAAATATCAATTTTTTCATCCTAGGTTACATGCACTGTATATTGTAATGTTAGCATAATGATTTTTTAATAAATATCATATTTGGTTTTGTTTTGACTAAATTTCAAAGTATTTTCAGTATTAAAACTTACACTAGATACAAACCAAACGACAAACGCGCAGATGAAATATCAAACCAAAATAAAATGTAATTATGTAGCTCATTTATAAGCAAATAATGTTCAAATAATCTGAATGTGTAAAGCGTAACCATTTGATCAAAATAGTTATTTGTATATCAAGGCCGCGAAATCACTCTTTAGCGTACCGAGAGAAAAATTGTCGCCGAGGCCGCTTGCGGCCGAGGCAAGACAATCTCGAGGGCGCTAAAGGATTTCGCGGACAAGGTGTACACAATATTTTTTGTGCAACCGTAAAAAATATTTAATTACAAATTTTATTAATTTTAAACAGTTTCAATGTAAATAGAAAGTTAGCTGTCAAGGTGGCTGTGGGATTAACATTTGATAAACAAAACCATGCAATTCTCAAGTGTCAAAGTGTTTATTTATCTAATTTCGCGGCCGCTACCATGACAACAGCCGCGAAATGAATTTCACGGCCGTTACCATAACAACGGTCACGAAATTTAATTTCGCGGCCTGTATTGCGGCTGCGAAATACTTATTTCGCGTCCGGTTGCACAAAAAATATGTTTTGTCCAATAAAAGTTCAATTTATTTGACCGTCTAAAGCCAATTTAACTGCGGTAAATTGTAGCCAAAAAGGCGCTAATTCATTAAAAGCTGTATTTAAACTTTCTTTGAATTCATAAACTTTTTTGAAATCATGATAAGTGATGATTCGAAAATTTTCTCCGGTTAATAGGGGATTACAGCTCAATCGAATTAAGAGAAATTAGTAAAAAAAAAAATAGTGAAAGTAGATGCTTAATAATGAATATTAATAAAAAATAAAATGATATAATTGAAATACTTCGGAAATAAGGTTTTTTTTTGTTTTAGCAGCTCGTCACTCATATGAAATCCATATATATTATTTAGATTGGCGACTCAAAGACCACCTATAAATATATATAACGAATACCGAGTTAGGGGGTGGAGTCTAGTACCAATAGAAGCAGACAAATTCAAATAGCGGACACGTGGCTACCAGTCCAGTACTGCAATTCTCAAACAGCTTTTATTTGAATATAAATTTCTTGCATTAAACTTAATAATTTTGATACACTTGCAATTAAAAAGCATGTAGACTTGTACAGTGTTACAATATTAATTTGTTTTTTATAAATATAATTTAAAAATAGCATACCTTTCAAGAACATTTTAGATCCACGAAGAAAACAGTTTTATATAAAAACTTATATTCGTGACGTCACATCTATATTTTCAAATTTCGGGTGACCATAACTCGCTTATTAATAGGCATTTTGTCACCGGATTTTCACCAATAGTCTTAGTTTTACTTATACTTTCTGATGAAATTATATAAAAAATGGTGGAATCCCCAATTCGAGATTTACACACGCAACGATACTTTAAAAAAATTATTAACTATAAGTACTAACTAACATATGTTATAGTGTAAATCTTATTTATCAAGACTTCTTATTCTCCATAATTCTAGCAGGACCCTCGTATTAACGTTTTAATTATGTCTGCTACATAGTTATAATTAAAATTGAAATATGTGGCCTTTAATAAATTATAAACAATCTGTATAAAACATTTGTTATTTTATGGCGCAATAAAAATCAAAGTTGTCAGGCATCTTTCTTTTGTCTAATAATGAACACACCTACTCATAGAATTTTATTAATAAACTGGTCTTCCATAAAGGGTTTATCGGTAAAGCCACACCTTAACACTTAAATTACAGTTTATTTGGTATTTGGTCAAGCTTTTCCGATAAAAATACTATAAACATATAACCTTACTTTCTTTTAATCGAAGTGATACTTTGAAAATCTATAAACATTATATGCCATTTAATATTTATTCTTCAATTTCAACAATTAAACAAATTTAATTACTCTGTTTCTCTTCTTAGAATTCCTATTAACAGCATATAATAATGATTAAATTTCTAATTAAATACCATAATAGAATTAACCAGTATCTTTTATCTTAATGTGACACTAGTTTTTCCATCACAAAATAAAAGTGATTTATTTCAAAAGTGAAATATTATCGAAGTTATGACGATCTACTTGTCAAGATAAATTATGAGAGTTTTAAAAAGCGGTTAAAATTAATTAGCTTCTGAAGATAAATTAGAAACTTGAGTGAAATATGTAACTGAATACAATATAGCACTACACAAAGGCTTCCTCATTTATATTCATAAATTATTTTGTCTAATTATAATAAGGGTAATATGTTTTTTTTTTCTTTTTGCAGGTAAGTGAATATGGAAATGCACCTACAACACATCCGAAGTTATTAGTTGGTAGTTAAAAATGAGTGAGTACCAAATAAATTTAATTTTTAACTGTCATTCATTTAATGGTATGAGTATTATTGTATTTTTTAACTATCATAGGGTTCTATACCATAAACATAATTCAACTAACTTAGATAAGGATCTGAAAATATACATAAATTAATGAGTTTTAAGGTGCATTCACAAATGAAAATTAGGTTTATGGTTTTTGTTTAGATTTAAGTAAGTCATTCATAAATGCAAGTTTAATTTAACTCTAATTTAGTTTTAATTGTATGACATCTATGTAAATGCTTCAAAAACAAGATGAAAATGTCGGTAGAGCAGTACTTAATAGATACCCGATAAAATCTTGAAGTCTTGTAATATTTCTGATAATTATTGATTTAAAAAAAAAAGTCCATGTGGTATATAATAAAATATAAAAATTTTAGTTTATTGTACTTATGTACACAATTTTTTTAAAAAAGGTTTTGTGGAATCCTATTATATCTTCTTGAATCTTGAAATAAATATGTTTTTGATCACACTTTAAACCGGATAATCCTTCTTTACTAAACTAGCCCGGAAAATTGTCTATATGTATGTTTCCAAGGCGATCTGTTGTTTATTTATTTCTTATCTCCTCGCAATTAAAATAAAATAATGCATTCCTACAGATTTTTATTTAGCTATTTTGAATGAGATCCGCGAAAAAAAATTGTACCCAATATGACCCGAAAGTGTCTTTACTGGTTGCTCACTCAGTAAAGTAGCACTTTCCAGGTCTTGTTACGTAAATTACTATTACACTAGATATAACTCTTAAGTGATGCTTGATAATATTGTATAGAAACGAATTATTAAATTAGAAACTGCGCATTACTCTCAAAATTTCGATTTAAACTTTTTTTAAGCTTAACTAACAATTTAGTATCAGCAGTGCAAGTACAACTTTACATCATTGTTATAAAAATGCAATAGGGCATTCTCACATTTTTTTATTTCTTTTTCTTAAAGAACAGTTATATCTAAGAGTACATGTGAAAACCCGAGTTAAAAATTCCTATTAATAAGCGAGATATTAATTTTTAAAATTTGATTTTGTTGTGTCACGTGATAGTGACGTACTAGTTGTACAGTACCAGCGGTGTACTATCGTATTAGTGGTTCATGCGGCGGCGGCGTCTTATCACATTCGAACATGGAGTAGGGATTTCATCTGGTCTCCCATTGGAAGGTCATCTAGTACATCAGCAAAATTTAAATGCTTTATATCTTTTGTAACAATTAATTTATAATATGATTTTTTGTTTTTCCCTGTTGTTTACCTATCAACACTAATATTTTTAATAAATTTTTAATATTGGTAGTCCTCAGAGAATACCCTATTGTTCATGATATTAGGGTGGTACATCGGAAGATTTCAATCTTAATTTTGAAATGTTTAAATTGTTTCGCATAATTATTTTTCATCAAAATTCTTAATTTTATATTATCCGAAACAAGAAAGAAAAATATCTTTATTAGTATAATTGGTTATTATGATGTAGAAACACTATTCAAATAATTAAAATACATATATGTACTTATGATTTATTTCTGCAAATATTTCTAGTAGTTAGCTACGTATTAAACTAATGCATATAATATCACCAGACAAATTACAACTATCAACCTATTTTATATAAACACAAACATTCACCTTTAAGACAAGACATTATTTCTGCAGGAAAACCAGCTAGAAACTAGTATTCGTAGTCGAGCTTCTGCAGTAAATACTATTCATTTACTCTAATCATACGCACTGGGTGTACCACTAGCACACACACATTAGTTAGGTATAATTAACTTGCGTACGAGGTGCATACCTAACTTAATCGACCTTATAACCGAGCAGATTAGCTCTAATAATCTGCAGTCAAACAGCCGTAAAATGCGGGAAACTGCAAATAAACTCATTTGACGAACGAGGAAATTATGCGATACAAATGGTCTGTTTCATAAATGTCGGTATTTCCTTTTCTGGTCATTATATGAATTGTAAAAATATCTTTTTCATTTCCATTTAAAAGTAATTTACCAAAGTAATGGTTTTAGTACAAAACGAACATTACTTGTACACGCGCACAAAATTTTAGCAATAAAACTTTAATTATTGTCTGGCAAGTTGTAGGACGCTATACAGGGTGAGTCTGGGAAGACGCCCCCCCCCTTTAACTTTTTTATTATAAGTAATAGAAAAAAATGGCTCATATAAAAGTTTTTTTATTTTACATATACTATTTGATGGCAGATGTAGGTATTTTTTATAAAGTCAGGTTTACAAGATACGACTATCAACTTTTATTTTTCAAATGGCAACCTATACTTATTTTAATAAAATAGAAACCGCCATTTTTTCTCTTTTCAACGATGTATTATTTTTTATTAATGTATTTGAAAAATTTCGACAAAAATGAGATAATTTAGAAATATTAGAAATAATTTTTAAACAAATATTATAGGTGGGTATGTGAAAATAAACAAAACGTAACAATGTAAAACAATTAAATTAATGTCTATCAGAAGATACCTACAGGGGTATGTTCTAAAACGCAGTGAAAAGGTGGAGTAAAGGTAGAGTAAATGTAGTATCACGTGATTTCTCTTCTCTTGTTCATTTAGAACGATGCAGTGTGAAGAGTGTACTCCTTTTGTCAGTTCAAAATGGATTTGGAAAATACAATTATTAGTAGTATTTTATTATATATTAAGTGGAAAATTTTGTTGCTATTACTTTTAGTTTTATTGGCGAAATATTTGACATGCGGAAATAATCATTATTGTCTACTTTCTTTAAAATAGTGAAGGTTTTAAATTCAATTAAACGGCAGAAAATATTGTAAAATGTGTTGCACGATATGAAATATATCGTATTAAATGAATTTATAAATGCGAATTAAACAGGAACTTAATAAAAAATAAACCACAGACAAAACTCAAATGCCGAACACTTCAAAACATGCGGATTTCAATAAACATTGCTACTGCGCATGACGGGTACAAATTACCGCACTGACTGAGTGAGGAAAGAAAAAGACACTCGGAGTGTACTCCACATCGTTCACAAATACGATGTAATGTTACCCCAGGGGTACGTTCTAAAACGCGGAGTAATGAGGTAAGAGTGCACTCTAGTCGTTCTAAAACACAGAGTGAAGTTAGACGGGTAACATTACATCGTATTTGTGAACGATGTAGTGTACACTCCGAGTGTCCTTCTCTTTCCTCACTCAGTCAGTGCGGTAATGTGTACCCGTCATGCGCAGTAGCAATGTTTATTGAAATCCACATGTTTTCAAGTGTTTGACATTTGAGTTTTATTTCTTATTAAGTTCCTAATTAATTCATATTTTTAAATTGATTTATTACGATCTATTTCATGTTGTGTAGGCCATTTTATAATACTTTCTGCTATTGAATTGAATTTTAAACCTTTACTATTCTAAAGAAAGTAGACGATAATAATTATTTCCCATGTCAAATATTTCGCCAGTAAATCTAAAAATAATTGAAACATAAGTTTTTGCTTAATATATAAAAAAATACTGCTAATAATTGTATTTTCCAAGTCCATTTTGAACTGACAAAAGGAGTACACTCTTTTCACACTCTGCATCGTTCTAAATGAACAAGAGAAGAGAAATCACGTGATACTACATTCACTCTACCTTTACACTACGTTTTAGAACGTACCCCTGCCCTGATGTAGAAGACATGAAAGAGCGTATTTGAAATGCTTTTCAAAATATTTCGCAAAACATGCTGGCAGATGTTCGAACACATCACGTTCAACGCTTGAATTTTTGTATTACAGAACATGTTCGAAATTTTGAACCTTTGTTTTAAGTTGTTTTTGTTACTAAATTTGTTGTTCTAGTTTGCTAAGTTGTATAGCACTGTTACGTATTATTTATTTTCACATAGCCACCTATAATATTTGTTTAAAAATTATTTATAATATTTCTAAATTATCTCATTTTTCTCGAAATTTTTCAAATACATTAATAAAAAATAATACATCGTTGAAAAGAGAAAAAAATGACGGTTTCTATTTTATTAAAATAATTACAGGTTGCTATTTGAAAAATAAAAGTTGATAGTCGTATTTCGTAAACCCGACTTTATAAAAAATATCTACATCTGCCATCAAATAGTATATGTAAAATAATAAAACTTTTATATGAGCCATTTTTTTCTATTACTTATAATAAAAAAGTTAAAGGGGGGGGGGGGCGTCTTCCCAGACTCACTCTGTATAGTTAGGATTTCTAGGTGTATTTTCACCCTTTTGGTTCTGTTGCCCAAGCGTCATCCTTGGGAAAACATCTGACCGGCCAATGTGATTTTTTTCGTAAGTGCTGTTTAACATGTTCGTTTTGTAATGGCGGACCTTAAAGAGCAACCTGTTAACATCTGGTTTTGTGTCCTGTTAGGGAAATCAGCAGCAATGCTTGGTAGAGCTTATAAAAAATCTGGATCTATTTCTGACTGTTCTTTCAATTGCTGACAAAAACTCAAATGGTTGGCTCTCTGATCGTCGGAAAGCACAGGTAGAACGAATTTCGCTGCGACACATTTTATCTTCAAATTTGCAGTCAAAATATTTCTTCCAATTCACCGATTGTTCTACGACGATCAGACATGATCGCATTATGGTTTTTTCTATGCTTTCGTCCATTCTGGAAGTCGAGGGACGTCCCAATCGAGGTTCAACTTCAATGGGGTCATACCACATTTTCCAATTTTTCTTTTTTTTTAAAGGTATATATATATATATATATATATATATATATATATATATATATATATATATATATATATATATATATATATATATATATATAAAGGTGTACATAGGAGATTAACATGGGAAATCAGTTTTTTGCAATTTCCTGCTCGCCTAATTATTTTAAATAAAAACGCGTCAAATAAAAGTTTTAGGGCATAAAATTCTGCACATAAATCTATAAACAGAATTACCTTTACATACTTTGTAACGACAGAAATTAAATATGAAAATTTCGAAAATTACGTTGAAAATATCGACAGCCATGGAATTGGACAAAAAATAAATAAATGCTTGATGTTTTATCAAATTGTCAGAAACGTCAAATAAGTTAACTTACGTTGTGACAGATAAAACGTCAAGCATTTATTTATTTTTTGTTCAATTCCATGGCTGTCGATATTTTCAACGTAATTTTCGACATATTCATATTTAATTTCTGTCGTTACAAAGCATGTAAAGGTAATTCTGTCTATTGATTTAGATGTAGAATTTTGTGCCCTAAAACTTTTATTTGACGCGTTTTTACTTAAAATAATTAGGCGAGCAGGAAATTGCAAAAAACTGATTTCCCATGTTAATCTCCTATGTACACCTTTAAGACAGACACACGGTATATATATATATATATATATATATATATATATATATATATATATATATATATATATATATATATATATACAGGGTGATTCATCGGTTTGTCCTCTCTTTATAACTCTTTTATTTTAAGTCAGATAGAAAAACTGTTCAAATATAATTTATGTGATATAGTATTATCTAACTACGTACCATATCCATTTGTATACAAGGTGCTCGATTTAAGCGCAACAATATGTAACTTTATATTTCTTAATCGAACAGCCTATATTTATTTATTTATTTTGATAGTAAATTCGATTCCTTTTAAAAAAGTATTAAGTAATAAGGAGTCTAAAATTAAAAATTAAGAAGTTATTTACCTTTATTCGTTGAATGATATGTTTCTATCATGTTATTATTAACAAAGTAAGCTATGGATAATTTGATCAATTGTTTCAAATTTAAACAAACAAGTTGTCCAAATACTCTTAGTTTATCATTGTTGATGTTGATGTGAAAATGAATAATACAAATTTTAGTAAAGATGAGATGGTTAATATAATATTTATAATAGAAAAATCTATTGAAGTTGAAGTACAAGTTTTCGAGCATTTATTATAATTTTGCATTATTTAGTCTGTCACTAAATTTTAATAGCTTCTTTGGAATTAGTGTAATGTTTAAAATAAGTATTAATAAAAAAGGATAAAAATTTTGTATTATATTATGGTTTTTTCCACTCTGAACTACTATTTTTTATGAACGTAAATAACTTCTTAATTTATAATTTTAGACCCCTTATTACTCAATACTTTTTTAAAGGGAAACTAATTTACTATCAAAATAAATAAATAAATATAGGGTGTTCCATTAAGAAATATAAAGTTACATATTGTTGCGCTTAAACGGAGCACCATGTATACAAATGCTTATGGTACGTAGATAGACAATAATATATCATATAAATTATATTTGAAGAGTTTTTCTATCTGACTTAAAATAAAAGAGTTATAAAGAGAGGACAGACCGATGAATCACCCTGTATATATATATATATATATATATATATATATATATATATATATATATATATATATATATATATATATATACAGTGTGGTGACTTGAACGACGCAACGTGGGGGTTTCAATGGTAAAATCTTAATGTGCATTTATTTGTACCCTATCAACGTATTTGTTTTTTTTTTGTCATATATCCATGGCTGCTTAGACAAAATGCTCATAAAAACTGTAACTTTGTAATTAATTTTTACGTTTATATGAAGACATAAAATAATCATTTCTCATGATTTAGATGCTGCATTTAAATCTCTATAACTTTTATTTGAAGTATTTTTGCATAAAATAATTAGGTAACGTTTGCGCAAAGAAAATTTGATTTCCCATGTTAAACTCCTATGTTTCACTTTTCGATTTACATCCTGTACATATGTATGTACAGCACGAACAAACTAAAGTTTGTCTGTGTCTATAGTATGAACCTTGGATGAAAACTAGTGTCTTGGGTAGTATGGAAAAAATCTAGTAAGGAACAGAAAAAACATAATGTAAAACAGGCTTAATAGTAGTTTATAAGATTTTTGAAATGAATCGTTCTATTTAAAATAAGCATAATGTCAAGATAAATTGTTGCCCATGTTGGTTCATTAGATACAAGTAGTCTTTGGATGTAGGTCCATGTTTTATTCATGCAGTAGACACCCAGGATAAAAATACCTCCCAGAGACATTTATATACTTCTTTGTGATTGTCATGCATGTATGCACCGGTTGTAATCCAATTATTTCGAATAATAATTTGATGAATTCGAAGAATGCCGCAAGTGGGAAGTCGTGTGCTGTGTTCACGCTGCCACTGATAAAAATGGCACCTGATTATTCCAATCTAACCAGCCGTTGAATTATTCATCGGATTAAGATGGGACATTTATTTACATCACACTATTTTTTAAACTTCATAATAAGATCACGTGGTAGCAAGTATAAATACCTCCTCATACCTTAAGAATTCTGTTTTTAATGTCTTCTACATCTATAATATTTATTACTCATGGAAATTTACCTTGAAATTTATTCGTTTGGAATTTAATCTCAAGTTCGTTTTAAAATATTGGTAGTTTTAAAAATGCATTTCCAAAATGCGAAAATATGTTTGCAAACCTTTTCGATTATTGCAAATAATAGTTATTTGTATATAAAGGCCGCGAAGTCACTCTTTAGCGTACCGAGAGAAAACTTGTCGCCGAGGCCGCTTGCGGCCGAGGCAAGGCAATCTCGAGGGCGCTAAAGGATTTCGCGGACAAGGTGTACACAATATTTTTTGAGCAACCGTAAAAAATATGTAATTACAAATTTTATTGATTTTAAACAGTTTCATTGTATATAGAAAGTTAGCTTTCACGGTGGCTATGGGATTAACATTTGATAAACAAAACCATGCAATATTCAAGTGTCAAAGTGATTATTTACCTAATTTCGCAGCCGCTACCATAACAACGGTTGCGAAATTTAATTTCGCGGCCTGTATTGCGGCTGCGAAATGCTTATTTCGCGTCCGGTTGCACAAAAATATATTTATTTTCTTCAGTCATGTAATCCTGTAATTACATATTCTTTAATATTTCCATTTACGGAAATCATAATAAAATAATAAAAATTAATTATACATGATTTAATTTCCAATTGTGTTTTAATTGATTTTGGTTGCAATCAGAGATCGGAAACCGCAGAAAAAGGGTTCGGTTTGGGTTCACGTTCAGAAATGAAAATAAAATTGGGTTCAGGTTCGGTTCGGGTTAAAACAAATATTTTTAGGTGGTCCGGCACCGGTTCGGGTTCGAAAAATTAAAAAGTATATATCTGAAAGAAAAAAACTGTACATACGAGTAAATATGGTAAATAATAATAATAATAACAAAATAATATTAAAAATGAAAAACAAATACAATTATTTACATTAAAAATACCCGTACCAATAAATTTACTTTGTAAAGAAACTTTCATTTAATCTGAAAATCAAAATAACTGAGATTTCTTCAGACATATTTACTCATTGAAGTTGCAAAAAGAATTTCAGTGTAATAATTTTTGTTCCTCCGTAATTATTTTAAGCAAAAACGCATCAAATAAAAGTTGTAGGGCATAAAATTACCTTTACACGCTTTGTAACGACAGAAATTAAATATGAAAATGTCGAAAATTACGTTGAAAATATCGACAGCCATGGAATTGAACTAAAAATAAATAAATGCTCGATGTTTTATCTGTCCCAAAGTAAGTTAACTTATTTGACGTTTCTGGCAAGTTGAATTTGTCTCTAGTTTTATTGTCTGTAATTATTAAAAAATGAATATTTATATTAATGAAGAGCGTAATTTCACAATTGCTAAATTCGTGGTAAAATTTGAAGACTGCTAATGTGTTTTCAAAAAATACACGTGAGCCGCGTAATCAGAATATAGCACGAGCAGGAAAACGTGTGTTACTAGAAGAAAGAGTGTTAGGAATAAGTGTAGTCCCTTTCTGTAGTACTAGATGTATTGGAAATAAGTTGGGAGTACATCACAGCATCATACATAATTTTGTTACGCATTTGAATTTTTAATAAATTCATATTATTTAAACAAAACTGTATTTTTTAACTTTATTTATTAGTCTATAATATTTCTCTTATTATCATAATTAACGATATTTTTCAAATCAAATTGTCAGAAACGTCAAATGAGAACATACGTTGTGACAGATAAAACGTCAAGCATTTATTTATTTTTTTGTTCATTTCCATGACTGTCGATATTTTCAACGTAATTTTCAACATTTTCATATTTAATTACTGTCGTTACAAAACATGTAATGGTAATTCTGTTTATTGAATTAGATGCAGAATTTTATGTCCTAAAACTTTTATTTGAGGCGTTTTTGCTTAAAATAATTAGGCGAAACTATGTTCTTCTAAATTAGGTTTATTTTAATTTTAATATTTAATAAATCTTCCTCATCTTCAAATAACTATTCCTATTTGGAATTATGTGTCACAGAAGTATTAAAACATGTTGGTTCAGTGAACCAGGTTTTTTGAACCCGAATATAGTGGATTCAGTTCCGTTTCGGGTTCAAGTCGACCAAATTAACAGTGGTTCGGGTTCGGTTCGGTTTCCGGTCCCTGGTTGCAATATCAGACAAACTTTGTTTTATTAATCTAAAAATTTTAGTCTATAATTTGTTTGTCTTCAAATTATTAAAGATGAACAGATATACACTCTAGTTGATTCTCTCGACATCAATTTTTGCTTTTTCCTAGCATCTTTGTCGTACACTTATAGCATATATGAGACTTTTATTCGCTCTCATTATCGTAGGTGTTACAGAGGGGTATACGCTATTGGGACCCGCAGAATCCGTTGGTGACGCTGTAAGCGCACCTGTCATGGCGGCTAGTAGAACATGTCAGATTTGTATACATCTTGAATGAGCGCTTTCTGTTTTGTATTGTTATCAGTTCAAATCAACATAGTTTTTAAGATTGTTTAGTCGAATCGACCATTAAAACATAGTTGACCGGCAACGAGTCATAAATTCGTGATTAATAACTACTTGTGGCGTAATTAGATTTACGACAATTTTGACTTGGAACTGCAATCTGCAGGAATAAATATTAGTAAAAACAATGAAACTATAAATTTTATTTATAAATACTGTCAATAATTGTCTTAAAACTACATACCTGTAAACTTGTATTATAATTATTCTTTTTACCTTCCGTCACCTTTAGGTAAGGAAGGTATTGTCTTTGGTCAAAAAATTCGGTGGTGAGTTTTTGATGAATAAGCACGTTTTAGGGTCCCTAGAATACGATTTTACTATTTTTACGATGATGTCTGTATGTGTGTGTGTGTGTGTATGTATGTGTGTGTGTGTGTGTGTGTGTGTGTGTGTGTGTGTGTGTCTGTCTCTTCGTTACATCCATGTGAAGAGCTGATTAGATTTTGGTTATAATTGGTCAACCGGAAGTACCCTCATTTAAAGATTTTAACAGTTTTTCTTGGAAAAACGATGTTAAATACCATTTTTTCACATTTAATGTTATTATAAATATTAAAGAATTATTTATTCTCTATACGATATTAATGCATTTTATACTTCATATTAAATGGACATAGAGTTAAAAAATTATAAAGAAATTAAATATCATGTATATTAGTCAGCTTTGCTATAACTCTAGAAACAGCTGCTACATTAAGAAAATTCTGATTGAAAGGTGTCAGTGTCAAGTGCAGTTGACAGTATGTTTATGTTATAATTTTACTGAAAATATAGGATCTTTTGTTAGAAACTTACTGTGTGGAATTTGTATAAAATACATACAACTGCCTTAAGGTAATGTACAAGAAATAGAATCTTTTGCAAAGAACTTTCTGTGTGACATTTATACAAAATACATAGAACTGACGGAAGGTAATGTGCTGGCCACATCAGATTTTTATATTTTGCGTTCATAATGAAGTCATTACGATACGCAATTGCGTGTCGTAATGACTTTCATTTCAATACGCAATTTTTTGTTTTAGACGGTTGGTACTAGATGACGTTTCTTAAACCCATTTTTACCTACTTTATTTTTAGTTAATTGACAATTCATTTTAATAATATAATGTCGAAATTATTATTATTATTATTTTTTTTTATTTAGGGAAGATTATTTACATGAAAATGTACAAATGGTTACAAATATAATCACAAATTAAGTAAGTAAATGTTATTGTAGAAGGCGCAAAATATAAAAAATAGTATAAAGAACTCATTTTACAAGACTTTCTTTCGCACTTGTCAATTAGAAAAGTCGCTAACGCTCGTTTTCTAAATTTTGACGCGTGCGAAAAACACATGTCTTATAAAACACGTTCTTTAATATACTATTGTGAAATGCAAGGGGCAGTGTTATTATAAAGACGATTATTCTATGATTACCAACAATACTTATTGCAACATATTGCTTTTACAGAAAGACAATCTCAGCACTGAGAAAATTATATAATTCTGTCACAAAATTTAAATCTCCAAATGTCATATATGATTTATAATGAATTACATTTCACTGAAAATATTAATTTCCTTTGCGATACATAAATATTTTATATTAAATTCTCAAGTAAAGTCATAAATAAAATTGCAAAAGACAATTTGAGTTTTAAAACACCGTAACAATAAAGCAATTTGTAATTTATTATAAAAATACAACCATAAAGATAACACCCTTATAATTAAAGTAATAAAATTTGATGATGCAATAAATTATATTGAAAATAAAAGCAATAACTAGTTAAACTGAATCATTATGAAAATGTGAAGGTAATAATTATCCTTCCCGCATGTCTGATCCAGTTGATATAAAGTCTAATGGAGCCCGTATCTGAATTTTCAATTATAATTTATTTCAGTATAAATACGACTGTGATTTGAATGATAAATTTATTTACTCTACTCGTTTAAAATATGTACATTTGATAAACTTAACCCGAGGACAATGATAAGTAGTGACATCTATCATTTATTAAACGTAATAAGAGCTAAGCCCTTTGAATGCCTACTTGATTAAATCTACATACATTTTCAATTTAGAGAAATCTACTGCATATTGTAAGAATTATAAATAACAAAGCGATGGAAATTGATATTAATGAAATGGTACATGCATGAATACAAATAACTGGTTTTCCAATGAAGTTTCCGGTATATGGCACCATTTCGTTCGTTCGATTCCGGTCGCGTCATATTGTGAGCAACAAGTTTTGTCAAAAACCAAACAAACTCGGAAATTATAAAAGTGTACGTTTGTAATTCTACAAAAACCAAAATTAGTCCTTCTCTTTATTTAAATAGTTATTTAAATATCAAGGGTTGAAAATAGCAGACCGAGGCTAGAGATCGCCGCCCGAGAGAAGCGAGTGCTACAACTAATTGAGGTATGCAAATGCAAAGATACTTTCAACCATTTCATCACATTTTTTACCGTGCGTGCGTGCGTGCCTGCGTGCGTGCGTGCGTGCGTGCCTGCGTGCGTGCGTGCGTGCGTGCGTGTGTGTGTATGTGTATGTGTGTATGTGTGTATGTGTGTATGTGTGTATGTGTGTATGTGTGTATGTGTGTATGTGTGTATGTGTGTATGTGTGTATGTGTGTATGTGTGTATGTGTGTATGTGTGTATGTGTGTATGTGTGTATGTGTGTATGTGTGTATGTGTGTATGTGTGTATGTGTGTATGTGTGTATGTGTGTATGTGTGTATGTGTGTATGTGTGTATGTGTGTATGTGTGTATGTGTGTATGTGTGTATGTGTGTATGTGTGTATGTGTGTATGTGTGTATGTGTGTATGTGTGTATGTGTGTATGTGTGTATGTGTGTATGTGTGTATGTGTGTATGTGTGTATGTGTGTATGTGTGTATGTGTGTATGTGTGTATGTGTGTATGTGTGTATGTGTGTATGTGTGTATGTGTGTATGTGTGTATGTGTGTATGTGTGTATGTGTGTATGTGTGTATGTGTGTATGTGTATGTGTATGTGTTGTGTATGTGTATGTGTATATGTATATGTATATGTATATGTATATGTATATGTATATGTATATGTATATGTATATGTATATGTATATGTATATGTATATGTATATGTATATGTATATGTATATGTATATGTATATGTATATGTATATGTATATGTATATGTATATGTATATGTATATGTATATGTATATGTATATGTATATGTATATGTATATGTATATGTATATGTATATGTATATGTATATGTATATGTATATGTATATGTATATGTATATGTATGTGTATGTGTATGTGTATGTGTATGTGTATGTGTATGTGTATGTGTATGTGTATGTGTATGTGTATGTGTATGTGTATGTGTATGTGTATGTGTATGTGTATGTGTATGTGTATGTGCATGTGTACGTGCATGTGCATGTGCATGTGCATGTGCATGTGCATGTGCATGTGCATGTGCATGTGCATGTGCATGTGCATGTGCATGTGCATGTGCATGTGCATGTGCATGTGCATGTGCATGTGCATGTGCATGTGCATGTGCATGTGCATGTGCGTGTGTATGTGTATGTGTGTATGTGTGTGTGTGTGTGTGTGTGGGTGTGTGTGTGTGTGTGTGACGATTTTTTCTCCGTCGATAACTCCAACACTACAATTCTAAAAATTATATTTTTTTTGTATTCCTCATCGTTTCATCCATATGAAGAGCTAATTAGATTTTGGTTGTAACTTGTCGACCGGAAGTACCCTCATTTGTAGATTTTACCAGTTTGTTTTTAAACCCTGTTAAATATCATTTTTTCACATTTAATGTTATTATAAATATTAAAGAATATTTATTCTCTATACGATTTGATTACATTTTATACTTCATATTCAATGGATATTGCGTTAAAAAATTATAAACAACTAATATAATTTAAAAAAAATCTGATAGATGTCAATGTCAAGTGCAATTGACAAAGTATATTTGTGTTATAATTTTACTGCAAATATAGAATCAATTCTAAAAAACTTTCTGTTTGGAATTAAAAAAAAATATATAGAAATGAGGGAAGATAATGTACTGGAAATATAGAACCTTTCGCAAGAAACTGTCTGTATGAAATTTATATAAAATACATAGAACTGACGGAAGGAAATGTGCTGGCCACATTAGATTTTTTCTATATAATTAAAGAAATTAATTAATAATACAATTGTAATTTTCGTTCTATATCATCACAATTATGAAAGTGAAAATTTTGAATGTCTGGTCTGTAAAATATTTACTTTTTAGACCATAACTATGTATTAGCAACTGTCTGTAATCAAAAAGCCTACTTTTTTATTGATGGTAGAAAAATAATGCATATCTACACATAATATAAAATAATGTAAAAAAATATATAAAACAGTACCTAGTGAGGTGCCACAAAAGTGATCCCTGTGATGCACTCTCCACACCAAGAATGTGTATCCATATGGTGACGCCTGGTAAACGCCCGCACGGTACAAATATGTCCTCATTACCAATATTTGCGTATAAAGCACATTCAGCAAGGGGTAATTTGCCGTGATGATATATTTTTTTTATATTTTACATTGCATCTTTTCTTCAAAACGCTCTTTCCTAACTTCTAATTTTAATTATGTTTCCCCGAAAGCAGCTGAAATCTCAACAATACTGGCTAATAAACCAACAAAACACTATTTAGGGGCTGTTCAATCCATAAACAGCTAACAATACCACTAAGATTCACTGTAGCAGTTGCAGAATTTACCTGCAACTTCAGGTATCACCTTAATTCCAGCTGCTACAAAACATTTACATTCGACAATAGTGGCAAATACGACTAATCAGACCAAACAGCTGTTGTTGGTCAGAAAATATCACGTTACTATTGTTGCAAAATGTTTATGTAGATGTATTGTCAAGAAAATTTGTAAATGCATGTTTAGATTTCAGATAAAATTGTTTCCAACGCAAGAGGGTCTCGGATATGGATATTAGTAATTCCGAAAGGAATATAGATGTTGCGAAATTCTTTGTTGTCATGATAATATCTTTTAGCGACAAAATATCCGATTTACTTTCATTGTATAACTAAGGATATAATTTTCTATACTCTATCCGTTTTAACTATAGAGCATTGGGTGAGATCGGGCCGAAGATTCTAGCTTTCTGATTGGTTAAAACCTGAACCTAATTTACACAGTAAAATAATCGACGCGAATTTTAAATTTGCTTGACAACTGTATCAATTATTTTACGTCTGACATAAATAAAAGTCAACAAAGTCAATAGTACACGATTTATTACATATTATTAATTTCAGTTCAGTTCTGTTTGTTAAGTATATTATTGTTCATTTCATTTATATAATTTTCATAGTGTTTTGGCGTTATATTTCATATTACATAGTTTTCGTTGTGAACGTTTTCTTATTTTTTAGTTAGTAGTTCGTTAATTTTGTTATTGTTCTCTTCGTTAATATTATGGATAAAAATAGATACATATGTACGTACAAGACAAAATTACTGAAAAAATGTCAATTAGAAAGAATTTTTTAAATCTGGGAATGGCACTAAATTAGAATTTTTTATTTAATACATGTAAAAACGGCCGCGCTCGAAACGCCATCTAGTCTATAGTTAAAACGGATAGAGTATAGTTGGCAGTATTTATACCTGTTCATTTTTCGGCAAAAACAGTAGAGTGCGAAGTTGTTAAGAATTAAATGTTGTATAAAAAACTGTTTTCATATTTTTTATTGTTTCTAGTTTCTTCACAATTTTAAAAATAAATTTTAATATTTCGGTTTATTAGTATCTATAGCCATGACACTTATTTTCTTTTTTCTGGTTTTCATAAATTATTTATAAACGTCAATTTGACTTATGAAAAAGAAATAAACTAAATAATGAATGTTTATTCGAATGAGGACCCTATCTAAAGGAATATTATGATGGAAATAGTTACAAAAGAATACGGAATTTATTTTCCATATAGCAAATTGACGTTTGACGTTTATAAATAATTTATGAAAACTAGAAAAAGGAAACAAGTGTCATGGGTATTGCTACTCATGATGCGAAATTTTGAAATTTCTTTTTAAAATTGTGAAGAAACTAGAGACATAATAAAAAATTGAAAAACTTTTTTTTTATAAACACGCGTTGTTGCACCGTATAGCGTTCCATAACTAAACAATGTAATGCTTTTACTTCACAAATATCAACAGCTACACGACAGATATATACGAGAAAAAAATGGCGGGTAATTCAAAAAGCAACCTCAAATTTGAACATCCGTTACATTGAATTATCCGTCATGGTCGTCATGGTATAGTTCTTGCCAAGATATACCGTTATTGACCTGACTTACTAATTGCGGTGTACCGCTTTCCTAGCTGGTAACTTCGTAACCTGAGTGGTTAGGGTGGGATTACCGAAATTTTGCTGTTTGCAAGAAACATCTAACATCACAAGAAAAACAAAGGATATTTATAAGATATTAACTGTGTTTTGTTCGTTTTGTGAATAAATATAATTGATTGTGTACCTACAGTATTATTGATTTTAATTTTAAATTAAATAATGTAACGTGATAGGGTAGGTACCTACGACACTTGGTCCGCGAGCCCCGGCCAGCGCGTGCGAACCGACGCCTATAAATAGAAGTGTTCTAGTAGGGAGGAGGAGCCTAGATAGGCGATCGAGAACACAAATGCGGCGCGCGGTGGCAGGCGATGTAAGGGGACTACTGTGTACACAAGAAGGGAGATAAGCGTAATTACACAGCTCTGCCAAAGGGAAAGAGTTATATGAATAGACAGTCAGCTAATTGAATGTAATATAAATAACTAGCAAAGTTCAGTGAGTCGAAATAAATAATCAGTAATATCGTGTAAATAAATAGTCGTATTGTGTAAATAAATAAATAAATAGTGGTAGTGTTTAATTAATTATATACGTAGTCTTAAATTAGTATTTAATATTTGTTTAATATATTAATATTAATCGTCATTGTTACTATCTTTTAAATATTTATTTATCGTTTTAATAAACATCTATTTTAATTAATAATAATTCTTTGATTTTTACACTTGACCCAAATAAATAAAAACAATACAATAATTTTTAAAATTTGAAAAACCTTTTAATTTTATTTAAGTACAACCCTGAGTTTATTACCCTTAAAATCTTTTTACAACTTTCCAGCTGTGAGAATATAACGAAGTCTACAACAGTATATCTTGGCAAGAGCTATATTCAATCCCTTACTAACGGAATCGAAACTTTACTGCAGTCGCTTGAAGAGAAATAATTTTTAAGATATAATAATATTTATTATGAGTATGAGTACTGCATAGTTCTTAGTACATAACAGTGTACGTGATATTTCAAAGAATGTAACTGACTATAATATTAAATAGTTTTTTAATTACTGACATATGTGATTTAATTCTAAAACAATTAATTTTTATCTATATTTTTAAAGTGTTAACAGTTAAAATGAGTAACACAAAATTTCCGTACATGTACGTAAGTGTTTATTTTCACGTCTTAAACCTTCTCATGAAAACGTAACTAAATAATTTTTTTTACGTTATTCACATATTCAAATTGACACAAAAAGTAAATACCTTTGAAACGTACTTGACGCAATAAATTTAAAAATTACTGGAAAATAATCAGTTTTATTAGTTCTTCGTGACAACAATTATGGTATAAATATAAAAAATGAAATGTAATTATATATCATCATTATATTTATAAGACGTAATAAAGTGAGTATAAAAAGATTCTTAAAGATAAAAATAGATAATAAAAATTCAATGATGTACCTTTGATTCCAATTTAAAAATTCTCTGTCTGAAATAACAGAGTTTCAAGTGCATGAATTTATCTGTGAAATTAATTACAGTGTTTCTTCGTTCGTTGTTCCTTTTAAGGCGAACGAAGATTGCTTGAACTTTTCAAGGAGAATCTTAAGTAATTTCTATTGTTATATGCGTGTAGTTCATGTCAATGCTTCATTCTTTTCAAGACATTTTTCAAGTTTTCTTTTGACTGGTAATTACATAGAAGAAGAAACAGTTTATTTTTTTATTTTCATAAACAAAAAAACTTCTTAATACGTACCTTAATAATTTAATAACTAGTATATTATGATGAGACTATATGTACATTATAATTTAATAAATAATATTATCGTTAGTGAATTTTGAATTTGAACAAATCGCAGCGTAAATGCTGCCTCCACACTAGTGATTCGGTTGAGACGAGACAAGACGACAAATTCATTGTCTCGTCCCATCTCGTCACAAATTCATAAAATTATGTCTCGTCTCGGAATATTTCTCGTCTCGTTTATCAGGATCGAGATTCTCGCTGAGATTTCTCGATTCAAATTTAATTTTATTTAAAATAAGAAATATGACAACTTAATGTCAAAAATGCCACCAACTTTAGCGCTTTTTAAAAAATGCTTAATAAGAATGCAAAAGGCGTTTACGCTCATAAATAATAAATAATAGATTAAAATTAAACTAATAACAAATAAAAATTTATTAATATTCTGTTTAGAAACTGCATTCCGCATCAACCTTTTAAATTTCAATTCTTAATTATTCAGCCCTATTTTCTAACGAAGTGGTTATCGATAACAACTATTTTTCGGTTGCTATTTTCATGGTCAGTTGTTAAGAAAATATTCCCTATTTTCTAACTTTTTCAGTTGTTAAGTCTTAACGACAGTTGCTATAATTAGTTGTTATTATAGACACTGCATTTTCTTGGTAGTTTAATTCCTACGACAAATCAATTAAGGAAAATATGGCATTTTTTGAAAATTTTATGCAACGACGAGAAATTTTGGTAGCGAATGACGCTCAGAAAAATAGGCAATATAAATTTTAATATAAATATGTGTCTCTTTACAGATATTTTTCTTCAGGCGTAACTTAAACGTTCTACATTGCACTTTACGAGATGCCAGTAATCCATTTAATATTCCTGAATTTCGATTTGGATTTTTTTTAGATTAAGCCGGGAGTTGGCCTATAATTTATATGTAGAACTAAACCCAAATTTACAACAAGGCAGACGAATAACATTCATTTCAAATCATTTAAAGGTTCGTTGTTAAATGGATGATTTACGTAAACTTACTCGTTTCCACTGATCTACAGTTTTTGTGACACCTTTTTTACTGTTTAATATGGAACACAATTCTTTTCATTTTTGTTCCACTTCGCCCCTTTCTTTATTATTTAATTTGCCTTACAGCATAATATTGTTATCGGCAATATAATCTATCATTATATAAAAATGAGATTTAACAGTTTTTGACGAACGTTTCTTTTCACTCATGTCAAACAAAATAACAGTTAATTAGGTTAGAACCAATAAACAAACGTCAAAAACCCGTCAAAAGCAAGTATGCGGCATAAGTTACGACGTATCATTCGGCCAACTTGACAGTGAATACAAACGACGGTGGCTATTTTCCTAGTTGAATAACCACGTTGTTAAAAGATAACTTAGAAAATAGCGAAATGATCGCAGTTGTTATGTGGATTGTTAAAAATAGTGGTTATTTATTAATTGTTATACAGCAACCACTATAACAACTTTTTTAGAAAATAGGGCTGATTAATAGAAGTAGAAGTTGATTTCTAATATTTTTGGTTTGTATTATAAACAAAATATAAATACTCGTAAATACTATATTTGCGTAGAAATGTGTAGTTCATAAAGGAAAGTTTGTTACATCATTTTTAAATTTTTAAACAAGTTATTGTTTCAAACCCGACTGATTATGATTATTTCCCCGATAGTAGATTAGCGTAATATGTTAATTTTTTAAAAATATTACTGGTCCAGTTGTTTTATACTAATTCGAATTTTAAATTAATAACCTTTGAAGCGTGGAAATATTAAGATATCAACAATGAACAATATAATACAATACAAAGATGAATAGAGACAGATATCGCTGAAAATATGCTAAATTTCACATGCTTGCAAATATAATTAATGAGAAAATTAATAATCGAGAAATCTCGAAACAGTTTTCGAAAATCGAGATCTCAGCAAATATATCTCGTTTCGTAAAATAGTTTTTATAATTCTGTCTAGTCTCGTCAAGACGAGAAATCTCGAGTACAAGATGAGACGAGAATCGAGAAATATCTCATCTCGACAGAATCACTACTCCACACCAATCTGTCCTGCGCCTCTTTCCTCAGACTTTCGTAATTCCCTCCCTTCTTGATATCTGTTAACATTTCACTTTTCTTCTTCCTCTTCTACCATACATTTTTCTTTCAATTATGATTTTCTGATGACAATACTTTCTTGAAATATGTCCAATCCTTCTCAACATCTCATTCCTGACTCTGCCTCTCTCCATCTCTCTCTCTCTCTCTCCACCTGTCAAAAGTTTCCAAGTATTTTTTCTTTTTTTAATCAATAATAATTCTGCTCCTAATTTCTTTCTCACAATGGGGAAGTTTAGTCATGTTGAAATGTAATGGTTTTTCCACATTACTGCAATACTATACATGCAATATTCCTATTAATGCAATAAATGTAATAAAATATAACGTATTTTTTTGTACAAACGATATTAAATTTATCGTTAGTTATATCGTCCGCAATACGATGATATATGCAGCATCTTTGGTTCTCCGTAGTTGTCCGCTATGAATGCTAGTTTAGAATGAAAACATGAACGTATGTCTTGTATATTTAATATTAAAACGTCAAATTCAATGTCAAATCGCGAAAAGCAAATTATTTGATTTTACATATGTAAATGTAAGACCTAGAAAATACGATAAATACAGAAATTAAATTGTCAAGTGTCAAATGTAAACATAAACAGGTAGCCGTATTTTGCTTCTGTCTCTTTCTATGCGGCACATTTTGGACATGTATGTCGAGACCTAATTCGCATATAGTTGATGTTATGTACACCGTAATAGCGGGAATAAAACATTGTAAAAGTTTATACTTTTTTCCGGTATTTTCAATTTTTTTAAAAATATAAAAGTAAAAACGTTTTAGATTTAAAAATATTTTAACAAAAAATTCGAAAATTATAATTTATACAAAAAACATATCAGCTCTGTAGGTCCAATGGTTTGCACACCACTGCGATTTTAATAAGAAAACACGTGCCAATGAGTTATACAACCCGCAATATACAGTGCCTGCGGGGTATTTCTGGGTGGCTACACCTCATAATCGGTAGGGTATGGTCCCACCAACATACAAACCAAACGGTTTGCTTTAATTGATACAACAATGTTCTCTCTCGTGTAGGGCAACTCGGCGCACGTACTCGACTCTTTAGATACTTCCGTGTCGGCGGGCCTCTGATAGCCACAGATACGCCTTTAAGCTCTGTATCGATAGCTTTTGGAACACGCTACAACTTTTATTAGGGTTGTTTTCCGGTATAAAGTAGAGTTCTTGCGAAATCGGCCAAGGAAGCGAAAATTTACTCCAAAAAACCACAATGTGCTCTGTTCAAGAGGAAAATGGATACGTTATAAGTAATGAAACTTCTTTTTTTGCACTGCAGCATCAAAGGCCTTGTCATTACAATTAATATATATAAAAAATCAGCTCTGTAGGTCCAATGGTTTCCGTACCACTGCGACTTTAATAAAAAAATATGCGCCAATGAGGTATACAACCCGCAATATACAAAGCCTACGCGGCATTTCCGGATGGCTACACCTTTTAATCAGTAGGGTTTGGTCCTAGCTACTTATGACCCAAACGGCTAATCGAACTGACACATCAATGTTCTCTCTCACACAGGGCGACTCTGTGCACCTACGCCTCCCTTCAGAAACTTCCATGTCGACTGACCTCTGATAGCAACAGACATGCCACTGAGCACTATATCGATAGCTCTTTGAATGCGCTACAACTTTTATTTGGGTTATTTTCGGGTATAACGTAGAGTTCTTACGCAATCGGCCAAGGAAGCGAAAATGTACTCCAAAAAATCACTATGTGCTAAATTCAAGAGAAACATGAATACGTTATATGTAACCAAATTCGTTTTTTTTGCGCAGCAGCATCAAAGACCTTATCATTACAAGTAATATAAAAATAAAATCAGCTCTGTAGACCCAATGGTTTGCACACGACTGCTACTTTAAGAAAAAGGCGCCCATGAAATATACAACCCTCAATACACATAGCTTGTGCAACCTTTCCGGGTGGCTACAATTCTTAATTGGTAGAGTATTGTTCAAGCAACATATAAACTTAACGCCTTGCTCCAATTGACGTAACACTGGTCTGCCTTGCACAGGGCGGCTCGGCTCACTTACGCGTCTCTCTAAAAACTTCCGTGCCGGTGGGCCTCTGAAAGTCACAGACACGCCACTGAGCCCTATATCGATAGCTCTTTAAACGCGCTACAATTTTTATTCGGGTTATTTTCTAGTATGACCTAGCGTTCTTGCGCAATCGGCCAAGGAAGCCAAAATTTTCTTCAAAAAAACACAATGTGCTAAATTCAAGAGGAAAATGTATACGTTATATGTAACCAAATTTTTTTTTTGCACTGCGGTTTCAAAACCCTTTCCATTGGTATTATTATTACAAAAATTCAAGTCTGAAGATCCAATGGTTTGCGAACCACGGCGACTTTAAGAAAACTGCGCCAATGAGATATACAACCCGCAATAACTTATGTCTCCGGGGCATTTCCGGGTGGCTACATCTCTTAATCGGTAGGGTACAGTCCCAGTAACATATGACCCAAACGGCTTCCTTGCATCACAAAATGCAGGGTAAACTCCCTTAACATCCGGACTATAATCAACATGGGTTTCCGAGATTTGAGGCAGTGAAAAATAAGTTTTTGCGGGGTTTACGCCTGTTATCTCGAAAACTATTAGAGTTACGACATTAATTAACTGGTATTTTTTGTTTACCTTTCAGAAGTCATCGTAGGTGTGCTTTTGTTTTAAAAAAAATCAAATAATTGTACTATATAATATTTAATTTTCAAATAACTTCGTAACTATTAGAAATTGAGAAAAATGGTTCATATAAAAAATTTTATAGTCTATTCACTGACATAGACAAAATTTTGTTCGATCACTATCTTTGTCAGTTTTTTCGATTTTTCGCTTTTCTCGGAAACAGTTGAAGATCAGTCCTATATGTTGATTAAGCTTTTTTACTTATTTTGGTCAGTACTATATGCCCTTAAATTTTTTTACAGTATTTTTGAAATTATCTGTATGTTAAAGGGTCCCTCTTTCTTAGTTATCCTCATTATTTTGATTCCTATATATTTATTTTATTACATGCGAATTTTTGAGAAAAGAAAAATACATCTCTGATTTAATCACAACGATTCTTAAAATAATTGATTAAGTTTTAACACACGTAACTTTCGCAAATAACTAATAAATAATTCTTTAAAATTGTTTTCCACCGTCTACCATTTATATGCAATTTTATATACAGGTGGAATTCATTATTAAACTGTATGTATATTTTTGTTAAATATAAACAATAATTACTTTAACGTCTGTACCGTAATATAAAATGTACTATAACAATATAAACTGAAATATTGTTACAAAATATTTTCGATTTTGCTCAAAAGAAATCATATCTTTTTCCATCCTATAACTGAAGCCCTCTCTTAAAATATCCATGACTGAGTCTGAAAACTTCTAACGAATAAAAAAACGATAGTGACAAAACTGAAAACATCATAGATCACCTTCCCTCATTCCCCACTTATACGCCACTGTCACCACGGTGACAAGAATGTGTAATTTATACGTTAGGGTCGGTCTCCATGTTTTAATAATACAGAAATAGCTGCGACAACTGCAGAAAGAGGTTAGGAGAACTCCACTAACCTAAAAACCAGACGGAGAGGTATTTTCATTACAAAGAGCTGTTCCATTGGCCTTGGACTTGATTCAAGAAAGAAATTTCAGTGATTGATAGCTAACAGATTGAATTAAGTGAAAGTAATGATGTTCCACAATATAAATAATTAGTTATGGTTAATTAAAAATGAAATACCTGGCCCTAAATTTAACTAGAACTTTTTTAAATGATCTCTGCCTAATTAAACATGATACGGCACTAGAGGCATAAAATTTAATTCGAGGGTAATTTAAATTGTTGTCTACCTAGTCGGGAAAACAATGGGGTACTCCACTATTTATTTAATTTTGTTTTTTTATAAAACTTCATCTAAATTGAAAGCGATCTATACCTAGTTCTAGAATGTCTTATAGGCCTGCAGCGTACGGCCATTTTAACTCCCTAACCGATGAGATTGAGGTAACCGGTTCAAACCAATTGCAATCGATAGTAAATGTAAAATTGCATCTACAGTTGATTTTCAAATCGATATATACAAAAATTAGCTAAGATATGACGACGTAAAGTGTAAATTTCGTTTGAACAGCACACGGAAAAAAATGCATTTTTATGGTTTTTATATGTATCGGCATTGTCCAAACTTCGGTCAAAATCAACTGTAGATGCAATTTCGCATGTACTATCGAGTGCAATTGGTTTGAACCGGTTACCTCAACTTCATCGCTTTTTTGATTTCTAGAGCAGTTTTCGGGTATGCGCTACAGGCCTATTAATTGTTAATCATTAAACCATAATATTTTTTTAAAAAATCTATAACGTAGATGTTTAGTTCATTTTGCTCTCTAGTCTCTAACAATAACAATATAGTTCGAGTCATATAAATTGATCTTTTTCAACAATTATTAAAAAACTAGATATATTACAGTCGTTTTTACCTCCCGTCATACCGTAGGTAAAGGAGGTAATGTTTTTAGTCTAAAAATTTGATAGTGAATTTTCAGTGAATAAGCACGAATTATAGGGTCCGTACAACACGTTTTTACTATTTTTACAATGATGTCTCTGTGCGTGTGACAATTTTTTCTTCCACGATAACTCATATCAAATTTCCAAAATTTCTATTTTCCGTATTTAAGATTTCTGCATTCATATAAAAAGTTTATTAGATTTTGGGTAAAAAAAAGATAGTTTACTTGAAGCCCATATTAGTTTTTGATGAAAAACTATATTAATATATATATATATATATATATATATATATATATATATATATATATATATATATATCATCACGGCTTATTACCCATTGCTGGGTATGCCAATCTGCTTTGTACACAGATATCGGTAATGATGAAATATTTGCACCGTGCGGGCGCTTACCAGGCGTCATCTCACGGGCACTCATTGCTGGCTTGGAGAGTGCACCACAGGGGTCAATTTTGTGCCATTTAAAATTGGAAATATTTGGCGTTGGTCGGGATCGAACCCGGTTCCCCAGATTTGCGACCTGACACTCAGGCACGCGGCCACGAGACCCCATATCAAAATATAGTGTTGGCAAATTCCCGGGAATTTATTTTTTGGGAACTATTCCCAGTAAATTAAGTGGAAGCTTTCCGGAAAGTTATAAAATATTATTGTACTCATTACGAGCTTTCTTTTGATACCAAATCCAAATACTTACATATTACAATGAAATATTATTAGAATATATTAAAAAGCGTTATAATTAATTAAATACACAGTAGATATTACCTACACAGTTAAATTAGTTTCAGGATAGAAAAGATATTTAACGAATAATGTGACCCCGATGGCGCGCATTCAAACATAGTTCAGAACGCGATATATTTTAAATGATTATATTGTTTAAACGATGAAACTAAGTATTTATTCTAATTTTAATAATTAACATGAAAGTATATTTATTGTATTTTAGGTAAAAGTATCACAATTGTATCAAAATTGTTTAAATATGAGACGAAACGAAATAAATACATATATTTTCTATACTTACGTAAAGAAAAATCGAAAATTAACCGACACAATTTTTTGTTATAAATAAAATAATTATTTTTTCATTTATTACAGAAAATTGGATCGGTTAATTTTCGATTTTTCTTTACGCAAGTATAGAGAATTTATGTATTTATAGAATTATAAAAAATATTTTCCAAATAACAGACACACTTGCACACTTGTTTGTCAACAAAGACGTTGTCAAAGTACTTGAAATAGGTTATATTAGAAGGAAAAATTCGAGTATATTATAGTCGTTCTTTTTTGTACGTTGGATACAAAATCTGTTAATCCACATCACTGAAAAATAATTAATGCAACAATGTAATATTCTTTTATTTTTCAATATTACAATTTATAACAATGCCATGTTTTAGAGCGAGTATATGTATGAGTATGACAAAATATCATTTGATAATATCACATAGTGATGTATGTAAATTAAAATTATTAAATTTCCTTCATATGAAGACTACCTCTTATATTCAAGACATACTTTAGCAAATAATCATACCAGTCTCTGCATCACCACCTTCATCATAGGAGGCACTGAAATCAACCACGACATTTTCGTCATCATTTCTCACATTATCATCAACATCATCAATAAATGAAGTCATACCAGTCCCGTCGTCATAAACAGATATTGTTATACCAGTTTCATCGACATCATGCGATATCATTCCAGTTCCGATATTTTCATCACCATCAAAACCGGAAGTCATTCCTGTTCCTTCATCAACATATTCATTTGATGACGTCATTTCTGTTCCTGACATACCAGTTCCGGGTTCCGAATTTTCATTCGTTGATGTCATACCAGTTCCTTCTTTAAAACCAGTTGTCATCCCTGTTCCACTTTCGAGACCATCATTTGTTGACGTCATTCCTGTTCCTGTAATCCAATCAGTCATACCAGTTCTAGTTTTCCAATTTTCATTTGTTGATGTCATACCAGTTCCTTCTTCAAAACCAGTTGTCATCCCTGTTCTACTTTCGAGACTATCATTTAATGACGTCATTCCTGTTCCTACACTCCAACCAGTCATACCAGTTCCTTCTCCAAAACCAGTTGTCATCCCTGTTCCGATTTCTCCTTCTGTCATACCAGTTCCGCTTCCACCATCAATTAAAGATGGCGTCATTCCTGTACCATAATCAAAATCTGGTGCCATTGATGTCATACCAGTTCCAACCCTAAGATCCTCAGTCATACTTATACCAAATCCTCCATCTGGTATACCTGATGTCATATCTGTTCCAAAAGATGGCGTCATATCTGTTTCAAAAGATGGTGTCATTCCTGTGCCATAATTAAAACCTGGTACCATTGATGTCATACCAGTTCCAAATGTTGGATTCTCTGCCATACTAGTACCAAATCCTCCATCTGGTATACCCGTTGTCATACCAGTTCCAATATTACCACCACCAACTATAGTTTCTGTCGTATGTGTACCATTTCCTCCACCATCTGATGCAGTTGCCATACCAGTACCAATTATAGCTGCAGAAGTAATGAGAGAAGTAATTATGGTGGGTCCAAGATTTGATGTCATTTCTGTGCCAGTATTTTCCATAGATGTCATTCCAGTGCCATTTTCGGCCATTGAAGTGGAATATGGCATTCCTAAGAACGAAGTTCGAATGAGATTTCATGACAGTTGGTTCTAATCTATATGAGATGAAATAAGTAAATGAGAAATAAAATTAAAAACACTTAAGAGTTTTATTAATGTATTCGTATATATCTATAATATTTAAAGAAAATATCATTTCATATAAATGAATGAAGAAAAAGTCGGTATTATAGTATAAAATTTATTAAAATAATTTGGTCCAGCTATCAATTTGATTTTATAAATATAAATAAACTTGTAATATCTAAAATTCGACATCTTAAAACTAATATTGTGCGTAAGAAGTTTCTTCACTACCGCCATTTCCAAATGACGTCATTCCTGTGCCTCCATCTGCGTACGATGTCATCCCATTGCCTTGGTCAGCCATGGATGTGAACCCAGGTCCTGAGGTCATAACGCCGGGGTCAGCGTGAGACACTTGCATGTTTGTACCTTCCTCTAAAATATAAACAGGTATTTAAGACTGAATATATGTTGCCACATGGGAAAAAATACGCATATGTAAGGTTGGTCACATTTTTAAAAATATAAAATAGACAAACATAATTATTGAATTTAAAAAATCTGATGTGGACACCACACCAATATGACCAATATGAAGATGAAGTATAGACTCAATTATAAAATTGCACGTATTTGACGTAATTTGACATTAACATCTATTTTTAATTTTTTTGTTATTTTTTGTCCTAATCCATAGCAAGCTTCATTACAAAAACCAAAAAGTATATAAGTTTTAAATTTACATATCTCGCTTATACAAAGGGCTAATTTAATAATACTTGATGTGCTAGACGCAGAATTAAATTCTCTAAAACTCTTATTTGAAGCATTTATTTCTAAAATCAAAATGAAACCATTTTATTCAAGAAAAACTGTTAACAACTTCAGGTAATATATCACTTCCGGTTAGCCTGTTTTAACCAAATTCTGCTATGTTATTCCAATTGATATAAAAGTCTTATATACTAAATTTGAAAAGTTTTGGATTATATTTTAATATAGTTTTTTATTCAAATCTATTATAGGCTTCAAATAAAGTACCTTTTCTGGAAATTATGTAATGACCAAAAAGGGAGGTGCACAACTAGATGTTATAGAAGTCCTAAATACAAAATTTCAACTTTCTACGGCTTACCGTTTTTGAGTTATGCGAGATACGTACGTACGTACAGACGTCACGACGAAATTAGTCAGAATGGATTCAGGGATGGCCAAAATAGATATTTCCGTTGAAATCTGGAAACCGAAATTTTTCGCGAATACAATACTTCCTTTACTTTGTACAAGGAAGTAAAAAGGAAATAAATATAAACAAAAACAGTGTCAGTATTAGTAGAAGTACTAAGCATAAATTTAAAATTTTAGTCATATTATTTGGGGATCACTCCATTCATAGATAAAATTAAAATATAATTGGAAGAAAATAATACAGTACTTACGATTTTCACCACATGCACTACAACATAAGGAACATAGCACCCAGCATCCAATACATTTCAGACAGTCCCCAACTGTAAATAAATAATATTATACAATGTAAATATATAAAAATATATACCAACAGCTTTACAAAATAATCACTAGCATCAGTAAAGCGTCCCCTAAACCCCTAAACGTTTTATAATATTGCATAATATTAGTTATGGTACAAAATGTGCAATATTGCAGGTATTTTTGACAATATTATGAAGTTTTAACGATACCAAATCTATCAAACCTTTTATCTATATAGAGACTAGGGTATTACTATTCTAGCGTCGGTGAACATTTTTGTAATGAAGTTTTATCATGAATAACTTGTCTAACATGTGGATCTCGAGAAGTATAAAGGTACATTCACAAATGAAAATTATGTTTAGATTTATGGTTTATACTTTAGATTTAAAGATTTAAAGATTATGTAATGACTCCATTCACACTTCAGAATTTAGGGTCTCTAAATCCAAATCCTAAAGCTAAACATTGCAAGGTCCAAACTTTAGTTTTATGATTTAATTTGACGTAACAAACTTCACCAATGAGAACGAGTCTGAAACGATATAGATATATACACCCATCTTTATTTAATATTCACTTGGTAGATTCGGCTTTTTAAACAAATGCAAGAACATGGAGATTGTCAATAAATGACATACTTAAACCTAAACAAAAACCATAAACCTAATTTTCATTTGTGAATGTACCTTAAGAGATACGAAGTTGGTTAAACAAAAGTTGCCCCATTATAGAAGACCATTTTGATGGTGTTTTGTTATTTGAGATAAAATGCATAGGTCACTAGATATAGGCGAATATGTAATTTTTACAGTTCTTTATTTTTGCGACTATCTTCCAAGTATGAAATAATATTGCATTTTAATTTGCAAATTTTCAGATGCGCACTCATTTACGGCCAAAGGTGCCCAAACGCACCTTTTTATTTTTATTATTTTTTGTTCTCAAAATCAACATAAATTTTTGTAATTTTTTAAAATGGAATTTTTCTTCTAAATAGGAGCAACGTTACAAAAATGTTATATCAATATAAATTTATATTTTTAAATGTAAAAAAAATTGTACCATATTACCGATATTTAGATACTGTGCATAGTTTCAATTACAGCTGTAAAAAGCATTTATAATATAAATAAATATGAAAAGTTTTTCTGCTAAACACTTTACAAAAAATTAGCCTTAAGATCTGTATAATTGTTTTTCTTGTATTATAAACAATAACATTTTTATTGGAAGATACACATCGACGGTGCGTATACACCTTTGGCCGACAACGATATACTTATTAGTATTTCCTCGTGCCAGTTATTTTCATTCTGAATAGTGTATGTTTTGTATTTTAAAAGTAACTAACGAAATTGATTAGCAAAAATATTCAAATAATTGTAGTTTAGTGTATAAAACCTTCTTTGTGTCTGGAGTCTATAAATCTGTGGACCAATTTCGGAATTTAACAAGTTCATGGGAGGAGTTATCTTCATATTAATTGTATTGAAAATTATAGGATAAAATTCAGAGGACAAAATAGTGATGGCCTTATTTTTTTTAAACATTAAATTTGTCTTAATTAGCATATTTCAAGTAATGATTGAGAATGAGTTTATAAAAATTCTCATTTATTGATGTTTTGGCCGGTATTGGGTTAAAATCCAATATTATTTCACACTTGGAAGAAATTTGTCTAGTGACCTATGCATTTTTTCGCAAATAATAAAATATTAAAATATAATCTGCTAATGGGACAACTTTTGTCTAATTTAACCGAGATCCCCATGTTAACAGGTTACCCTGGACACCTGTATATTCGTTATTAAATTAATGTTTCATAAGTTTAGAAAGGTATTTTAATATAATTCAAAATGTAACAATATCCAGAATTATTTTTTATGTTGTTATGAGGCTTTAACTCTTTTTTTATCGCCCCAAGAGGGGTGTTACTGATTTTTTACTGATTTTTTTACTGATCTTTTTGAACTACCCCCTTCTTTTCTTGGCGAAGCAAAACATTTCCAGGTAAGTTCATATAAATTATCAGGACAAATATTGTGCAAAATTATTGAACGTCCAACAGTCGCTTTACGTACATACTTTTTTAGATTTAATATAAAGATAAAATTTTGATCGGTTAATTTCAAAATAACACTTGTGCTGATAAAATTCGCCGTAATCTACAAAATTAATTTTTATATCTACTATCATTTTCCAATTAAATAAACAGACTGATACGGATAACATTATCAGATTGCACATATAATAAATCTGGAGCACAAATAAAAATTATTATAAATCTTATATAACTATAAAATGTAGGTAAAGTACGACTAGCGAATGAAATGAAACTTGACGTAAATTATTTTATACAAGTGCGGTTTTTTTTCACTTTTTTTCCTTTATTGTTTTGAAAGGAAAATGATCTTTATGTATTCCGTTACAGATGATTAGAATTGTACGAAACATTGAGGCATGAAAATTTTTGCAAGTACTCATTCAAATACTGGACTCGCATATCTCAGAAATACATTAACATGTCTTGCTCAAAACAGATGGATGACTACGGTACTTGCACCAAAACAGAATAACAAGACAAGGGTGCAATTAAAATATTTCATCTTTTAGTATTCATCCATACATTTGAGCAAGACATGCTAAGCTAATGTATTTCTGGGATATCCTAGTCCAGTATTGAATGAGTACGTACAATTCTAATCTTGTCTAACTTCCTAATATTGCAATTTATATGCCCATTTGCACTGCTGACACTTATTAAGCCTCATTCACAGCTACTTTTTAAATGCATAACGTTAGTACATAGTGCTAATAGATAATGCGTAACGTAAGTTGATATATGGCAACACCCGGGAACATTCACAGCTAGTTTTAATATTAACGCATAATGCATAAAAACAATACATAGCAACAAAATTTTGCAAACATCAAACTTTTATGCATTAAGTAAAATTGTGACAGCTGTTAAAATAAATTTGCGAGAAATCTCAAAATCTTCAATTTCGAAGAAAACATATATGTAGCTGCATCTAGTGCTACATTTATAATACCATGTACTAAATTGAATTAAACAAGGAAATACGCTTCAGCAATCCTTTCCTGCTATGAAAACTTTAATTTTGACAGGTAATTTGAATAAATACAGATGTCAACTATCAATTAATTTTTGTTGCAGAAAATGCTGTGTTTTTCTTAACCTTACGCATTAGCACTATGTATTAAAGTTATGTCTTATGCATTACCATTACGCATAAAAAGTAGCTGTGAATGTAGCTTTAGATTTTAAGCTAGGCTTAAACAAAAAAATCTGATGTGGCCAACACAGTACCTCCCGCTATTTAATTTTTATTAATTTAAACATACATACATACTTACATATTTAGTTATGCTGGAAACTGTAATAAGATCCATTCCATATAACTATGGTTTTATTTACTATTTTCTTTTTAAAACGTTACTATTATTAATTTGAAATCATTAGTTTTTTGAGAGTGACATTTATCTGTCAGTTACATGCATTTGAGATATGAATTGTGTAACCAAGGAGTTGTGCTTGTTTAAAGCGTAGGCTCCGGTATTTAAATTATTAATAATTTTATAAATTTATCCATAAAATATATAGAAAAAGCATTTATGCAAATCTGTAAAAAAATTAATAATCTTTAATTTTTATAACACTTTTCTCGAAAAATAACATTTGAAGGTATTTTTCGAAGAAAAACTATTTTGAGCTTCAAGTAAAAACACCAAAATCTAATTGCTTCTTCCCGAATGATAGTATTTGAGTTGAGGATCCACACACACATATATACAGACATCATCGTGAAAATGGGATTCTAGGGACCTTAAAACGTGGTCATTTACCAAAATCTCGATATGCGATTTTTAGCACGATCCCTATACCTCCCTTCAATCAAGGGTAGCGAAAGGTAAAAATGCAAACCGAAATTTTGACAGCAATATTCAGTTTCCCATCTGACATGTCGTTTCGATACGATATTGCCAATTTAAGTAACTCTTAAAATTTAAGCGTCAGCGCACCGCTGACGCTTAAATTCGGGCATTAAAGCACCAGACATTTCAAAAAGTAATATTGGTACGGTACAAAAAAAATGTGATTCAATGTATATGCATGGAGTTAGGTAATGTATGTAACATTTCTTCATACTCGAAGGATCTGCATAAAGCAATTATACGTCTCTTTACTTTAAAATTGCAAAGCAATCTTTTAATAACATTACCACAAACTGTTTTAGATTTGTAAGTCGCAAATTTTATAGATTTGACGATCCTTCTAGTTTTGAAGAAATTAATCATACGCCTACATCTATAAAACAAATTAAATGAGAATTTTTGACAATAAAATTTAAAACATGTTCACACCAACAATGTGCAATAGAAATAAATTTTATATTTCCTAAAAATAATTTTATAGCTCACTAAAACAATGAGCCATAAAAAATACAATACTTACAAAGATCATTAAAAGTACAGCAACACATTGTTAGCAGTTCGTTTTCAGCACACTTCAGATAGACTAGCAACACTATAATAAATAAAACGCACCAAATATCTTATCTACGGTAGATAATGAAACTTCAATAGCACTTTACCACTAAAACTGGGAACGTCACTAAAGTTTCACTAATTGAATTAAGATACAATAATCTCTTATCTTCGTTTCCTTGTAAATAGCGTTTCTCGAAAATGTTAAATTATTGATTTAGATAGGTGTACCATGAAATACAGACATTTTAACAAGGGGTTCAGATAAAACACAATGTATTGAAATTAAGTTTTAAATGTACCGTTATTATTAACTGTAAAAACTAAAACAAATTTTTAAAGGACTATAAAAAGTTTAAGAAAATATATCAGTTACGAGCAATAAGAATATGTTTCAAGCCAAATTCATTATCGTAAAATACGTAAAGTAGTAAAGTTTTTTTGTTTCAAATTATGGTTATGAATATAGCTTCATTTTCTAAAAGGTTGTTCCAAAACTAATAAAATATTTAATAAATTTTTACGATATTCCTGAACGCTGAAATCAATAAAACAATGAGTAGATAAAATAACTATAATAAATAACTATATATAAAATGAATATTCATCCATTTCTGAGTATGTCAAATTACTTTTTCAGTTTTTATTAAACTTTCTATATTCGTAATATAAGAAATGAAATAATAGTATATTATGTAAAAAGTTTTATAGACGCGACGAATGTCTAAAGAGTTTATAAAATGAGTCACACATTAGACAGTCCTATTTTTCATGACTGCAAATTAAAATAGCGGTAATATAGAAAAACACTTTTTAGGTTAATTATTTTTACCAAATGACAGCAGCTATCTTCGCCCCGGCCTTTATGAATCATTTGTTAGTGGTAACTCGCTTCACACCGTATCCAATACGACCAAAGCCACAGTTTAGCAAGTTGTGATTACGTCACATTTTAACAACGGAAATAGAAAAAGTGTTTTATAGACTCAAATGAAAAGCCTATATAAACTCATTACTATACTATTATTCACGAAAGATGACTATTCAAGGTCATTTGTTCAAAGAAAGGATACTATGAAATTTAGTCCAAACAAAAACAAATATGACATTTATCAAAAAATCTTTATGCCAGCATTACAAACTACAGTGCATACAACCTAGGATTTGAAAAAAATTATATTTAGAACATGCCCTAAGTTGAATTTTTTTGATTAAATGGTTTGAACATCGAACTTTCAAATTTCTTTGAACGTGTAAAGTTCCAGAATCTTATTGTACAATAAGAAGTTGTAAAAATTAATGTAAATTTTTGATTGTCTATAGCCACCTTTACGTTAAAATCAAATATGTACTTAAAATAATACACCATATCGCTTATATAATAGTTATTTTAGAATTCAGGGCAGTAAGTGCTTCCAAACGGTTGAGGATGATTTTATATATCCGGTACCGGTAGAAGAGGAAAGAAGACTTACTGACCCCAATACTTATTACGTTTATTGCACGATCGTACAAATTTAAAGAAAAAAATAAGATTTGAAAATTATTTTGACATATTCAAAATTGTTGGTTGTCATTTTTAAAGTAAGCTTTACTTAACACTTCCGCATCCTGATACGTAAGTAAGTCACATCACATAGCAACCAGAAATTGGTAAATAAAGCAGGGTTAGCCTGATTATTTAAATCATTGATTTAAATAAAATTTTATTAAATAATACATTTTTTGTCGAAAAATCAATTGTTTTTCAAATTATTTTAGATTCCTACAGAGTTAACAAAAAGAAAATTCTACTATAGTAATATTATATAAAAATATATGCATGTACCGGTTGTCTACTTATTTTATGCACTATAGGAAATACAATGATAAAATTTTCATATATTTGTAAATTCTGCTCTGTTAATTTTAGTACTAAAGTGTAAATACAAAAGTATTTAAAATTAAATACTGCCTCAAATGAGCCTAAATTTATAGATATAATAGGATCTTGTCATGAGATAAACATAAAATAAAATATCCGTGTTAAGCTTTACAGAGTGCCATGCAAGACATGTTTTGACCTGTTTTATTTAGGTAAGCATGATATAAGTTTAAAGTTTAAACAAGCGCGCGTGGACTAGTTATATATTACGTATAACCAAAATTCGAATATAGTCTTGGGGTTTTATTACAGATTTTGTTTTCGTTTAAATAAAATATTTATATTGCTTTTAAAACAATTAAAAAGTGCACCAACAGGTCTGTAAAAATTTAAAAAATCATGATTTATTTGATTTTTTAAATAAATCTTGATTTTTGTCAACCCTGAAATAAAGCTTAGTGCCTTGGATACCCTACCGGCAAACATAAAAAAACGATTGTGCAAAAATATAGCTTTGTAAGTATATTTCTTTTTGGAAAAACCTTCCCCAAAAATATGGTCTAGCTACGCCACTGGTGTAGAGCCTATTTCACTTCATGGTTTGGTTTGATTTATTAATCATTCGAATAATATAAGTATTTCCATTAGATTCAGACTCGAGTTGTTAGAAACCCATGAAAATTAAATAAAATAGAAATAATACTAAAATTATTTGCAACTACGACTGTTACAAGGTTGTAAAACGATATGACTAATTTAAAACTAATTTTATATCTCACGCCGAAAGTAGGCAGATTACGAGAATGTACAGATGTAGACACTAGATCATGAATTACCAAGAGATTATCTTTACGAGTTAATAAAAATTTACATCCATGACAACGTTTGTGTGGAAAAGAGCCGGCCAGTTATCTTATGCAATTTGTAATTTGGCAGAAGTTTGTATCTCGTTTGCCAAGTGGCCCGTCTTCCGCTCCATTCCCATTGTATTCGAGAACAACAAATAAACTAAGCGAGCAAAATAAACTCATTCATCCCCATTCACACACACATCGATCGTCTTCTGTTTAGCTGTAGGAGGGGCATTTCCTCCTTCCGGATCTTACCAAAACAACTGACTGCTGATGCACAACATCCTGAATCTGTCATGGGGGTATTAACCCAATATTTTCCAATAAATAAAACAATTTGAAACGCAACAGAAAAAAGTAATACAAAAGTATAGTATTCCCCAAATAATAATGTAATTACACAATAATAAGTGAATGATTCTTGACGACATACGTTGAAGTACTTTATTTTTGTCACAGGTTATAGAATCTGTTAATAAGGCGACGTATGTCGTAACTCTGTTCAAGAAATAATTTGGAACTGTCAACAAAGTTCGTATACATTGGCGTGTATTTTATTATTGTAACCTTTTATTTATTTGGGTGAAGTATAAAAATTCAAGAATTATTATTAATTAAAATAGATGTGCATTAAAACGATAAATAAATATTAAATATAATAACAATTACGATTACTATGGTTAAACAAATATTAAATACTAATTAAGACTAAAAATATAATTAAATAATTCTTCTGACGGACTAACTCTTCTAACTTCTACAGCCTCAATATCACCGACTGTCCGTATGCCACAACTCTTCAACACCACTGTCTTGCATCCAGTTCCATTCGCCGTTACTGTCGCCATATACCTAACTTTTCCATACTCCTCAAAACTACCGAGTTCTACAACTATCCCAGTATACCAGTAACTTCCTGAGTACTCCACTAAACTACATACGCTCACCACGACACTGCTGTGCTACTAAACTCACTGTGTAACTGTCCTTCTGACAGACTAATTCTAACACAAGTATAGTATGACTAGCGAATGAAAGTTGACGTTTAGATTATTTAATAGATGTCGTTTCTTTTGAAAACATTTCCTTATATTTGATTTGAAAGGAAACTGACCTTTATGTATTCCGTTGCAGCTGATTAAAATTTTACTCAATACCAGGAGGCATATAAAATGACCTTAGCAACAGGATTCAAGGATATATTTAAAAAATTTAATATCGCAAATTCTAGTTCGTTCGTCTCAGGTGTAAGCAACCCTCGAGTCTGAATTACTGTTAGAGGAAATTAAAAATAATTCTATTTCATAGAATCGCCAAACTGAATAGTTAAAAGATTAAAATATTTTGTTATAATCAACATAACCGAAAAATGTTTAAAATATTTTAAACGCACCCCTGATTTGATATTCAGTTACCCTAGTCGGCCAACTATTTTCAGCCAGACATAGTAATATATTTCTGTGCTTTCCTAGCCCAGTATTTAAATGGGTTCATGCAAAAATTTCATACCTGAATATTTCGTACAATTATATTCTTCTCTAGAGTTTCAAAAGAAACCACATCTATAAAATAATTTAAACGTCAACTTTCATTCGCTAATCATACCATACCTCGCTTATATAGTTGCTCTAATATTTGCCAGAACATTCTAGCAATGTCTCAACCGATATAACAATGTACGGGTAATTACGCTTATCTCCCCTTTGTTTTATACAAGAGTCCGTTTTGTCGCTCGCCTGCCGTGCGCCCCAGCTATGTTATCGATCGCATTCCGAGTCTCCTCCCATTCTCTCACTATTACACTCTAGAACTTCTATAGTAGGCGTCGTCTTGCACACACTAGCTGAGGGCTGGTAGACCAAATGTCGTAGGTACCCTTTCATGTTACACTATTTTTGTGTCTCGTCTTAATTTACTTTATATATCAATAATGCAAAAAAAAACTATCAAAATTATTGCGCAATGCCATTCTTATTGCAAATTTATTATAAGTATATCAAAAATATAATACTCCAGTGCCCGGGATTTCCACCTTCTAATAAAGATACTAACTCTTAGCAACATTGCTGTAACAAATAACCAATAATAATTGCAAACAATGAATAAAACATGAAAATGAAAGGCTTTTTTTCGCAATGTTGCTAAGACTTATCAACTTTCTTATAGAATTGGGGTGATTGTCGGGCCTTTTATCCATTACTGAATATGGCAACCTTCATTATGAAAATATCGGTAACTGATGAGATTTTTTTAACCCTACATGGTGAAGAGAAAGGCACTTATGTAATTATAAATTTAAGAAAGTGGTTCTTTTCCACGGTGTACAAGTAATTGGCTATTTTCACATACTTACATTATGTATATACAAATAAATGATTATTTTACATATACAAAATATGAAATGTTAAGCTAACATTGGTTAGTGTGATAAGACGAGGGTAGGAGCCATAACAAATAAATAACTTTTTCTACAAACGCTATTAAAAATTGAATTTTTAACACGGCATACTTCAATTAAAAATACGATATTTTAATTCTAGTGTTAAAAGTAAATTACCTTGGTAATGACGAATGGAACAACAAATCGACATGTTTGACATATGTCAAAAAAAAAATTACAAATACAAATTTAAATGAAATAAATTTGTTTGTAGAAAAAATAGTGTATGATATACGTGTTAAAAGTGACTTTATTTTGTTCGAAGTTTTGGATCACTCCGCTTCGCGTCGTGTTCCAATCTTCCTTCTCACAAAATAAAATGTCACTTTTAACACTTATATAATAAATAACTATTTTATAAACTTTTCTAAATTATAATTCTGGAATAATATTTCAACTTGTTATCTTTGTTAGTCAGAATTCTATTTAGAAATAATTATCATTTTTCCTATCGAGGGTTTTTGTTTAGTCTGACTGTCACCGATTTTTGGCAGAAATAATAATAATAATAATAATAATAATAATAATAATAATAATAATAATAATAATAATAATAATAATAATAATAATAATAATAATAATAATAATAATAATAATAATAATAATAATAATAATAATAATAATAATAATAATAATAATAATAATAATAATAATAATAATAATAATAATAATAATAATAATAATAATAATAATAATAATAATAATAATAATAATAATAATAATAATAATAATAATAATAATAATAATAATAATAATAATAATAATAATAATAATAATAATAATAATAATAATAATAATAATAATAATAATAATAATAATAATAATAATAATAATAATAATAATAATAATAATAATAATAATAATAATAATAATAATAATAATAATAATAATAATAATAATAATAATAATAATAATAATAATAATAATTTATTAATCGCCCAACAGTTACACACCACTAGCAGGACAATATAATAAAGCACTATAACATGTACATAATATATAGAAAAATAGATTTTAAATTTGAAAGTACATAATAATCATACACAAGTACACAAAATCATACAGAAAACAAATAATAAAGAATGTTAAATTTATTGCGAATATTATACAGAAGTTGTCTTAGTGTAGAGTATGTAATAAATAAATCAACATCGATTGTGAGTTCATTAACATTATTGCACATAATATGTATGGGTGATCTAGTTAATAAATTTGTTCTAGCAAAGTTCACAAAGAAAGTTACATATGTTCGAGCAGATAATCGTGGAACAAAAAAATTTATTTGGCTTAAAATTGAAGAACAATCAACGATATTATGTAATAATTTGTACAAGAACAATATAGATATATTTCTCCTACGCTGCAATAATGAAAGGTAACCAAATCGCTCTAACAGAGTATTTTGTTCAATTCCTATGAAGGGAAACTGATTATCGTTTCTGTACGATAAATATTTCAGGAAACGCCTTTGTACAGATTCTAAATCAGTTATATAACATTTATACATAGGATACCATATCAGAATACAATATTCCAATTTTGACAGTATAAAAGTAGAGTACAATAATTTTAATAAGTCAGTATTCTTGAAACATCTAGTATTCCTAATGATAAATCCTAATAATTTATTACATGACTTTACAACATCATATGAATGAAAAGAAAAGGATAAGGCAGGATCAAAATAAACACCAAAATCTTTAATAATATTGGTGCGTTCAGGAGGATTGTTGTCAGTACTATATTCAAATGTAATGGGATTTTTCTTACGGTGATATGATATAATTTTACATTTGGATGGACTTAAACATAGTCTGATATGTGTTGATATGTCTTGAATTATGCATACGTGCGAGACTTTGGATGCCCTACACTTCGATGCCCTTTACCCTTCAACCCCTAGCCCCTCACGGAAGAGAAGAGATAAGATTTTTAGTTTTTAGACAGTCGGGTTAGTTAGTTATGTTTAATTAAGTTCTAATAACTAGTGTAAATTAAATAAATAATAATTAATAATAATAAGTTAATCCCAAGAATGTCCGTGTCCATAAGTATTCGTCAGCATCATTTCATCTGTCATCGAGAAAGTGTAAGTGTGTGTGTGTTCTTCCTTTTCACCAAGTCATGCAAGCCAAATCATCCAAGCGTCCACTAGTTGTCATCTTTGGAAAACAAGTAAGCAGTAATCATCATCTTCTAGTAGACCCCTCTCGTGTTACATAAGTTAAAATTAAGAATAATTGAAGCATTTCAATTCGAAGGGATGTGTACTTATCTGAACTGAACTTATCCTTGTCGTCTTAGGTTATTGTTATTCTTTTTTCCCGAAGTTACTTGGCGACAAAAGAAAAATAAATAACTAGTTACATCTTGTCATTACATGAAACTAGCAGGAAAATAATTTAGTTCAAATAAATATTTATATTTCTACAATTTAAAGATCCCAACGTTTATTTTATATTTTTGTAACGGCTAATACCGTTACAGATGTAAGTGCTGTTTATGTTTTAATGTTAATATTCAGCAAAAATGTTTTGCTCGAAATAAAAGCGATTGATACAATTTCTTTTATTAATATTCTTATCCACTTTGTTAAATATATGTTAAAACTTAAGACTCGTGGACATTGGTCTAAATATTTAATTACTCGTACTTGTTTTCCACTCAATTCTTTGTTTACTAAATTAATTCCATTTTTGGCTTTACTTTTTAACTTTTTAACTATGCCTATTGATAAATAAAATGATATAATTGAAATACTTTGGAAATAAGGGGTTTTATGTTACAGCGACTCGTCGCGATTTGAAAATATTTCGATTGGCGACTGAAAGACCGCCTATAATTGTATAACAAATAGCGTGTTAGGAGGAGGTTCATACTACCAATGGAAATTAAGAAAGCATTGCAATTCTCAAACAGTTTTTATTTAAACATAAATCTTTTGCATTAAACTTAATAATTTAAATACACTTGCAATTATAAAATATGTAAACTTACACAATATGCAGTGTTATAATATTCATTTACAGAAAACAGTTTGATATGAAAACTTATATCCGTGTCGTCGCATCTATATTTTGAAACTTTGACGGACCGTAACTCGCTTATTAATAGGAATTTTTTCACCGGATTACACCTATATTCTTAGACTTATACTTTCAGATGAAATTGCAAAAAAATGGTGGAATCCCCCATTCTGTGACACTTGTACTTTTTTAAAACATTGGGCTACGCTTATAGAATGATCTAATGCAAAAAATTTAACCATCTGTACTCGTAAAAGCGAATAGCCTGATCCTAAATTGAAAAAGTAGTACTTTAACCGCAAGAGTACGTAAAATAATACTTTAACAGCAAGAGTATAAAAGTACTTTAATTTTTATTTAAATTAAATTAAATACTTTATAAACTTTAATGGTTTGTGCAATTAACGTTATCAGAAAGATCTATTCTTAGAATAGAACCACAATTTATGTTAAATTTTAAATTTACGCTTAAATAATAATTTAATTAATCACTTTTCTATTTTTTAAAATCTGCTATAGAAAAAATTAGAATTTTATACGCACACAATAAAATTTAGTTACCGACTCACGAAATAGTTATTTATGTAACAAGTGTGTAAACTAGTACTTTTTTGGTCGAGTGCGATGTTGTAGCACGAGACAAAAATACTATTTTACACACGTGTGCAATACAACATTTTTCCTACAACCGAAATGGTACTGATGTTTCTCATAATACTGAGTGTACAGGCATTCAGCAGCTTCAAATACTGTTAGTGCTCTTTCTCATAACACTGTACAAAATGTAACTTAAACAATTGGAAGAATCTCATACAGACGATGATTAGTCTTTATAATGTACAAATTGTACATTTAATATTAATATTAAAAATTAGGTTAGGTTAGAATACATGTCAAAAAAAATTTTAATGTTCTTAAAAATTAGATTAGTACTCAATCTGTTAAAAAAAATATTAGATTTGTTTCATTTACAATGTATCTTCATATTTCTTAATAAATTTTATTACTTTCATTATTATTTACTACCTAATTATATACTTGACAGGTAATTAACCGTATTTTAATGTTTCCTAGCAACGCTTATTTACTTTTCAAGTACTAGTGCGTGAAAAGTATTTTTCACGCACTAGTGCTTGAAAAGTGTCTCTTTACACACTGTAATGAGAGCGTGGAAAGTACTTTTCACGCACGGTTGTAGGAAATAGTTATTTATGATATAAAATTACCTTTAACACGTATATCATCCACTATTTATTCTACAAACTATTTTTTAATTTAAATTTGTATTTCTAATAATTTTTTGACATTCACTTTTAACACTAATGTCAAAAGTAACAATGATTTGTCACTTTTAACACTGGTGTCATAAAATGACATGTTTAACTCTAAAAACAAACATTAAAAAGCCCACTTTTAAAAGATTTGTAGAAAAAATAATTTAGGAGCGATTCGTCGCTCGTGTATTAACTCTTTTCGCTCGTTGATAAAATAGTATTTTATCGTCTTGTATAAAAATAACTAGTATACATTGTAGTAGGTAAAATATGAAATGCGTAATCTGTAAGACAATAAACAAAATTATTTAATTTATGTTACATACAATAATATTATAAAAAATATATATATGTATTCACATGAATAACATTATAAATTGTTTATTTTTTCATAAATTGTTACCTAATTATCATAACCTACACATCGTAAAACAGAAAAGCAAACAAATTTATCATTTTCAATATTCCATCTGTATAGTCATTATTATTCATTTCTATAATACACAATTTGCTTATTATTGTCAACTTTACAATGAGAAAAATACTTATACATGTTGTTGAAGCAGATGACATGTCAGTTACAATTTTGACAATTCAACTTGAAGAGTCAGAGTGGCCTGTTGAGTGAAAGGCATGTGATAGGGTTTGAGAATAAGATGTTATCTGTGACATCGTACAAATTAGACTCAGCATGATGCTTATAACATGATCTTATGATAGACACCAGACAGAGATGAGTCAGGATGGTCAAGACATCTCATCAACATTTTTCAGATGTGTGTCGCGAGAAAAAATTTAGACCAGAAGAAATACTCGTACGTAACAAGTAAAATGAGATCGTTTTTTCACGAATGTTGAATTAAATTGTACTAGCAACGTTCTCTGACCAATGACACAAATAGTTTCTAAGTAGGTATTACTTATTAGGGATTTAAATTTTACAGTCAACAACTACTATAAATTAAATGAACACTAAATCGAATATTTAACATTTACAAGACATTGATTCAATACAAGTTTCTTTCAGATTTTGTTAATGAGCAAAGTCGGAAAAAATCAAATTCTACTTTCAATAAAAAAATAATAACTAAAGAACTGCTTTCTAGAAATTATAAAATAAGAACTTACGTTACTATAATTGGCCTTACATAACATTAATACTAGAGTATTTATTTGTCATAACTTCAAGAAATATTCTCCATGTCCAAAAATAAACTGGTAAACCTCTGAAAGTAAACAAACAAAAACATTAAATTAAATAAATATCATGTAAAAGCCTTATCACACTAGAAGTAGTATCTCTGAATGAAATGGAATCGGTTTCACTTTCTCTGACTATTTATCGCTGGCTTCTCTACTGCGCATACGCAACTGTCTTCGAAGTACAGGAATGTAACTTTATGGAGTAAAATATAACTGCAGAGACGTCAGAAGTTGTCATTTCTTTGTTTGATGCACATAAAATTAGTATGCTTGCAATTGCATTATTTTTCCATCGCTTTCATTAATTTTACTTGAAATAATTTGATAGGTCTAACAAATTTGAAATATGTTGTCATTCAAGTATGAAAATCCACTAAATGTTGGAGAAAACGGTTGTTCTAAATTGCTGTGTGATAGATCGAGTTGATCATACAAAATAAGTCAGCGAAAAAGAGTCAGAGATATGATCGTACTGTGATAAGGCCTTAAGACTATATTAAAATAATGTTGAACTGTTATAACAAAGTTAACTATTTTTAGTTCGCATAAACTATTCTACAATTGTCTTCTTCTGTTGTAGTTTTGTTGTGGTTTAGAATTAGAGATATATATTTTGAAAAAGAAAAACAATGGACAAAATTTAGAACCATGGTATCCTTATGGCAACAGATGGGAATATTTTTGTAACAAGTGCGAAAAATTTGTGATTCTGACATGAATGCAAGTTTTGGAATTTGCAAGGAATTTCAGAATGACATTTTCCGCATGTGTATCAACTAATATTTTTTTCTGCAAAAGCACGAAAATAAAAAAATGACAAAATGAATTCTAAATTTTTACATATGAAGACCACACTACAAAAAAGGGGAATGTCGCATTTTTTTATTAAATGAGTTAAGGAATGCTAAACAAAAAATAAAATATTGTAACGTGGAACGCCAACCGTCGCCGCCGCTGTCGCAGCCGCGTCGCAGCAATGCGCGAGTGTCTATTTATAGCGATGACGCAATCGCGCTAGCAGCCGGGCTACGTAGGCAAACAGGTCGGACGTGCTAATTAATTGCTGTCGCCTGAACCTTTTGTGTTTGTTGTTATTATGTGGGCGAACATTCTGGAGCTTTTCTAAAAGATAATGACAGCTGTATAAAAGGGACGTAGCAATGCTCGAGAGTTAGTGACATACAGAGTCATACAGACACATGGAGTGTTAGAGAATAAAGTGTTAGTGAAAAGCACAGCAGTATCGTAGTGAGCGTATGCAGTTGGTGTCGAGTAGGTACTCGGGAAGTTACAGGTATACCGGGATAGCTGTGGAAAAGAATACTCGGTAGTGTTGAAGGGTATTGGGAAGCTAGGTATACGGGGACAGTATCGGCAAGGGGAAGTGAAAACTCGGCAGTGATGTTGAAGGATTGTAGCATACGAACAGTCGGTGATACTGACGCTGTGGAAGGAGAAAGTTAGTTACATAAATAGACAGACAGTGAGGTGAAAGGTGTGACTTCTGTCCGAGCAGTTGAATTTACAGACGCTGTGGAGTCAGTTGAGTATATAGACGCTGTGGAGGTCGGTAGGCGGACAGTTGAACATGATATAAGTATATAGTGACATAAATGTAGTGATATAAATATCACGTAAACAATCTACAACAGTCTGCAATAAACCGGCAGTCTAAGTTTGGAACGCGCAGTGAAATAAATAATATCGTGGAAATAAATAGTAGTGTTAATTGGTTAAATAAATAGTTAATTATAGATTTAGTCTTAATTAGTTTTTAATCATTGTTCAACATTAGTAATTGTCATTATTTTAATACCTTTTTAATATTACATTATAGTTTATTAAACATTTATTTTCATTAATAATAATTGTCTAATATTTACACTTCACCCAAATAAATAAAAAACGTTACAATATGAAAATACAGGTGAGCAAATACTTTTAAGAATTCTAGTTCTACATTCCACAAAAGAATAAATAATATAATGATTACACATTATGACATGCTGCATTGAAACTTTTTCGCGTATTAATAACTATTCCGTTCTACATTACTAATTTGAGAGATCTCTATGATCTCATAACAATACACATGTATCGTATGTATCTCGGTACAAGGAAACAGATACAGATCTATCAGGTGTACTCGTATATACCCTGACGTAATAATTATAACAAAGATATGATCTGATATTTATTTTGTAAATAAAATTTAATTTGAAAGTATCTATTGTTTTGGTACTCATTGAGAATGCGAAGTTAGTATAGATTACAATAAGATATGAGAATAGATTACCAATTCCTTGATATTTTATTTCGTATAGGTATATAGTCTTTCTTTTATCTACAGATTTATATATAATGTAGTCTACTCTAACATGATATTTTTTACAACTTAACTAATCTCAAATACATAGAAACAATAAACCTAACCTATAGCATGCAGCTACATTATAAAAATTTTCTTGGAAGAATCAAGTAAAAAGTATATGATATGTATTAAAAGTTTATATTTGTTGATCGCACAAGATGTAATCGAATATTGCATGCACGGTATAATTGCAATAAATGTGCCCCAGTTGTAAATCTGTATTTGGTGCCGTGTTGAACACATTTTTTTTTTCGATTTTAGAATTAATATTAATATACGCGATTAAAGTTGAGCGGACTCTATCTAGTGACCAAACATCGCACTAATTATGTGACGTCACAACGAGTATAGTTTCTTACACTCCGTATGAAGTAACGTTAGAATTTTAGATGAGATTTTAAAAATTCAGCAAGTATTTAAATTTATATTTATTGGTGATGATTGTGAACACTTCCTCTGTTTAATTATACAATAAAATTCGAGAGTATTCCTAGTATGTTGAGACATTGTATATTTTTAGATAAATAAGGTTAAGTATAATGTTTGTAGTTGTTTGTTAAAATAATGACATAAATTTACTATAAATAAGTTAAAAACAACATGAATCCAATATTAGATTGTTTAAGGATTAATTATATATTTGTAAATATTGTAGAAATACAGAATTTTCACCAAAACCAACGAAATCAAGTGTACTGTTGTGTTCCGAAATGTCATACCTAAAAATCGAGAAATCCCAGCCTTTGTTTCACAAATTTCCAAAACGTTAAATTTACAAATAAATATTGCATCGAAAAAATAATTGAGACACTATGATAGATTAAACTGTTAATTGGAAAACGAGTTACAAATTCAATGTTTGTTCCTTATATTTTTGTAATGAAGATTACTCATATATTGGTAGTTCTAAAACAATATAAATATATTCAATTATTTTATTATGTATTTATATTTAGGTTAATTTATACATATTTATATTTAGGTTTTATATTTGTACTTAGGTTAGTTTCCCGCCTTACACGAACAAGATGCTTTTTATTGCTAGTGAGCCAGAATTTATCAATTTTCCAGTAATTTCATGCTGATATTTATTTACGCCGCTGATTTGTGGGCATAATCCAAAGAAGAGTGTTTAATTTTTGTCATCTGATTGTGTTTTACCATATGCTAGCATATGTCCAGAATTCAATACTGCATCATCCTCACAAAAATTTCTGCTGCACGCAGAAGCATTTAAATAATTAAACACATTCTTTAGTAGCAGTCTCATTACTAATAAACTATTAATTCATTAAATATATGTATGAAAACGGCAATACACACACAAACTTTAATGCAGAAGTGAACGACAATTTGAAAACATACTCGTTGTGACGTCACGTCACGTGTTAAAAGTTGCGGGAAAAGTTAATCTGAATCGCCTATAGTGACTATTTTTACTACCTACTTTGAAAGTTATCGCCATCAAATTATGTTACTATGCGTTTGCTGAACGGTTGCTATGTATTTATTCAGCTATTCCTATGTAGATAGCAACAATAGGCATATACTGTATCTGGTTTAAGATTGCAGTGGTGTGAATATAGGAGCAGTTTGATCTTATTTTTTGATTAGATAATACCCCGATATTATCCAATCAAACAACAAGATCAAACTGCTTCCATCACACTACTGCAATCTTAAACCAGATACAGTATAGTAAAAGTGACATATTACATGTTGTTAGCTGTCCAAATAGTTGCACTTTTAATGTCAATCGGCAAAAAAAAAATTATTAATAGTAATTGTCAATAAAATTTGTTTTTACATAGCACTTCTATGCAAAATTATAGCAACGATAAGGGCAATAACATTTAAAAAATCTGATGTGGCCAACACCAAACCTCCTGCTATTTAATTTTTATTAATTTAAATATACATACTTACATATTTAGTTATTGTGGATACTGTATTAAGATCCACTCCATATAACTATGGTTCTATTTACTATTTTCTTTTTTAAACGTTACTATTATTAATTTGAAATGATTAGTTCTTTGACAGTAACATTTATCTGTCAGTTACATACATTTGTTGAGATATGAAATGTGTAACCAAGGAGTTTTGCTTGTTTAAAGCGTAGGATCCGAGATTATAATTATAGATATTTTATAAATTTATCCATAAAATATATAGAAAAAGTATTTACACAAATCTGTAGAAAATTGAATTATCTTTAATTTTTATAATAATAACACAAATCTTCAAAAAGTAACATATGAAGGTATTTTTCGAAGAAAATCTATTTTGAGCTTCAAATAAAGTACCATTTCCGGTTATTTGATATATATATATATATATATATATATATATATATATATATATATATATAAAATTAATATTAATTTATAACAATCGGGGAAAACATGCCTAATATAAAATGAAAGACTCAACCACGCTTCGTTTATGAAACGTCACCAGAACAGTAAATTTGCTACTTTCTTGACTTTGTTAAACAAATAACTACCTACTTTCTACGATCGAATTTTTGTTGAATATGTAACTCATAAAATGCATTTAATGTCGTCCGTAAAAGATTACTGACCGTGGACATATCTTTCTTTTATAACTGCAATATTTTCCTAAACTTTTCCAACCAATTTCATTTTCAATTTCCCTCCAACCAGTCGTTCCAAGTTCGTGACCCGGCACTCCCTGTCGGTGGCTACATGAAGCTAAATCGACTGGAACACATCATTCAATCACGTGTCATCTTTAATCCTCCTCAGTCACTATCTTGCTTGCTTTCTTTGTGCACAGTGCACCGTACCTTGCCCAGTCTACACACACACATGATCCGTTAGTTTTAATATTTATAAGAGACAAGAGGACCGTGTCCAGTGATCTTTAACTGTAGGCCATTCATTTAAAGAAATAGTGGATGGTCATTGGAATAGGATATTTAATGATAATTGGAAGAATAAAGTTGCCGCTGTATGTAATTAATTGTATTGTTTAAATTAATTATTTTTTACTCTGCTTCTTATCATTAAATACTAATGTTGAATTGAAAAATACAATATATTTTTGAAAGTATCCTAGCTGCCGGCGCCGGTGCTTTGAAAAATTTAAATGGTAGACGCTGCCGGTTCCTTGGGGCTGCAAATACCTATCCGAACCAGCATTTTGTGCGTTAAATTAGGTTGTCAAGTTATATTATTAGAGAAATAGCCAAGTCCAAACTCACCATACTACAGTTTGATATAAAAATAATTGTACAGCATATAATTGCATATAAAAAAAACAATTAGTGGCATTTTTACCTTCCGTCACCTTTAGGTAAGGAAGGTATTGTCTATGGTCAAAAGATTCGATTAAAACGATTATAATTATCCCTTAACCTTAAAATTAATTTTAATAAAAACTAAATACGTATTTCGAGAACTAAGTTCTTATCATCAGTAGTACAACAAGGGAAAGTTAAACAGAGTAGCCAAGATTACTCAACATGTCAACCATGCCAGAGGTCCTAACAACTCTGAAAAACAAGGGAGAGAACTGGGATTATATACAAACGGGAGTCACAGGTGAATGATTACCTATATACTAAGATAAATTTCGTTCAATAATAATGAGTCATTAAATTTTAAATCGTCCAATAAATTTTAACTTTGTATTAAATCGAAAAATTTTGAGTTTGGTATGGGACCGAAATCTGCGTTCATCAAATTATTTTTATATAAATTTATTATTAAACTCTCGTATGCATCTAAATATCTATCATTATTAATATGTTTTAAATGTTTAATATTAGAATTGTTAACTTTGTGATTATTAATGAACATGTTGAGCTACGCTAAATTTTTCTGGATTACCGCTTTTTTTTTCATTTTTCATTACAACTAATTTTATAAATACCGGATATTTTGTTAGTATCTATTTTATCTTATACCTAAAGATAAAATAGATACTAATTTCAAAAATTATAATTCTTTTCCATTCTTTCCATATGAAGAGCTAATTAGATTTTGGTTACAACTGGTCAACCGGAAGTACTCTCATTTGAAGATGTTTCTTGAAAAACTATGTTAAATATCATTTTTTCACATTTAATGTTATTATAAATATTAAAGATTATTTTATTCTCTATATAATTTGATTACATTTTATGAATCATATTCAAAGGATAAAGATGCATTCACAAATGAAAATTAGGTTTATGGTTTTTGTTTAGGTTTAAGTAAGGCATTCATAAATGTAAGTTTAAATTACCTGAAAATTAGTTTTGATATGTACAGACATCTGTGTAAATGCTTCAAAAACAAGATTAAAATATCGATAGGGCAGTACTCAACAAGACACATGGGTGCCGTGAAACTATCGTTCGCTTGGCATTATTGGTTATATTTCAGCAATTAAGTTATGACAGTCTCCATGTTCTACTCGTATTTGTGTAAAAAGCCGAATCCACCAAGTGGATACTAAATAAATATGGGTGTATATATCTATATCGTCTCAGACTCGTTTTCATTGGTGAAGTTTGTGAAGTCTTGCATTTTATACTTAATATTAAATGGATATAGAATTAAAAAATTATAAAGAAATTAAATTTCATAAAGGAGACAGCTATGGAAACAGCTACTATATTAAGAAAATTCTGACTGAAAGATGTCAGTGTCAAGTTCAATTACCATAAGTGTGTTTGTCTTATAATGTTACTGGAAATATAGGATCTTTTGCAAGAAATTTTCTATATCAAATTTGTATAAAATACATACAACAGCCGGAAGGTAATGTACAAGAAATAGAATCTTTGCAAGGAACTTTCTGTATGAAATTTGTACAAAATACGTAGAACTGACTGACGGAAGGTAATGTGCTGATCACATCAGATTTTTTTGGATAGACATGAAATTAGGCTAACCGACATCGACTATCTTGAGAAAGGTAAAAAAAATAACAGAGGAGTATTACGCATTACTCGAAAAGCTAAATGCAGAAATTTCACGGCCACATTTGATGAATATGAAAGTGCTGTTCCATCAATACAACATATCGTCTCACACATCGCCATGGCGAAAATTCACGAATTGCGGTTCAAATTGATTGACACCCACGCGAATCTACTATTTTCTATTTATTGATAAAAATAAGAAAAAATCAACTTTTTAGATTTCATCACCTATAACAGATAACAAGATAATCCATGGTATTTCATAGAAATTCTCATATCTATACTATTTATAATTTTTAAAAATAAAAGATTCCAATTACAAAAATAAAAATGTAATAAATTACGATAACAATCTTCTAATTTTATACATACAGCTTCCGCGTAAATTGCATTTTTGCAATTTAAAATAAATTTAATCTAATGTAATAAAAGCAATCATTTTATCTTAGACATTAATGTACATACCTATTTTTAGAATGATTGATAAATTATACTGATAATAAATAATTAAAAAATAGTATTTAATGTGATATAATAATACTTATTACAGAATAATTATTAAACATTTTTACATAAGTGTCTGCTACACGTTTTAATAGATACAATCTTAACATTCTAAAAAAATATATAAGCAACTTAATATGTTCAATTACTGGAATTATAAAAAATAAAGATATGCAAATATTTTCATGATGTGTAGTCTTTTTAAAAAAAACAAGTGACTAATATAAAGAACAAAAATTCCCCAGACATGTAAATGATCCCGTCACCAAGAAATTTATAAGTCCGAGAGTTAATTCTACTAAATATGCAAGAAATATTCTTTCTCATCAAGAAACATGAAACTTGTTTAAGAATATATTCCATCTCACTGAAGCAATTTTAGCTGTTTACAAGAAATTTATGATTTATATCTTATCTTCTCCGTATAATTAACTCGTACTTAAAGCTCGGTTCGATGATTTATAATTTAATTAAAGCAATTGGAGTGCATAAACACTTTGATAATCATTCCAGACTGACAAACAGATGCAGCAGGTACATTATCCGAAGAAGAAAATTGAGAATGAAATATATCTAACATGGTACATCTTATCAGGCCATTTTTCATTATAAAATGTTACAAGTCAGAAATATATAATAGTCGCCTTCTTATTATCATTTGCTTTACCTCATCTCAGCTCAAAGTGAGATGAGTTTGACACGAGCTGAGTTGAGATTTTTGTGAAGTAAAAAGAACGACAAAAAATTCCGTAGAACTGTCTGTTAGAAAATCTGAAGTATTGTCCTCTGAACTTGAAAATTATAGGTACGTTCAATAAGCCAAGCAAAACAAGCAACCGGAAGTAAAATTTGTTGAACGACTTTGCTAGCCTAGCATTTGCTTGATTTGCTCGCAAGCAATCCAAGCCACAATTTTCTCGCTTGTCTTGCTAAGTGTCAAATATAATGGCGGGAAATACAAATTTTACATACATGAAGTTAACTTGAACCGTTTCTGTTTCTTTATATGGTGTATGTCTATCAACCACATGTAAAAAAGGCTTTGAGAGTTTTGTAATGTGTGCTTATAACATTATTAAATTTGAAATATTTTGTTATAGTCAATATAGCTTCTTCCAAATTAATCCAACTATCTGAAAATAAATATATAAATTCATTTTCCATATGTTCGCAGACCAAGAAAAGAAATACAACAGGTACACAATTACACAATGTTATATTTGACATCTATATACGTTTCTCTATGACAGTTGTGGATGACAGTTCGTCATATAGCTAGCAAATCGTTCAGCGCACTAAGCAACAAGTCTCGTTTGCTTACCTAGCATTTGCTAGATTTGCTTACTTCATTGAACGCACCTAATAAATTGTCCACATCATATCACTCATGTCATTATTTAATAAATTTTAAATAATCATTGCTTAAACTCCAGCATAATATCTTTAATAGTATCGGTCATTTTTTTTCAAATAACCAAAAAAATAATAATATTATTAAAGTTATAAACAATAACCTTTTCAATAACCAAACATTGTATATGACAGCCAGTGACAACATAGTCTTCTCACTTAGGTTTTATTTTATTTCACATCAGTTACGACAAAAAGAACGGCCAAATATTGAAGCAACTGAGGTGAGCTAAGACGAACTGAGATATGTAAAAAGAACGCGACTAATATACCTACCGGCAGTAATCTTTATTTCACAATTAGAATTAATAAATTTAAGACATAAAAATCACTAAAACCCATTTGACATGGTCATAGTTTTGTTAGCGTGTTAGCAAATTTATAAATTTTGTGATGGATTAAATGATTAGAACTTTCTAGTTATCATTCCTTTCCATTGAAACAATTTATAACCGTGTCAAACAGGTTTAGTATACGAAAATCAATAAACTATTATGTAACTTTAACCCATTGGGTCATATATGTCCCGGACAAGTGCAAAATAAATGTATTAAAAGTACGTTCACTCTTTGTTCTAGTCAAGTTGTAATAGCTCTCAAAACTCGAGCCAGTTTTCAAAATCTTTTTTTAAACCGCAAGTCAATATCTTTTCTTTCTCGAGATATTTACATTGAAAAATTTTCCCATTTCTTGGTTATGACCCAAGAATGGATGGAGATACAATACTCGTGACTTCGTCATTAGATTTTACAGACAAAATTATATTAGTTTACCAATTTTGGTCCCAATAGTTCAATTTGTACTATTAAAAAACTTAAATTATTGAAAATGGTCAAAATCTGAAAAAATCACAAAGGGTTTTAGATTTTTTGTCATTTTAAGTGTTTTTGCTCTATAGAAATTGTATCCAATGTTCAAAACTTAAAAATGCTTTAATAATTTGGCTGTTTAAAGACAATTTTTGTGGTTTTTAATGCCTTTAAATTTTCTTAGTATGTTTACCTTGTCTTGAGTACCTAATGAAAAACTACAAGAGAAGCAAAATATTTTGGTTGAAAGATTTTTTTAATGTTTAGTGTTACTTTAAAATGACAGTTTGAAGCAAAAAACACTTCACACGTTGTTATTCTAACTCACCCTTATTTTTATTTCATCCCCTTAGGTCTGAGTGATATATTTGACTGATAACCAGATGACGTATGTCTAAATATTCCATTTCTTTTTTGTATTATTCATATATTCCACAAATGTTACTTTTTTGTGTAAGCATTATTCATATATTCAACACTTAATTATTTTATAATATAATAATTAAACGGTTTCAAGTTTCAAGAAATAAATTATGTATACCTAATCTTTCCATCTAATGTTTTTCAGAAAATAAACCCATAAATATTAAATAAGTAGGTACATTTCTGGCAGAAAAAGTGTTTTTCTGCGATTATCTGGGGGATCAAAGACTACAGGATGAATAAATACATCATAATATTGTTGATTAAAGAACGAATGTCATACTCATACATCAACTATGTACGATATTTTATATTTTTTTCTAAATTTATTACTATATTTCTTCTCTTTTTATTCTTATTTACTCTTAACAATCTTAAAACAAGAAAACAGTAAACTTGGCGACGTTTGAAATCTATGTCTGTAGATTGTATTCGGCTGGTCTCGGGCAGTCGATTTCAAATCTGCACGTAATGGTGACCATAGAAGTGAGGGGAAATAGTGATGCACGCGAGGCGAGACAAGAAATATAAAATATCGATCTCGTCTCGTTTTCGGATCTGTAATCTCGATCTCGCTCTCGTTCTCGCACATTTTTTTGAGTCTCATTCTCTATAAAAATGTATTTGCAATCATATAACTATAATAAAAAGACGAAACACTAAATTCTGGGCACCAATTATTTCAAAACGAATATAATGTTTATTCATTTATGGTCACCAGAAAATTTTATAAGTTAGTAAATAATTTAATTTACCTCTAAAATATCCAATTTATCATCAAATTGTGATCTCTAAACTATTTCAATACGAACATCTGTTAATACATTCTGTCATCAGTAAAACGAATTAAACATTAAAAAAATATTTTTTGTAACTAAAAGTATCTACACTTTTTCATTAAATATATGCCACTATTTAAGTAAGATTAAGTCATAAAAAACCGCTACACTGGTAACCCGCCGGTAACCAATCACTCCGCTACTCTCCCTGTTGGCTCCCATCGACGCTTAATGTAACATCCTTTACTTTTCAGAGACGACAATAGTTTTATTAACCGTGGTTTTAACTGGGGTGAATTATTCAACCCTTCTAGTTTTACCGATTTTATCTTTATTTTTACATTTCCTCGCTCTGGGAACGATATTAATCGAATCGACTCTAGATAGACTCAAAAAATATAGTGAATTCATATAATTTTCACATTTACGTGTTCTATGCATGAATTAGCGTTGACTCCACTCCTAGTACGGTACATTTTTCATTGAATATGAATCAAAGCTATAAAGTTACAAATATTTTTTATGGCAAGACTCTCGCGAGAATCTCGCGAGATTTCTCGCTTCTCGCAGTTGTTATATCGATCTCGCCTCAAATTTTAAACTGCAATCTCGCTCTCGTTCTCGTCTCGCATAATGCAACGAGACGAGACTAGATGCGAGAGTACTCTCGCCTTGTCGTGCATCACTAAGGGGAAATCTGAAATCTAATAGATTTCAATCGGCAGTAAATTTCAAAGTTACAAAATCAGACCCGAGCACTCGAAGTAACTAGTAACGAACTTTTTTGGGCGCTGCAACAGCTTTGTTACAGACGCAAAATAAAAATAATAATTTATACAACACGTAACTCGATCTTTGATGACAATAGCCATACAATTACAATAGGTATAAAATAGTGCCGAAAGTATGCCGAAATTGCCGAAACAGATCGGAACAGAGCTCCGAAAAAAGCGTGACCTTCGTATTGTAGAAGTCTAAATTTTTAAGTAGTCAATTTATTACAAAAATATCAAATTCATTTCAATTTAAAATTAAGACTGATTTAATTCCTACTGATTTATGAGCAAAAATTAGCTGCCAATAGAAACATTTAATTTTTAATTACTTTTTCAGTCGATATTAAGCCCAGCCCCATAAATTATCCCCAATATCTCACATTACAGTCAACCCTTATCCACAAAAACATAAATTCCAATTAATCACCCTTCACATTCATCATTTATCCTATTCCTCCAAATATCTGAACTGTCACGTTCGCTCCACTTTCCCATTCAGAGGGCCGGCTGTAAAAACACCCAATTAAGTGAAATTTAGCGTCTGTAGGTTGGTAATAGACACGTGACGTTTGACAGTTGAACACGGAGGAAACAAAGACACAAGAAGCAGAAGTGTATGATACATGAGGGCGGATAAGTGTCCTGAAATAATTGGCAGTTGGCCCTTGGAACTTAGTAGGTTAACCCTGGCCTGGGCCCGGTGGCAGATAAAGTGATAAGTTGACAAGTTCAACAGGGAAGTTAAATGAGTCATGGGGTGCGAATATGACAATATAAGGGAGGTATTCCTAAAATGTGGGAGTCATATATTAGAGAATATTTAGCAGAAGAAGGGGTTTATTATTTATTTTCAAATATTAATGAAAACTTGAATCAATACAGTGAAGGAAAAAACACTTCACTCACACGGTATACACACAGTGATGCATAGGAAAAGCACCTTAGTGATTTCAGTGTTAATCGCATGTTCTAATATTTACCTTCCGTCACCTTTAGGTAAAGAAGGTATTGTCTTTGGTCAAAAAATTCGATGATGAGTTTTTAATCAATAAGCACGTTTTAGGGTCCCTAGAATACGAATTTACTATTTTTACGATGATGTCTGTATGTGTGTGTGTGTGAGTGTGTGTGTGGATGTGTGTGTGTGTGTGAGTGTGTGTGTGGATATGTGTGTGTGTGTGTGTGTGTGTGTGTGTGTGTGTGTGGATATGTGTGTGTGGATATGTGTGTGTGTGTGTGTGTGTGTGTGTGTGTGTGTGTGTGTGTGTGTGTGTGTGTGTGTGTGTGTGTGTGTGTGTGTGTGTGTGTGTGTGTGTGTGTGTGTGTGTGTGTGTGTGTGTGTGTGTGTGTGTGTGTGTGTGTGTGTGTGTGTGTGTGTGTGTGTGTGTGTGTGTGTGTGTGTGTGTGTGTGTGTGTGTGTGTGTGTGTGTGTGTGTGTGTGTGTGTGTGTGTGTGTGTGTGTGTGTGTGTGTGTGTGTGTGTGTGTGTGTGTGTGTGTGTGTGTGTGTGTGTGTGTGTGTGTGTGTGTGTGTGTGTGTGTGTGTGTGTGTGTGTGTGTGTGTGTGTGTGTGTGTGTGTGTGTGTGTGTGTGTGTGTGTGTGTGTGTGTGTGTGTGTGTGTGTGTGTGTGTGTGTGTGTGTGTGTGTGTGTGTGTGTGTGTGTGTGTGTGTGTGTGTGTGTGTGTGTGTGTGTGTGTGTGTGTGTGTGTGTGTGTGTGTGTGTGTGTGTGTGTGTGTGTGTGTGTGTGTGTGTGTGTGTGTGTGTGTGTGTGTGTGTGTGTGTGTGTGTGTGTGTGTGTGTGTGTGTGTGTGTGTGTGTGTGTGTGTGTGTGTGTGTGTGTGTGTGTGTGTGTGTGTGTGTGTGTGTGTGTGTGTGTGTGTGTGTGTGTGTGTGTGTGTGTGTGTGTGTGTGTGTGTGTGTGTGTGTGTGTGTGTGTGTGTGTGTGTGTGTGTGTGTGTGTGTGTGTGTGTGTGTGTGTGTGTGTGTGTGTGTGTGTGTGTGTGTGTGTGTGTGTGTGTGTGTGTGTGTGTGTGTGTGTGTGTGTGTGTGTGTGTGTGTGTGTGTGTGTGTGTGTGTGTGTGTGTGTGTGTGTGTGTGTGTGTGTGTGTGTGTGTGTGTGTGTGTGTGTGTGTGTGTGTGTGTGTGTGTGTGTGTGTGTGTGTGTGTGTGTGTGTGTGTGTGTGTGTGTGTGTGTGTGTGTGTGTGTGTGTGTGTGTGTGTGTGTGTGTGTGTGTGTGTGTGTGTGTGTGTGTGTGTGTGTGTGTGTGTGTGTGTGTGTGTGTGTGTGTGTGTGTGTGTGTGTGTGTGTGTGTGTGTGTGTGTGTGTGTGTGTGTGTGTGTGTGTGTGTGTGTGTGTGTGTGTGTGTGTGTGTGTGTGTGTGTGTGTGTGTGTGTGTGTGTGTGTGTGTGTGTGTGTGTGTGTGTGTGTGTGTGTGTGTGTGTGTGTGTGTGTGTGTGTGTGTGTGTGTGTGTGTGTGTGTGTGTGTGTGTGTGTGTGTGTGTGTGTGTGTGTGTGTGTGTGTGTGTGTGTGTGTGTGTGTGTGTGTGTGTGTGTGTGTGTGTGTGTGTGTGTGTGTGTGTGTGTGTGTGTGTGTGTGTGTGTGTGTGTGTGTGTGTGTGTGTGTGTGTGTGTGTGTGTGTGTGTGTGTGTGTGTGTGTGTGTGTGTGTGTGTGTGTGTGTGTGTGTGTGTGTGTGTGTGTGTGTGTGTGTGTGTGTGTGTGTGTGTGTGTGTGTGTGTGTGTGTGTGTGTGTGTGTGTGTGTGTGTGTGTGTGTGTGTGTGTGTGTGTGTGTGTGTGTGTGTGTGTGTGTGTGTGTGTGTGTGTGTGTGTGTGTGTGTGTGTGTGTGTGTGTGTGTGTGTGTGTGTGTGTGTGTGTGTGTGTGTGTGTGTGTGTGTGTGTGTGTGTGTGTGTGTGTGTGTGTGTGTGTGTGTGTGTGTGTGTGTGTGTGTGTGTGTGTGTGTGTGTGTGTGTGTGTGTGTGTGTGTGTGTGTGTGTGTGTGTGTGTGTGTGTGTGTGTGTGTGTGTGTGTGTGTGTGTGTGTGTGTGTGTGTGTGTGTGTGTGTGTGTGTGTGTGTGTGTGTGTGTGTGTGTGTGTGTGTGTGTGTGTGTGTGTGTGTGTGTGTGTGTGTGTGTGTGTGTGTGTGTGTGTGTGTGTGTGTGTGTGTGTGTGTGTGTGTGTGTGTGTGTGTGTGTAACAAAATTTTCGTCTGCGATAACTCTAATACTACAGTTACAAAAATTATAATTTTTTCGTATACTTCTTCGTTACATCCATATGAAGAGCTGATTAGATTTTGGTTACAATTGGTCAACCGGAACTACCATCATTTGAAGATTTTAACAGTTTTTCTTGAAAAAACTATGTTAAATATAATTTTTTCACATTTGATGTTATTATATATATTAATGAATATTTTATTCTCTATACGATTTGACTGCATTTTATACTTAATATTAAATGGATATAGAGTTAAAAAATTATAAAGAAATTAAATTTCATAAAGTAGCCATAGCTATGGAAACAGCTACTATATTAAGAAAATTCTGATTGAAAGATGTCAGTGTCAAGTGAATTTGACATAGTGTGTTTGTCATATAATTTTGCTGGAAATATAAAATCTTTTGCTTTCTGTATGGAATTTGTATAAAATACATACAACTGCTTTAAGGTAATGTACAAGAAATAATAATAATAAATCTTTTATTTCTGCAGATACATTACACTGTATATAGAAAACGTCACAAAATAATAATTTTCTGTATGAAATTTGCATAAAATACATGTAACTGCCGGAAGGTAATGTACAAGAAATAGAATATTTAATTTAGCAAGCAACTTTCCGTACGAAATTTGTACAAAATACATAGAACTCACGGAAGGTAATGTGCTGGCCACATCAGATTTTTTTTTCTTTATTTTATTTTCTGAAAATCAAAACCGGCTATCAATCAATTTGAATTATTTAGAATGGAAATTAAATACAACACTATTTATAAAGTTATTAACAAATATCTGTTTCGATTTAATTTAATTTCAATTGTTTTTCGTACATAGCTTACTGAAAAATAACTATAAAAATTAAATTTATTTAAATTTCAATTGATTTTTTCTCAAAATTTTTGTTATGTTAGGATAAATTTGACCTTGACTGAACCCCGCCTTTGATAAATGTCAATAAAGTTTATTATTATAACTGACAATTTTTACCCTAAAAGACACATTTTACGTCTAATTTTTTTAGAAACAAACGCCGTAGATCTGTTGTTCTTACTATGCGCAGATCCCCATTCCGCATATCTTCTATCTCTTTAAATTGAAAAGGTCT